>BSBK01001430.1:900000-1363179 GCA_027943335.1 Chamaecyparis obtusa
CTCTTATATTGGTGATGGAAGTTTTGTTTACTTAGTAATCAGAATGATAGTATGATAGGATAGGTGGAGTTAAAATCTAGGAGACATTAGGCCTAGCATAAAGAACAAATAGACAAACTAAAAATTCTTGATCATTAAAATAGGATTCATCACCTTCAAAAGAAGGTACGGGAGCTCGACGCAATTGAGCTTCTAAATATATTTCAAGATAATAGGAGTATTCTAACTCATTTAAGCAGTTGGACTCAATTGAGCTTCTAAATATATTTCAAGATAATAGGATTATTTCAAAATGGAAAATAGATTATCTGTTAATATATAAGATGTCTTAAAAGATTGATTTTAGCTTCTTAAGGTAATAAACTAAATCCATATGTACTAACAAAGTGAAAGGAAGGGGGCAATTCATGTGATTTTTTATATTAGAGAGATATAGTCGATTCTTGATATCCTAAAGGTTACAATAGTTGGGTTACTATTTTGGAGACTACACTAACATGTGAATTTAGTATATACATAGTATCTTGTGCAGGAAATAATTTTGTAGGATCTTCAAATATTTTTATAAAGAAGTGGGTGTTTCTTTAGGTTGATATGGGAATTGGTTTAGACGAGACTTCGTACCTCGCAAAAGGCTACGGGCCCTATATTATGTAGCCATTCAAAGTAATCTTTGGTAGTCCTTAATTAGAGGAAGACATTTTGATTATAATGTGTAAATAGGGGAATGCCTCTATGTTTCCTATTTGTAAATATGGGAATGGCCCCATCTATATAGCTATGTAATAAGGCAATTCCTTTCCATTGATATATTGGACATATGTCCTAGGCAAGACTTGAGGTTTTCTTCTCCATTCTTTCTTACCAGTGCCCGCACTGAATGAAAACTCATGTATCTTACTTTTAATAATTAATAAAATAACTTTGGCTTCGACCTTTTATTGATAAAAAAATAAAAAATAAAAATAAAAAAATAAAATTGATGTCTTTAATATTTTATTGTAGATGGTCTCCTGTGCCATGATTTGGTCTGCATAATGTTTTGTATATTTCTCCAAAGGTAAAAAGGTTGATTGTGACATCAACACTATTTATAGGCTAACTAATTTGTCCCTTTTAGTTGTGATTGAACTTGGGGTAAGTGCACCAAGTTGCTGGTTAGAAAAGTGGCCACATGGAAAAAACTCAAAATTTTACAAAACCCATGTGGGTTATTTGAAATTCAAAAATTTTTGGCTTGGAAGAATTGAGCCATGCCGAGCCTAAAAAAATAATTAGAAAAACTTAAAGTTCTTCATAACCTGTGCGGGTTATGAAGAACTAAAAAAAGTTCTTCATAACTCGCACGGGTTATGAAGAACAAAAAATATGCAATCTTTTTGTTCCTCATAACCCGTGCGGGTTCTATAGAAGTAAAACTTATGCAAGCTTTTAGTTCTACATAACCCATATGTAGGCTATGTAGAACTAGGAGAGAGAGAGAGAGAGAGAGAGAGAGAGAGAGCTCAAAGAGGATGATTAGGGCTCAAAATAGACAAAGATGGTGATGGGGGAAGGAAGATGAGAGAGAGAGGAAACAAGGAGAGACATGCATGTATAAAAATATATATACATATATCTATATAGATATATGTATACATAAATATAGATATGCATATATACATACATAAACACATATTATATATGTATGTCTATACATATGTGTAGTAAATGTTTTTGATTAAGGTAACAACAGGTTTTGAAGGGGCCCCAAAACCCTTTAACAAAGATTAGAAAAGATAAGCATGGAAAAATAGAAGGACAACAGACTATCCCATGAAGGGACAGTCCCCAAAAGGGACACTTCCCAGATTTTTAATAGATACAAGCACAAAAGGAACTAGAGAACAAGACAAAAAATGAAAAGCTCTCAGCAAGACAAGTTCAAAAAGCCTCCAGCAGTAGAATCAAGATAAAGTATTCAAGAAGCACTCTGACTCCACCAACTGGCTCTACATGGTCTTGATTGATTCTTTCATATTAATAATTTCCTGGACCTCTGTCTTGGTCTTCTTCCTGGTAGTAGATCTTGTTCTAGTCCCCTAACCCATTTTCTGATTGGAATCAATCATATCTTTTTTCTCAATCATTGTGCCCTTGTTGTTTCCTTCCAGTGCACTACTCAACGACTTCAAATTATCTAGAGTAGCTTTCATTCTAGTGTTAGACAGAGTAAGTAGATTCTTTAACATAGCTTCGTTCTTGTTGATCTTGTCATTTACTGGAATCATAGCTTTCTCCAAAGCTTTGTTAATTACTTCCTCCAGCTTAGTGGAGTCATCCGTACCTTTATCAAAAATCTCCTCATTTCCTTTGTTTGAAGCAACTTCCTTCCTAATGCTATCAATTGTATCCTCCAACATGACATTCCTTGTTTCCAGCCTAATACACCTGCTCTTCAGTTCTATAAGGTCATTTTGGACCCATTTGTCAAGGTTGTAGCTTTAGATAGACTTGTTCTTAACAAGTTGGAGAGCGATCATAGAAACATCTCTCTTAACATGAGATTCCCTTTTCCTAAGATCAACCTCAAGGGGGCTGTGATTAAGCCTTTCAAAACTAATCTCACAGTCATCATTTTCATTATCCTTTGCAGAGATGGGGGAATCAGAAATAGAGGGGTATCCTCCTCCATAGCCCTAAGGTCCTCTTTACTGGAATCATCATCTGCAATGTTGATAACCTCTTTATTACCCTCCTTTTCAACATCATGGACTTGATTACCCACTCCCTTAGCCTCATGATTGCTAGCATCACTGGTGATTAAGGTCTCAGGAATGTCCTTCTCCCCGATATCATCATAATTATTAGTGTCTTCCTTAGACACTTTGGGATTCTCCTGCTCGGTCCCAAAACAGCCCTCCACCATGTCAATGATATTTTTTGTTACATCTTCAGGATTCACCATGACCTCCTCCATAAAAACTTGGGTACAAGAGATGGAGGCATCCTCATGATCTTTGACAGACTTGACAACATCAATAGTCACCTTCTCAGAAGTATCCCTATTCTCATTGTCATCTTTCACAACCTCAACTTTATCCATTTCATCAACCATTATCTCTTGGTAGAATTTCATCCCAGAATCATCATTGCTAGCCACATTTTCCTCTTTTATCCCAAAAATATCTTTCCCTGAGGGTTCCTTCTCAGCCTCCTGACCCTCCTTCTATCCAATTATCTCTGCGGTATTCGTAGAGGAGGAAGGGGATTTTTTGTGAGGAGGTTTATTCTTCTTCATAGAAGAGACAAGGTTCTTCCTCTTCTTGATGCTGACCTAGGAAGGGATGGGCTCAGGGATGTGGTCCTTGGTGTAGTTAGCTATAAGGAGAATGAGCCCTACGTGAAGAATAGGGTGACTCTTTGTCCTGTATTCAATAATACTTTGATTCAATGAGCCCAAAAGAAAAAAAGTGAAAGAGACCCTCTTGTCATGTCTGAAGTGATTAGCCAAGACAAAGTGATAATTATAAACTCTAGAGAAGTGGCCTTCAAGGGTAAAATACTCCATTATAACCCTAATGACAGAGCCCCATATATTCTCAATGTTTTCCATTTTGACATAATCATTCTTACCTTTGATCAAAAGGGTACGCTCTTCATCAGTAACAAGGAACTCCTTGTAAGCTCTGTTGCCCACTTTAATCTCTTCAGAATACTGCATGCCCTCGAGGGGGAGACCTGTGATTTTCACAAGAAGCTCTAGAGTGAGGTTGAAGGACTTCCCAGCTAGGTTAACCATTCCCTTATTCTAACCATCTGCAAAAGCTTTGGAGACCTCTTTATCATGCCCATGAAAATGCTTAAGGAACTGGTGCACTTTCCCTTTTTTAAGCTCACTCAAGACATCCTTGTTATGCCTCCATTTGCAGTCAGCCGGTTCCTCCCTTCTTAATTCACCTCCCATGGTAGAAATTTCACCTAGCTCCTTATTCTTAGAATAATATTTATCCTTAATATGCAAAGTTAAGGAAATACTGTCACTAAAAACTTTCTTGGGAAAGTAAATACGATGCATTTGATTTGTAACCCAGATCACATGTGAAATCTAGAGAGAATGACAAGGAATAATGATTTGGCACTTCACCTTCATAATAATTATAATTAGAGGTGATTTTTGAAACATAGATATGTCCTTCACATTATTCCACATCACGTCCAGCTTAATCAAAGAATTTCTTGCATCATGATATGTACTCATTATTAATAGTGCGAATAATCCCTTCTTTTTGCCTTAGTCGGTCATAATCAATGCATGAATTTATCTCATCATTAATTTTAGTTGAGCCATACCATTTAAGCATTCTATCACTTCTTACCCCAAGATTGGCCAGACCATCAACAACCTAATTAGTTTCTCGAAAGCTATGAGAGACATGGAAAGAATCAAAGGATTGGGAAATTTTAATAATTTTAGCAATAATATGCTCAATAGTCCAAGAGGGGGAGTTGATTCCTTTGATATTATTGACTATGTTAAGGGAATCTCCTTCTAGCCAAACATTTTTACACCCTAATTCTTCCACCAACATTATCACATTGAGAGTTTCCATAGCCTCAACTTTGTGGTTCAACTAGATCCCTAATGGAGCCACAATAGCTCCCACACAATTCCCATTCCAATCTCTGATGACACCACCACCCCTCGAGGCTCCCATATTACCTTTTGACGCTCCATCAAAGTTCACTTTGATCCAACCATTAGGGGTTCTATCCAAACTGAGTTGGTTCTAGATAGATTAGATCGAGGATTGATAATAGGGAAATTCTAGTTTTAAATGTCATCTTCATAAAATCTTTCCTTGAACTTCTTCTTACTATTGAGAATGACATTGATAAAGTTTCCCTCTAGCCCTCTACAAATATTGTTTCCAATGACCTCTAGTTTAGCAAATTTCTTCCTGAATATTGTATTATTTCTTTCCTTCCAAATACACCAGCTAAGGTGGGGTGGGATAATTTTCCAGAATTCTCTAGCCATCTCATTAGGAAAAGAGTAGCTCCATTGAATGATAAAGTCCTACCAAGAGTTAGGAAACAACCAACACAAATTCCACTTTTTGAAAATTATATCCCAAACCCTACAAGTATAGCTACAATGAAGCATAAGATGATCACAAGATTCAACTTTTTCCATGTAGAGAAAACATCTATTAACCAAAAAGAAACCCCTTTTTGACAAGTTATCAAGAGTGAGGGGCTTATTTTGAGCAAGGATCTAGTAGAAAAAGTTAATTTTGGGAAGTTGCACACAAGGGTTTTAATTCCCTAGAGAAAGAGAAAGAACAAGATGATGCAAAAAAAAATTCACCATTAGAAGTAGGGTCCCAAATAATTTTATCTTGACAGTTGTCCCTGATGAATCAAAAGTGTAATTCAATCATAAGCAGAGAAAATCTGCTATCTATACTTTCAATATCCCACCATTTGTTAGTTCGCCAGTAGTCTGAGACTTTGGTTCCAAAGATAGCTTTAGCTTGACTAATAGCTTCCTTCCAATCTTGTTTATTTGATAGAGGCTCTTTTTGGATCCAAGGATCATCCCAAAAGTCAATTTTGACCCCATTTCCCAACTTCCATCTTCTCCCTTCAAGAATGATATCTTTTGAGGAACATATACTGTTCTAGATATAAGAACCATTCACCTTATCTTCATTTTTAATAAAATCCTCTAAGTTAGTGAAACCAAAAAGATACTTATTTCTGATGATTTCATTCCACTACTTTTTGTCCCCATAAATTCTCCAAATTTGCTTAGCAAGAAGAGTCTTGTTAACAAGTTTGATAGATCTCAGCCCAAGACCCCCTTTGCTCTTAGGTTTGCATACCTTCTCCCAGGAAACCAAGCTAAGTGTTTTTTTATCTTCTACCCCAGTCCATAATTTTTTTTTTTGGATATTCTCAAGAGAAACAACATATTTATGAGGTATCTTGAAAAGGCTCAGGGCATAAATAGGGAGGTTTTACAAACTAGATTTAAGAAGTTGAAGATTACCAGAATTGCTCAGAAGGGATCCTTTCAATCCAACAAGTTTAC
Source organism: Chamaecyparis obtusa (assembly GCA_027943335.1). Classification (NCBI taxonomy): domain Eukaryota; kingdom Viridiplantae; phylum Streptophyta; class Pinopsida; order Cupressales; family Cupressaceae; genus Chamaecyparis; species Chamaecyparis obtusa. The sequence continues at coordinate 906,077 of BSBK01001430.1, forward strand.
TATTAAACCTATCCACTATAAGGTGCCAAAAGCTATTAGGGGGCTTTGAGCAAAGGGGGAGACCTAGATAGGAAGAAGGAAGAATCCCAATACTACAACTGAGGATTTTAGAGATCTTATTCTATCTTTCAAGAGGAGTATTAATGAAGAACATAAAGCTCTTATTCCATTTAATAAGTTGTCCTGAAGTAGAAGTATATATGGTCAAATCTTTTTTAAGGTTTCTTGCTTCTTTGTTGTAGCCTCGCCCACGAAGAGAGTATCATCAAAAAGTTTCTCATGCAAGCAAACAAATCTAATAGAAGAAGGCTGAAGACCCGATATACTTCCCTCATTGATGATTTTGTTGATGTATCTCCCAAGACCCTCAGCCAGAATATCAAACAAGATCAAAGAGATCAGATCTCCTTGTTTGAGGCCTCTAGAAGGTTTGAAAAAAATAGAAGAGCTGCCATTAATAATCATAGAGGATGAAATAGTTGAGACCAATTGGGATATAAGTTTTTGGACCCTAGAATCAAACCCAAATCTACTCAAGACTTTCTGGAGGAATTGCCAATCCACTTTATCGTAGGCTTTAGATAGGTCAAGTTTCATAAGGAAACCTTTCTTCTTCATTGCTTCAAGAGAATGAATATTCTCATGGGCTACTACAATAGAGTCCAAAATTTTCCTTCCTGGAATGAAGCTGTTGTGCTGGGGTGAAATAATGGATGGAAAAAAAGCAAGAAGCTTGGAAGTCAAAAATTTAGCAATAATCTTGTAGACAACATTGCATAGACTAATTGGTCTGAAAGCTTCGACTGAATTAGCCCTTGGATTTTTAGGGATCAAGACCATAAAGGTAGCATTCAATTCCCTAAGAAGAGCTTTAGAACCAAAAAACTCTTTGACTGCATCCTACACATCTTTACTTATTATTTCCCAGAATTGATGGAAGAAGAAGAGGGGGAAACCATTAGGACCTGAAGATTTATCCCCTTTGAAAGAGAACACAACATCTTTGATTTCCTTGTCATTGGGGATGGCCTTAAGCCTATCATTAGACCTTTGATCAATCAAATTAGGGATTGTAGAAAGGATCTCATTTTGACTTTGCATATCAAGGTTTTCCTCTTTAGATAGTAATAAGGAGAAGAAGAGGAGCATTTCCTTTCTGACATCCTCTTCCTTTTTCAATGTTTTTCCATTTGATACAAGGGAAGAGATCCTGTTAATAGATTTATGTTTCATAGCTATCATATGAAAGAATCTCATATTTTTATCCCCATATTTTAGCCAAAGGGCTCTTGATCTCTGCCTCCAAAAAGATTCTTCTTTTGAAATGATATTGTGAAAATCAGCCACCAGCAAATTCTCATTATTCTTAAGCTCCTCTGAAAGATCCTCTTTCTGAATTTTCTCCTAAACTACTTTTAGTTCTTCCCATTTTCTATTTTTAGCCATAAATATGTCACCAAAAATTTCCTTATTCCAAACTCTAACTTTCCTTTTAATAGTACTCAGCTTTTTAGCAATTATGTACATGGCACCACCATCCTAGTTATAATTCCACCATTTAGCAATACACTCCTTCAAGCTAGGGTGAGCCAACCACATTTTTTCAAAATAGAAAGGGATATTCTTTTTCCCATTTAGAGTAATGACATTAAAAACTATGGGGAAATGATCAGACCCAATTCTTAGAGAAGAAGATAAAGTGCATGAAAACTTAGAAATCCAATCGAAAGATAAAAGAGTTCTATCTAACTTAACCTGAATGAGATCTGCTCCAGTTCTTCTGTTTGACCAAGTATAGGCTATTCCTTCTAGCTCCATGTCCATTAAAGAATGGTCATTGATATAATCCATGAGGTCCATTCTACTGTCAATTTGAGAGGGGACCCCTCCCATTTTTTCAATATCCTGAAGAGGTGTATTAAAGTCACCCATAACCATCCAACTAGTCTCTTGGTAATTGCTTCTGATTTATTGTAGTCTTCTCTAGAATTTCTGTTTGCCATTTTTAGTGTTGGGAGCATAGATGTTCATCAGGTTCCATGAAAAATCATCTTTAAGATGTTTGAATTTGACAAGGATGATATTTTTCTCCACCAGCAAGACCGTGCAGTTAACAGAGATATTGTTCCAAAAAATAACAACACCACTAGAGGCTCCATCAGAGTCACTTCCTATACTATTAACATTCTTAAAAGGGTGAATTTTTTCCACTTTACTACTTTAACATCTTTATTTCTTGGATAAGAAAAATACCGGGTTTGCTGTCTCTAACAATATTTCTCAAAATATCTTGCTTATGGGGACTCTTCAATCCTCTTATATTCCAAGAAAGAATCTTCATTCAAAGGATTGGGGAGTAGATCTTTGGGATGGTAGACTGTTTACCATCCATAAAATTCATTTTTGCTTCTTTTTCCCTTGTTATTTTGTGAGAAGGTCTACCTCTTCCCCCTAACGGTGAACCAACATTAGCTTTTTGTTGCCTTCTGGTTTGAACTCCTCCCTAGGGAGTACTTTCTGATTTCTTTCCTGACTCTGATATCCTTTGACTTCCCCCACCTTTTTAGAAAGTTTTTAAAGCTTCTTTTTATCTATAATGTCTGACCAGGGGGTCTCTTGGATCTCCACCAAGGGGAAATCTTCAGCCAAGTTCTCCTTTTGGTTATCTTCCTCACTTACTTCACACCATCTCCTGCTACTACTAGCTATAGCGGGTGAGTTTTCTGGCCCATTGATTTGAAATATGACTAAATCAAAGTTTCCTATCATAGTTCCTCTAGAACCCATAGGAGAGTGGGTATTTCCATTTGTTTCTTTCCCTTCTTCATTAGGACTTAGAGAATCCTACTGAATATGGTCCTCTAATTTGTCATTATTTGACTGTTTTCCATCTTTGTCTTTCACTCCATTATCTTCAACTATATCCTCAATTTTTTCTGATTGGATAGGATCTTCCTTGGCTTGTTCATTCTTATCTCCACTAGTTTTTAAGACTTCATTTTTCTGCTCTTTCTCATTAGGAGTATTAGGTTTAGTATGGGTCTCTATTGCTCCATTCTTTTCTCTCCATTCAGTTCTTATCTCTTTCTTTTTAGCTTTCTCCTTTTGTTTCATCGGGCATTGTTTAGCCCAATGCCCATATTTTTTGCATGTAAAACAAGCGAAGGGAAGAGATTCAAAGTCCACCATTTGGATGTGTTTGCCCAGCTTTGAGTTGATTGTTATTACCTCTGATAGATCTGCCTTTTGATTTATGTTGACATAGATTCTCATGTAGACAAATGTTGATCTTGCTGCTGTCATTGGGTCTATAGAAAAAAGCTCCCCAAAGGATCCAACCAGACCTACAAAAATATCTTCATGCCATTATTCCAGAGGTAGACGTTGAAAACAAATCCACACCAGGGCTACTTCAAACATATCTGCATTTAGGTCAAGTCTAGTACCCCATTTTTGAAGAGCCAAAGATGATTTGCTGAACATCCAAGGGCCTCCACAAAGAGCATCATAAAGGTCTTCTGCACTTGAGAAAACAAACAAGAATAAGCCCTTTGGCAAAGCCGCTATATCTACTTGAACCTTTAGTTTCTATTTTTTGGTAGTAAACAACCTTACTGCATCTATATTAGGTCTAGGACTGATAAATTCTCCCACCAGCATATTTTTCATTGTTGACATAGTATGGTCTACCAATGAATCAGGAAGAGAAATGCTAAACACTCCCTTTTCAGGATCTGAAGTATTATCAATAGAAGGAAAAGAGGGATTTCTAGTTGGTTTGACCCCAAACAAGGATGACCAACTACCTTTATTCGAACTTTCAAATAAATAATGATCAACATTCCCGGGAGAGGGAGACTTATCGACAACAGTCCCTAGTTTTGAGCCTTTGTCTTGGGAAATATTTCTGTCTTGATCTTTGTCCCCTTTATTATTATTGGTGGAGCCCTCTTCAGATTGACCTCTAGCATTATGCTATTCTTCTTCCAAAGAGATTCCCTGAATGCTTCCAGGTGCTGTGTTCCCGCCCAAAGCAAGATTTGAAAACACATGTTTTCCACCTTCTCGAGAATGATTACTATTTGGGTATTTTTCCCCTTTAGAGTCCTTCTCTCCCCCATTCTTCTACTGGTCGCCTACCACTGTAGATGCCTGAAACCTACCAGTTGCAGGTTTCCCACCCGGTGATATTTTTGAATTTCCTCCCTCCAGTCATTTCCTTCCTTCTCCGCTCGCCATTAATTGAGCCAAATGTTGATTCTATAGGTGTAGTAAATGTTATGTTTACAAGCATACATTTTTATGTCTTCATAACCCATAGAGGTTTTTTAAAACTCAAAATGATGATTTAAGTTCTACATAACCCACATGGTTTATGTAAAACTTTGAATGGTAATTTTTTTTTTTCAAAACATGAGCAAGTTAGTTTGCACATCAAAGCCCACATGGGTTCTGGCTTGGTAAGAGGTTTGGAAAATGACCTTAAGGATTGCAAGTCCATTTTCCCTCCATTTTGTCCCTTAACACATTTTTTCATCTTCCAACATGATTTCTTGACTTTTTCATCATCAGGTTTACAAATGATCAAGTGGGTATCTCTAAATCACAACCATAATCTCACACACCTTCTCATCTTTCGACCTTATTTTTTCTCTTTTTTTGGACAACATTAGCATAATAAATTTTAATTTTATTTACCAGTGCCTTGATAGTCCTCATAGACATATGTCTACCATTTTTTATTAACTTTTGAACTACTTGACCAAATCCAAAAAAAATTACATATTACTATTATACACTAGATTCTATACACTTTAAAAAAAAAAAGTATTCATTTTTTATTATTATGATGCAAGTTATGCCCAGTGCACAAATAGGTACCATATTTTTGGGATGCGATCACTTCAAAAAATCATATAAAAAAAAATTCAACATAAAATTACAAAAAAAACACAACTTCTATATCTCACACTTACCTATCATTCTACCAAAGGGTTTTTCAAAATAGTAAATCTAACTATATATTTTGTGAAGTGTATGAAAACACCTATGTTATGTTTTTGTGAAAAATTAGGAACCATTTTTCATGCGCAAGAGGTTTGACCCTCTTAATATTATCTATTTTAATTTTTTTTTAGTATTTTAGAAACTAGATTCAGAGTACTACAATTATTATTCTTTTTACAACTCCTAGTTTTGAGTTCATGACGCTCAAATTTCTCTTTGAAGTTCAAGTTTACTTGATTTTAGAAAAAAATCTGCCACTTATACCCCCCCTTTTTGCACACCATCTTGGTACACTTAGCACATGATATATAGCATTGGCTAGTAGAAAAAATTGTGGTGTGATTAAGTATTAGGTAAGATATAGGATGATCGACAACCTAATTTTGTGATCAAGGCATATGTTTGAAGGCCGACTTGTTTTAGGCCGCGACGCTTCATTTGCTAATTCCTTTTGGGCCAACTTAATGTATTTTTTGTGATAGTGCAAATAATATTCAAGGACAACTCATTTGTAAAGTAATACTTGTAATTGTGATGTGAAGTTTGTATGATGAAAAAATTAGAGCAATAAAGAATTAGAGAAGTATAAGTGTGAGAAATTTGTGTGAGAAATTGGTTGAGATTCAAAGAGGACTGCATCGTCTACATGTATTGGATGTTCTTCTACAACAATTCATTTGATTTTGTTTCATTGTAGACTCTTTTGTATCTTTCCCTTAAGAAGTGATCTTCAATTTATGAGTCCTTCTAAATCTTGTTTTAGGGCAGTGCCTCCTAGCTTGCAAGTTAGGGAGTAGTGCACTTCCTTGGTAGTGAGCCTGAAATAAATGATCCTCAAATTTTTTTTTTCCTTAGGATTTCCACATAACAATCTTGGTGTCTCTGTGTATTTTGATATGCTTCTATTTGTTTGTTTCTGCCACATTGATTTAATGGTTTAAATTTTAGTTTATGTCGATTCAACCCCTCTTAGCATCCAGATGTGTTCAACATATCAAAGAAATAATTTTTTGACCAAGGAAGATGCAACCACCAATGCAACATACCTATCAACCACACTAGAAGCATCTGAATGCAATGAGACAAAACCATTTTAAATAGTCAAGGAACAATATTTTTTGATTTAAGAGTGCCTTGTTTAAAACACTAAGAAATGCTCAATCTTTTTGTTCTTGTTTCTAAAAAATATTAAGAATATATTGATCAATAAGTTTGTGGTATTCGAGATGAAAATTCATGAGATGATCTAATTATATTCTTACAAACATTGAGAATGAGGTGAAATTAAAATATAGTATGAGACCATGAGAGTAGTAGTTTATAGGGAGAGGGAATCATGTGGGAGTAAACCAAAAACTAAAACTTTGGGTAAGTTAAGTGTACATGATTTTTCTATGATTCAAGTTATCAACAATGAATTTTTTTCACTTGTAGTATTGCTACAAAAATAAGTCTCCTATGAAAGTTTTGATAAGGGCATCCTAAATGAATATTGTTCTAATGCCATTGAGAAGATCTTAGAGAGGGAACAAAGGAAAAATGACACAAGTATTATTTGGATGAATCAGGTGGTTGACAAGGAGGGCTTTGGCTATATAAAGTTGGTGTTGATGTATAGAGTTAGATTTAATATAAAACATAGTTATGCATTCTAAAGTTTAAATATAATGTGCTTTGAGATGAAACATTTTTTTAAGGAAAAGGGAAAGATGCTAATATATATTAATATTTAAATAAAAGTATACAATAGTGAGGCTCTAGTCAGCCTAGATGAGTCATTACAATTTCAAATATGAAAAAATGTCAGAAAACTACCCTAATACTAAGGACTACTAGATACAAACATCTTTTGAGATGAATTGTCATATAAACCCCACCTTGTAAAAATGACTCTTGAATAAAGATTGACTTGATTAGGAGCCCTAATGTAATACCCTTCCATGTGACTTTTTTTTCCATATGTTAAGGTGTGTGTGATGGTACTTCTTGTGATGTGATCTAGAATACCCATGATGACTACTGTTCATTCATATTTTGATGGATACTTTGATGATATATGATCATTGCTCATGTTTTCTTTAGGATGAATGGTGATGATTACATGATTTCTTATGATTAATTAAGGTGTACTAACCCATGTATCTTCGAATACTTTGATTATTGCTACAATTATGTTACTGTTGTATGGTGCTCCTATTTGATGTGTTTTTATGAAAAGGGAGAATGTCATTGTAGACACCCAAAATTAGCCAGTCTTGCGAGTTTGAATTAATCACTAATTCTTCTTTTAATTAAATAATTGTTTAATTAATTATTTTAATTATGCTATAGCCTAACCTTGTCATCATTAAATCATCCCCCTCAGTATTAATTAAATAATTAATATTATTTCATTAATTAACCTTAATTAAGTGGTCTTTACTATTTAATTAAATTTAATTTCTAAAGTCTTATAGTTTAAATACTAATTATCTTTAATTATTTAAATTAGCTAACAAATTCCTCCAAATTAAATTAATTTCCAAAATTAATTTAATTTCATTCTAATTTTAATTTCACTTAATTTCTAACTAATTTCATTTAAATATCATTCTAATTTTGATTTAATTTCACATTCCTCAAAAAATTGAATTTTAAATTCAATTTAAATTCTAAAATCCTCAAAAACAATCTTAAAAATCAAATTTATGAGATAATTAAAAATTGTAAAATATAAAATCTCTCATAAATTTAAAAAAATTAGAAATTGTGAGCTCCTTGAATTTTGAAAATAAAAAATTATTTCAAAATGCAAAAAATAATTCTTTTCTCAAATTTGCATTTTGGAAATTAATATCTTTTGAAAATTAAAAAATATTCTCAATCTTTATCTCATCTTTTATTTCCTAAACGAACTCTTTGATTTTGAGTTCAAATTGGAAATAAATTTGCATTTCTGGTAGGTTACCCAAAATCTTTTAATTCCTAATTATCTCATCTATCAATTTTGATTTTCTCAATTTGATCTCAACTGTTTATCTAGTTCTGAATATCTATATAAATCCCCTTCAAATGCATATGAAGGATTCCAACTTTGAACATCATTTCAATGTTATACATGTTTTCATCTAGTAATCAAGTAATCATTTAGCTTATTTTCTTGAATCTCTGAGTTGAAGTGCTGCCAGAATCAAGACTGAGCACCATCCACCCACTTCCACAGAGTGCAAAGAAGCAATAGAAGGAAACAAGATGGGTATTGGTAGCTATGTTTGTTTGATTAATTCATTTTAAGTTAGTTATCTCTATGCTTGTCTTTTATTGTTTTGTAGGGTTTAAGATTTAAAGTAGTTTATTTTGATTAATTTCAGTGCTACTAATTTATCTCTTGAGTCTTGCAGATTTTCCCTATGTACAGTCATATTAATCACTTGTGAGGCCCATAAAATATCTCAATTCCCCCTTGTATATGTGTATATGCACACGCTTTGTTATCATGATGCATGTTTGCAATTACCAGACATCAACTCGATCTAATTTGGAAGGTTTTAGCATGCCTTCACATTCTCAATGGAGATGAAAATGAAGATAACATATGTTAGTCCTAAGGGTCCCAAATTATTGAGAGGGATGGGGGGGGGGGGGGGGTGAATCAGTAATCAAAGATATCAGATATTTTTCACTTCTCTATTTCAACAACAACATTCACAAGTATACCGATTGATAAGAAAATAAAAATTAACCAAATAAATACAACCACCATAATACATACAACACATAACACATATTTTTCTTGTGGAAACCCAAATGGGTGAAAACCACATGTGAGATGAGACTCACAAATTTTTTACTCTTTTGAAGTATGCCCTCTTAGTAGCTTAACCCTGTTAGGAGTTTACAAAGACACTATTAGGTGCCACCCAGTTATGGGATTTACCTCTTGCCCTATTAGGAGCTTGACCTTGCTAGGAGTAACTCTATTAGGAGATTTCAAACTCAAGTTAATGAGCCACTCTGTTAAGACATTTATAAATAAGATATGTTAGGATCTATTTGGTTAAGGGATTTACATATATGAGAGGGTCTTGTGATATGGAAATAGAAACTCCCATGCTTGATCAGATCATCTGTAACACAGTCAATCTTTCATCAAAAAACTCTGGAATACCTTGGCTTGACCGCACTGTCATAATCACAATCTACACACACAAATATTTGATTTCATGATATAAATATCACTTCTCAAGCCTTAATACTACCATTGACCTAAAAACTCATCCAACACATTGAAAACACTTTTCCAATCTTCACGCCCAAAGAGATTGTGACAAAACAAACATCCCAAAACAATAATCATGTTTACCAAATAGGTAAGACAAAGATAGACCCTTACAATTTATTTTACCAAGAATAGTCAAACACATTTTGACCAACTCCATCTTGATAAAATGTCTACCTCAATCAATGTAATGCCAACACATCACCATAAATGAATTGAGACACTTTAGTATGACAACTTGAACACACATGATCGATCATAACATGATCACCGATACACTGATCAAATCAATCACTTCTTGTCACAAATTATTCTAGTAGTTGCCTTGTCATATTTCAATCAATCATAACTTTCACAAATAATGCATTCAACAGTTGCGATTATTATCATCTAAAGACATTCCCAAGTCTTGCTTAAGAATCCCGATGTCTGGAACCACTTGCAACATGTTGTTCATCCTTCTCTCATACTTGGAAACACACTAAGAACAATAGGTCAATACTTCACATTAGTGACAACACAATAACTAATCATCATTGTACCAAATTTGTACCATCACATCACTTCATTAGTTATGCCAATAATATCCCCCTTTGGAATTAATGGCAACACAACAATAAAAACATGATCATTGACCAACACAAATAACTTAGAAATAAAACTATTTTCCACTTCTTTCTCTGAATCGACACTTCTCAGTACATCTCTCTTCCTTTCTCATCTCTTTTCTTCTCTTTTATTTTCTCCCCCTTTAAAAACAATTCCAAAGACACCATACCATAGATCACTGCATCACCTTTAGGATTTGTATCATTGACTGCTCCCCCTATGGAGTAGCCCCTTATCACATCAATCCAACAAAAGATTTCCAATACAAAACATTGGACTGATGAAACAACATATTGATGGAATACTTTACCCTTGATGGTAGGTATTCTAGAGTTTGCAATTATCACTTCATGCTTGTAAATCACTTCAGGCATAATGCTAGGGTTTCTTTCCATTTTTATCTTCTTAGTTCACTTAACCAGAGTATTGTGGACCATAGAGTTAGCACTTCCCTTGTTTTTCATGAGGGGATCATTCTTCTCATTGTAGAGTATGCCAAAGATCATATCCCCGAGCTGCTTCCTAAATAGATTAGCAACAAAAAAAGGAAGAGCACTAATATTTCCCTAGGGAAGAAGGCCACCACTACCTCGCACAAAAAAATCTCAAAGCCCCTATTAAAATTGATAGCACACTCTCTATCTTTGATGAGGTTGAAGGTATGAAGTCAGAGGATGACTAGGATGACATTTCCTCTAAGAATGAAGAGACTGCTAAAGGGGAATAGAGCAATAGAGACCTCTCTGAGAAGGATAAGTCCACCACTATTGAACCTGATAAGGGTAAGGATATAGAGAATAATCCTGAGGCAATTAACAACCTGGATAAGGCTATTCCTGAGGATTTGACTGATCAAATCAACAATATTATGGAGGTTTACATTGACAACGAGAAGCAGGACCCGGTTGAAGACCCCGAGGAAAATAATAATTATAACAAAGAAGAAAAGGTGGGAAATTTGGATAATACGTCTGACAATGAAGCTGATGACCCCAAGGAAAGAGAAGCTAATAATGAAAATACTGGAAACAATGCTAAGGAGGATAATATTATTGAAAATCTAGGGTTTATGGAAGAGAAAACCCAAGTCGACAAAGATGTTGATTTAGAAAAGGAAGTCCACAATGAGCATGTTGAATGTGAGATTAATTCCACTCATCTTGAGAGCCCTAAGGGAAATTCTTATGAGTTGGGAGAGAATATGCAGAATCAGAGAAGTATGGAGGAAGATTTGTGGGACTAGGACTTCAAGGTCAAAAGAACCATTAATATCACCATGCTACAAGCAACCAAAAACAAAGCTATGTATGGCTATAATATTGATAAATGGGTCCAAGATGATATCTAGGAGCTACACACTAAGTGTAAAAATTTGGAAGCCAGGAATGCAATGGTGGAGGAGATCATCGAAAAAATGTGGAATGATGCTAAGATGTATAAAAAATGAAAGGATGTTTTTGAAAAGGTAATTGTTAATACTACTATGCTGGATGACAAAATTACTAATGCCATTGATAAAAAGATAAACTTGATTACTGAGAAGATCAACAAAAATGACACAATGTTGAGGAAGATGATCACCCTTACCAACATGGGCATGAAAGCTACAAGTGACAATATGAAATTTCTGTACACCCTGCTGGAAGGGAATAACATTGACAAAATTAATGATTATGAAGATGGGAAACAAGATATCCAGCTATTTGGCCCAGGTTCTAGGACCAAATCAAGTACCAGAAAGAAGACTTCTTCCCAAGCAAAATATATCACCAATCTGAGAGAGTCGATCCAGAATATGAAAAACCAAATGGTGGAATCCGAGGAGTTTCTTAAAATGATGAACTGATTCTGCTGCAAGGAGCTTTTTTGTTTCTGAATTGCTAGAAGGTTTTCTATTTAGGGTGTTTCTTTTTTTTGGCTTCTTGTATCACTTTTTAATATGGAGTTTTGACCCTTTTGGTTTATGTCATTTTCCATGACAAATAGTTGTCCTTAAGTGCTCCTTTGTTTATCTTTTCTATGCTTTGTTAAAGGGTTTCGGGGCCCCTTCAAAACCTGCAGTTACCACAATAATTTTTTTTTTAAAAATTCCATTTAGGTAGGGGAATGACCCCCAATTTTACTCTTAGACACTCAAAGGTATCCTTTGGTAGTGGCTAAGTAAAAATATCCACAATGTGCTCCTTAGTTGGCACATACTCCAACTGCACTTCTTTCTCATGTACATACTCCAATTGTACTTCTTTCTTGTGCACATACTCCAACTGTAATTTATTGCACTATGATTGGTCTTAGAGTGCATCACAAGGCTCTTGGATATGTTTATAGAACTAGTATTATCACAATAGATAACCACCGGTTTAGTTACCTTTTCCTTAATACCTTCTAGTAAGTACTTCATCCACGAAACTTGAGTGCAATTAATAGAAGCATCAACATATTATGCCTTTGCAGTAGATTGAGAAATATAGTTCTACTTTTTTCTTGTCCATGACACAAGTTTCTTTCCAAGAAAGACAGCTCCTCCAATTGCGCTCTTCCTATCATCCACATTACTTGCCCAGTCTGCATCCGTGAACACAATCAAAGTAAGATCTCCTTTGTGATCATACCAAAGACCATAGTCCTTAGTCCCTTTTAAGTATCAAAATATTCTCTTCATGACTACCATATGGGATTCCTTTGCATTAGCTTGAAATATTTCAATAATCCCAACTGCATGTGCTGTATTATGCCTACTATGAACAACATAGTGCAACTTACCAATCATGGATCCGTATAAAGTTGTATTCACCTATTTAAAATCATCTTCCTTTAATAGATTATAACTGGTCACCATTGGAGTTCCAACTGGTTTAGAATCTTCTAACCCAAAAGTCTTCAACACTTCCCTTACATACTTTTCTCGAATGTTGTAGATTCCATCACCGAGTTGAGATACTTGTCTACAATCCAACAAAGAATTTGATCTCTCCAAACATCAACATCTCAAATTATGTTCTCATTTCATCTGCAAATACAATGCTCATCTCATCATTTCCTCCAAAAATAATGTCATCCACAAAGTCTTCAAAAATTAACAATCAGTCACCCTTTTAAACCTTCTAGTAAACATTGCTATACTCTCTTGTCCTGACGAAACCAATCTTGATCAGATATGAGTGGTGTCTCTCATACGATGCCCTTGGTTCCTATTTGAATCCATAAAGTACCTTCTCCAACTTGAACATCATGTCCTTATCCTTTGATAGTGCAAAGCCATTAGGCTGTTCTATGTAAACTTCCTCTTCTATAATTCCATTAAAAAATGCAGATTTTGCGTCCATTTGAAAAAATCTAAAACCTTTATAAGAAGATGCTAGAAAAATCCTCACTCCTTCAAGTCTAGCTACTGGTGCAAAAGTCTCTCCATAATCAAAACCTTCTTCTTATGCATACCTCTTAACCACAAGTCTTGCCTTATTTCTGATCATTTCATCATCTTCATTGAGTTTACTCTTAAAAACCCACTTAGTTCCTATCACATTCTTATTAGCAAGTCTGGGAATTAGTATCCAAGTATTATTCTTCTTTATCCGATCTAATTATTTTTCCATGGCCTTAACCCATTATTCATTCTTTAATGCCTTTCCTACTGATGATTTAGGTTCATGTTCAGAAATTAGAGAGGTACTTTCTATGATATTTCTTCTAATTTGAATATTAGCATTTTTATTACCAATAATATGATCAAAAGAATGGTTCAACTTAACACACTTTGGTAATACTGGTTCAGGTCTAGAAGCCTCTTCTACCAATTGAATTGGTTCATTGTCATTGTTCTGATTTTCAACTTCTTGTTCCACTGGTTGAACATATACAATAACCTGATCATCTCCTGATTTATCTTTTCTAGAACCATAATTATGTTTTGATAATTTATCAATCTTCACATTTGCACTTTGTATCATCTTGTTGGTTCTCTTGTTTAGACACTTGTATTATTTTATTCTTGTAGAATATCTTAGGAATATTCCATCATCACTCTTAGGATCAAATTTCCTAGTATAGTCATCTCTATTTATGTAGCATCTTCTCCAAAAAACTTTGAAGTATCTCACATTAGGTGAATGACCATGCCATAACTCATAAGGAGTCTTGTTGGTTACCTTCTTCACATGTACCCAGTTCAATGTATAAACAACAATACTGGAAAATTCTCTCCAAAACATTTGAGGCACATCTCTTTGAATCATCATAATTCTTGTAGCATCATAAACATATCTTTTCCTTCTCTCTGCATTCCCATTTTGCTGAGGATTTCTAGGTGCTGACATTTGCCTTTAGTTCCATGTTCTTCATAAAACTCATTGAATTCTAAAGATGTGAACTCACCACCTCTGTAAGATATCAAGCACTTCAGACTCTTACTTGTTTCCTTTTCAACTTGTGCTTTGAACACCTTAAATATATAAAATGCTTCTGATTTATCTTTTAGAAAAGAAACCCACATCATTCTAGAGTAATCATCAACAAAACATGTAAGGTAATTATCTCCAAAATTATTTCTTGTTCTCATAGGACCACACAAATCTATATGAACGAGATCCAAAATACCTTAAGATGAAAATGACTTACTAATAAAAATAGACTAGTTAAATTTCCCAATTGACATTCCTTAAACATAAAATTGTCTAGTTTCACTAGTTTTGGAAAACCTCTAACAATCTTCATCTTACTTACTTTCACCAAACTATCATAGTTAACATGACAAGATATCCTATGCCACAACCAACTATTATCAACTTTTGCAATCAGACAACTCTTTATTGTAGTACTCAGATGGAATACATTACCTTTAGTTTACATATTGGTAGCAATCAAATCACTAGATCTCCCAAATATATTGCAAAAACCTCCTTTGAACTCAAAAAGATAACCTTTGTTATTGAATTGTGAAAAACTCAAAAAATTATACCTTAGGCCTTCTACCAAGTAAACATCATCACAATTTGTTTTGCTATTTAGTACAATAGATCCTATTCCTTTAACTAAGAGAGGAGAATTATTACCAAACCTTATTGCTCCACCATCACATTCTTCCAACTTAGTGAACTTACTCCTATCACTAGTCATGTCAACAACAACATTCACAAGTATACCGATTGATAAGAAAAAAAAAACTTAACCAGTTAAACACAACCACCACAATGCATGCAACACAAAAAATAAATATTTTTCTCATGGAAACCTAAATGGGTGAAAACCATGTGTGAGATGAGACTCACAAATTTTGTACTCTTCTAAAGTATGCACTGTTAGGAGCTTAACCCTATTAGGAGTTTACAAAGACACTGTTAGGTGCCACCTAGTTATGGGATTTACCTCTAGCCCTGTTAGGAGCTTTAACCTACTAGGAGTAACTCTGTTAGGAGATTTCAAACTCAAGTTAATGAGCCACTCTATTAAGAGATTTACAAATAAGATCTGTTTGGATCTACCTGGTTAAGGGATTTACATATATGAAAGCTGTTAGGGTGTTGTGATATGAAAATAACAACTCCTTTGATTGATTAGATCCTCTATAACATATTCAATCTTTCATCAAATAACTCTAGAATACCCTGGCTTGATTGCACCATCAAAATCACAATCTACACTAATAAATATTTTATTTCATGATATAAATATTACAACTCAAGCCCTAATAATGCCACTAACCTAAAAACTCATACAACACATTGAAAAAACTTTTCCAAAATTTTCACCCAGAGAGATTATGCCAGAACACACATCCCAATACAATAATCATCTTTACCAAATAGGTCAGCCAAAGATAGACCCTTACAATTTATTTTACCAAGAAGAGTCGAACTAGTTTTTACCATCTCCTTCATCTTGATAAAATGTCTACCTCAATCAATGTAATCCATTAATGAGGGATTCATACCTAGCAACATTGTTTGTGCAACTAAAAGTGAATCTAAAAGAAGCATAGTACCTTTGATTTTCTAGTGAAACCAGCATGCAACCACCTCCAACACCTACTTTTCTGCGAGAGCCATCAAAAACAACTTCTAGACAACACTAGACTGCTACTCTAAATCTGTACTTTTCATTACAGTTGGCAAAAAATCAATAATTTCATTAATAACATAGTTACCCAAACTGGGCTCCTCAATCTATGCATCTGAAATCTTTACATTTTCAGTAGCCCATGTGTCTAACAATATGTCATGAATTTGTTCAATCTGTGTTTGTGACTCATGAATAGAATCAATTTCTTCTTGATAAAAAATCACTGCTGCTGTTCCATTTTCAGTACTACTAACATATGGCTCAATACAAAATTTTGCAATAGGTTATGAAGGAATAGTTACCTTAGTATTGTACCTAGTGCAAAAAATCATATGAGACCAATCTGCAAACAAATACCCTCCTATTTTGGCAGTGAAATCTCGTGATAAACAAATAGAGAAATTAGGAGGTAAGTCTATGATAAAGACATCCATAGGTACTAAAAAAATAGGACAAGCATGCATGGTTAAATCCAAATTTCTTATAACTCCAATAGTATCTACTGCTGTCCCATCAAGCTGAACTACCCCTTTTTCAATTGGCTCATATTCAAGGCCTAGCTGGTCGATAATTTTCTTTGGCATAGCTAAGATAGAAGCACCAGAATCAATCATACAATTATGCACTAAATTCTATCCTATTATAACAATAATATAAAAAGGTGGTGGCTTTATCAACTTGGGTGTTTGCTAGTTTAAAGTTTCATTTCCAGCCATTAACACCTTAGGAGTCTGCTATTTTAAAGCATCATCCGATAGTGTAAGTGTTTGCAATGCTTCCTGCAGCATATCCTTTTGACCTAGAAATGCTAAAACCTCCCAAATAGAAATAAGAACATGTGTCTTCTTTAAATGTTCAACAATATTAAAATTTTGAGCACTAACCTTTTACTACTATTTTGGAACAATCAACTCTTTTGCTGGTTGTAATGGCTGTGAAGGTCCATCCTGGGCTTGAATTTTCCATTGTTTGCCCTTTAATATTTGTTGTTATGGAATAAAAACAAGCTATTGTACCTTATTAGCTTGTTGCTGTTCATTTATAGCCTTAGTTTTGGACCTTGTACCTACTGCTACAGGCTTCCATACTTGATTTTGATCAAAATTAGCTGCTAAAATAGTCTCATCAGCATTAAAATTCATCAAAGTAACATCAAGATTACCTTCTGGCTGTATTTGATCATTCTGAGCATATCCTTGAACATTAGACAGTTGACCCTTTAAAACATACCACCTCCTATCTTCAAGTGCATGAGGACAATCAAGCTAAAAATGGCTTGTGTTACAAGTGTTACACCATTCGTCCTCTTGTGCATAGTTATTCTAAGGAACAACTACCAGCTCCTTGGAAGTACTAGGAGTTGCATAGTTATAAGGTTGATTAGTCCTCTGATTGTAATTCCTTTACTGACCTTGAGCTTGGCATGGCTGGTTTGAACCAAAGGCTTGATTAGATTGCCTATTCTATTGATAAGAAACTTGAGGAGGCCTGTTATACTAACCTTGCTGTCTCTTCAAGTTCATGATCTCATTGCCATAAGTTTGCAACATTCTCATCATACTGTCACTTTTGTCCTTTAACTCTAGATTCTACTCTTTTATCTCTCTAAAAGGAGTTGTGGCAGCATGTTCTTCTGCTGCAACTTACATATTAAATGTTGGTAATGCTAGCATAGGTGGCACAACTACTATTGGTGGAACAATAGCTGGTACAACTAGTTGTACTTTTGCACAATAAGGCATTGGAGGTCTAGGAGGTAACTTGCCAGCTTGTATCAAGCAGTTCTCAGCTCTAACAATAATGTCAAATGCATTTGGCAGAGTGCGTCCACCCATAGATTGAATCATCACTGAAATATCACTGTTAAAAGCCTTCAAATAAAATAGAAATGCATAATTATTAGAAGGTTTAATAGATTCTGGAATTCTGTCCCATGTTCATTGAAAACAAAAGTTAAAAATCATAAATATACTCATTTGGATGCCTTTTAATTGTAGTTAACTGCTCAACCAATGAGAGATTATCAGACTTGTCTTCAAATTTGCTAATCAAAATAGTCCCCAAATCATCCCATGTAGCAATAGAATCAATAGGTAAACTTCTAAACCAAATCAAAGCTTTACCTTTAAAAGAAGCTGCTAGCAGTTTTAATGCCACATCATCATGTGTGACTTGATGTAATCCATAAAGAGTGGCCACATCCTTAATATGCTCAATAGCTGAAACATGATTTTCACCAGTAAAATAAGGCAAAACTTTTAACGCTGCTAGCAGAATATCATGATGAGTAGTAATACGTAAAGGGCTGCCAACATTGAAAGCCACAAATGGAAAATTTTGGGCCATTTGATGAACTGGTGGTGCTTGTTGCTGAATTGCTAGTGTAACAAAAGGATGGGTAGAATGAATTACCTTTGTTTGATAAGTTTTCAAAATCTGAGGAGTTGCTATAGTACCACTTGTAGATGCTCCAGAAATAAACTAATCCTTTGGTAAGCCTTCAAAACTTGGTAATTCTGATTTAGAATTATCAGGAGCAGTTAAATCTTCAGGAAAACTGATATCCTCTGTTAATACCTTAGGTTCGTCTGAATTTGCATCTTGATCTTCAAAAATGGGATTATCAAATGATGAAAAATTAGAATTAAAAAGAGAAGATCTACCTCTTGGATCTTGTGGTGTCCTTCCTCTTCTGGCTAATCTACCTCCCATTCTACCTGGTTGCAATTCCTGGTACACAAAACCCTCCTTGTTTGATCTTGTTGGAGTTCTTCTCATTAAAATAATCACTCAAATTTGCAACTAAATCTGCAATAAAATTTCAAAAATAGAGTTGCTAGGTGTTGGTAAATGCCTTCTAAAAAAGTTGAAATACTACTGTTCACACCAAAACAACAATAAAAAACTTGTGACTCAAGGAACTAAGAAGCAGTTTGTGTCCCACCGGGCTTGCCAAAAACTATTGTCAATTAGGAATGCACCCTTAGCTTGATTGAAAATCTAGCCTTCCTGTTGAAACATGGAAACAAACTCTTCGTGGGAAAGAGAATGAATCTTCAGATTCTAGGCCGGTTCCTATAGATTTGAAATATCACCTAATACTATTTTTTAAGTTTTGGGAAAAGAGAGAAGGATAACTAAAAAAAAGAATACTAAATAACAAGGTGATACACCAAAGTGATTTTAGAATCCTTCAGAAAATTAAATCTGCATCTACAGGACATACATTACTAAATTCTGCAATAACATTCACTTCACAATACCTAGGATGACCTAGAATTCATTACTAGGGTTTGCACCACTAATGGTCATGAATCAACCAACAGATAGGTAATTTCTACAAAAAGGTTTATTCTATAAAACTTTAGAATAGTAATATGAAAATAATTCACTAATCTATGCTTGCAAGAAATAAAACACTTAAATGCAAAAAAATTGGAAGGATTGGTAGCAAAACTCAGAAAAATATAGGAATAATAGAAGCTAGCTTATTATCTTCAAAATCTGCAAAAATGGTTACAAAATATGAGAAAAAGGGCAAAGGAACAATATGCTCACTTAATACCTCTTTTTTCTCAAACTCTGAACCCCTACAAATGAATATCGAGCCCAAATATATAGCCTCTAAGGCCAATCTCAAAAATCAAACTCCCCACTCTAAAGAGCCTCTAAACAAACATATTTTCCTAAATTTAAGGCATGAAAAATGAACAAATAATTTAGGCCTTAAATTTTGATCATCCCTAAATGCTTAATAATTGAGGAATTTTAATACATCTCAATTATATCAGCTTTTAAATCAAATAATATTCAAAATACCTTAAGTTATAACTAAAAACCTAAGATATAACTCAAATTATTACAAACCTAAACATGCAAGTGCAAGTCTAAACTGACCTAACATGCACATTACATATGGTCAACATGACCTTTTCTAAAATATCTCAATGTTTATAAAAAACAAGGATGCGTGGCATGTTGGCGAAGCTATCCGTATACTCCATGCATCATGGACTCCAAATTTTGTTAAAACTTGGCAAAGGCATTTATCTTATCTCATTTGTATTCCTCATTAGGTATTTTTTTCATCTGAGAGGAAAACCTAGGGTTTGAGCTGCCATGTTGGTGTGCATTTCATCTCTAGTCTTCATCAAATCTGTAAGCCTGAGAACTCATGTTTTCTGCATGTTTATGTTTTTGAGATTTCTACCTTTTCCCTTTATGTATAGCTGTGTAGCTCGAGCTAACTGGAAGTCAAGCTTGACCCTTCTTTTCTGAAATTTGACTGTGTTTATTGAAGTTCTTGCTCGCATCTCAGCCTGGCCTTGTTTGATAATAAAGTTAAAGCTCAAACCTTCTTTCCTTTAGGCTGGAAGTCTACTTTGAACATGATTTCTCTCTCCTCGACTGAACTCAAACTATAAAAGAGCATTCTCTTAAGTTTATTAAACACCTTATACGTGCTGTACCCTTGTCTCAACCTGGTATTAAGCTTATGTGCTGTGACCAGGACATTCCTTGCATCACGACTTGTTTTGAGAAGCTCACAAGATGAAAACTAACACTTAGATCCCTCAATGGATGGCTACGAAGGACTCGAGCTTGGCTTCCAATGTACTCATGGCTATGGAAAGAACTCACCCTTTGATTCTAAGCTCATGACTTCATGATCTCCAATAGAGAACTTGGATTTTGTAACTGTTCGGACTTGAACTTTAGACAAAGATAAGTATCTTTTCCTTATTTCTAAAGCTCGAGCATGTTGTTGAATTTATTTCCTTCCTCTTGTGTGAATTTGGGTTTAGTTATTTGCTGCATTTGTATTGATTTGTTTGTTGGTAACATTATATGTATAGCAGAAACTTAACTATTATCTCTTTTTACCTTTGCAAAAAAATGTTGAGAGCAGATTCATCTTTGTTTGCGTTAAATTTAACTGGTGTTGAAGTTGAAACATGCCTTTGTAATAAATAGCTTAATATTACACGACTTTTTTAACCATGCATTATGACTGGTATTAAGCTCAAGCCTAAGTTGGCATCCAACCTCCATTAAGTTCGAACTTGGCCTTAAGCTGGCTGTTAAACCTGGACTAAAGTATGACAAGAAACTCTTGCTTATTTCCAGGCACTTTATTAATAAGCCTTGACTGTTACAACTCAGTTTGGGATTTCACTTTGTGTTTTTTCCTCTACATTTGTACATACTGAGAGCTGGATTGTTATTTCTCTTATATTGGAATACTAGAGACTTATCTATTTTCTAGCTTGCATAAAATTTGAGATTTTCTTTTTGAATATTTTAGTACACGGCTGAAAGATGGAGCTAAAATTGTGATGATATTGATTTGAGATCTTTGTTTGGTTAACACCAGTCACTTTAATACTTCTTGCTCTGTATTTGTTTCTTCAATTTGCTCTTGGATCAACTGATATTTATTTCAACTTGATGTTCATTGTGAATCCACTACCTGCAGAGATCATATCTTTAAAATTTGACAAAACTTATCAAATTCCCAGCTTGGTTTCATTATGTACTTTTGGATACTTGGCACTGTCAACCTGATAAATTTTTTGCTGATCTTATATACACCAAAAAAATGCTGAAGCCATTTGAAATTTCACTTACACTTTTACCAGTATGTTGATTAATACTTCAAATTTAAACTTATTGCATGTTCCCAGCTAATATTTAACAATTTCATATGCTTGATTGGATTCTTCCTTCACTTGTTATGTTACAATGCCCTATGCTTGAAATCCAAACACTTCAGTTCTGAACTATATTTCCTGATATACTTATTCAACATTAAAAATAAAAGACATCTTTGCATTCTGTATTGTTGAATCCTGAATATTTCATATCTACAACATTTATTTTAATGTACAAAAAGTGTACTGTTTATCCTTCTATTTCAAGATACTAGTATACAAAACAACACATGAAATAAGAAACTGTCTGATACCAACAATGAATAGAATTTATGTACATACTTTATCAACTTGATATGATATAAATGACACTTCTATGAATGCACACCAGGTTGAAAAAGCATATGAACTCTTTATTTTTTAAAAGTATTCTTGTAGACTCATCTCACTACTTGATTTGTAATTTTGTTCCTTCTAAAGTAATGCTCTATTCTTAGCACTTGATCATCACTAAAATCTTCACTTTTCTCAGCATATTGAACTATCACTCATGGGGTTCAAGCATGGGCTCATGACTCCCACGAGTGAAATTCATGACATGAAGCTCATTTTAAACACATACTTTTCTTGCATATGAAACAATAATTGTGTCATGTTTAGTCTTCAACCTGCACATGAAGCAAACAATATTAGTATAAAAATGATTACCTTTTTTTTGTTTTCTTCCTTTTCCTTTGCATCTTTTGTGAACTTTTAGCACTATGTTTCCTTCTATATTCAACCATTGACTTTCTTTCTCTTGAATTAATCTTTCTCATTAAAGTACAACTTTGAAAGTATAGATGTAGCACACTGTTTTAGGTGTCCCTGTATTGCTTAGATCCATTTTGGACCTAACAATTTTTCTCTCTCCATGATGCAGGGAAAAACCAGAAGAACTAGGATGCATGACAAACAAAGCATGGTCAAAGTCATGAAGATTTGAATGATACAACCAATCTGTTTCAACATACAAAAGACCTCTTAAAGGCAATGCATGGACCCTTAAACCTTGATGCTCTCGTCTTACTTTCAACATTGTACATCTCCTTTAAATTTTTCAGTATGAAAGATGTAACCTATTAAGGATATCTGTTTATTACATTCACTTTGAATGTTCAATGTAATGATCATTTATGTAGTTGGAAGTTTAAATTTTGATCAATACTTAGAGAACAACAATAGTGTAAATATGAATGCAAAAAGTAATGTATATCTTCAAAATCTGAATAGTAATATGCAAATAGGTGTACCTTGATGCAAGCTTTCTGATGTTTACAGTTGTATTGCTACATATGTGCTTTCTCTTCTCAAATTTTTGCAATTTTGTACTTAAAACAACAACCATTAAATCCATAATGCAATGTAAAACTTTTGTCAATTTACCAATTTAGTGTGAACTAAAATGATAACAGAAACCACTTGCAACATATTGTTCATCCTTCTCTCATACTTGGAAACACACTAAGGACACTAGGTCAATACTTGACATCAATGACAACACAATAACTGATAATCATAGTACCAAATCTATACCATCACATCACTTCATCGGTTATGCCAACACCATCATTCTACACCATAATGATTATACCTTGAGCTACCTTCTTAGATGTTGGGTAGACAATTGAAGGTTTGACTCTTTGACCTTCTTGCTTATTGTGGTGAGTTTGTGTTTGATCTTGTCATCTTTGATCATCACATTTATGTCATGGTTATGGTAGCTAGTTCGTGCTTGCGTATGATCTTGATATATGTTTTATGTTTTACTATCATGATGTCTTTTGGTCACTTGTGTCTTTATATCTTCATCTTGGTATAATGTTTAATTATTAGACTTTACTATCTATTAAAATATGCTAAATTATTATTATTATTATCCTAATACAATTTAATTATGATTAAAGTATATTTTTAGATAACTCTAGATATCGCTAATTATTATTATCTAATAAAATTTAATTATTAATTTATTATGTTATAAGATGACATTAATCATTGTTAATTATTTTTGATTAAGGTAAAAGAAACTTTTGAAGGGACTTGAAACCCTTTACACTTAGATTTTGAGAAGGATCTAGAACCCCATAAAAAAAATAGATGCATAATATAAAACATTACAAAACAACAACCAACAAATGACAGAAGGTCAACAACCAAGAGACATAGATCATACAACAAACTAGCTGCCCAAAAAATATAACACATGAAGCCTATGCTTCATAACCCAGGGTTTTCAAGGCTCCCTAAATCATAAAAGTAAAACAAGGATTTTTCCAGGCTCCCATAGCCTAATAGTGAAAACCAATGATCCTACCAGCCAACAAGGGGTTTTGATAGGCTTTCCTAACCTGGATACTCATCCTCAAAAGGTTACATGAAATGAAATTTGCTGCGGAACTAATAAGTTTTAACATGGCTCCCAAAACCATAGCAGGGTTTTGAAAGGCTCCCCAAACCTTCATGAGTAATGCCAAAAGATTATACAACAAAATCCTGTTGAGAGAACATTGGGTTTAAAAATAGAACCCGCAACTAACATTGGGTTTATCAAGGCTCCCCAAACTTACAAAGTGGGTTTTGACCTGGTTCCCACAACCTAAAATAAGATACCCCACCAATATTTCCTCACCTCACTAAAACAACCACTCTCCACCACATAAGGAGAGGAATCCACCTCTATAGGGTTAGCAGAGGAGGGAAAACATGGAAGGGAACCAAGATGGCATTCATACCTAAAATTGAGAAATCACAACAAGGAGTAACCCAAAAAAAAACACTTTCTCCAAAAATCTCACACCAACATCCACCTCAATAGGATGAGATGTCACCTCCATTAGATAAATGATAGAGGAAAAAGGATTGTGAAAGAGCCACAACCAAGTTGGAGACACACAAAGACACCCCACCTAAATAAGGGCAAGTTCTACCTCTAAAGGAACCCAACATATACAAAACCATCCACAAGCAATACCATCCCACTCAGAGATAGAGTAGAAATGTACCAGTGCTCTAGCAAAGCTAAGAAGAGAAACAAAATACCGCACCACCTTAACCAAAAATAAAAAAAGAGTCAAGATGGGACCTTGAAAATTACTAGCATCCATATAGTCCTTCAAAACACTAAAACTGCCAACCCAAAAAGATAAAACACCATCCGGGGAGAGAGGCATTTCCAGGAGGAACAACACGAGATGCGAAATAGGACCAACCAACCAAGCAACTACAACCACAAAATACAAGTCAAAACACCACCGTGGTTTTCCAAATGTCCCTATAAGTCATGCATCGTAGTCCCTAGAAAAAATATCAGAGCCCAAAGGCGATACATCCCACAAAAAAAAGGAAAGAAAAGAACTTGAACCAATGAAAGGAAAATTAAAAAATAATCAGAACCCTGTAAAAAATAGGGGCATATCCATCAACAACTCTTGAATCAATATCCCCCACAACAACAGAATAGGGGGAGACAACCCCCACACAACCCACCGAGCCACACTCCTACTTGTAGAATAGAGCCAAAAACAACAATATAATTTAATATAAATTAATTATTTTTAATTGTTATTACTGTTATTTTAATATAATTTAATTACTATTTAAATTATGTTTTAAGTCGGTGTTGATTACAATTGATTTAATTAGAAATGCCCCTTTTTTTAATTAATCAATAAATCTAATAAGGGATGTATAATATTTTATGTGGAGGTATTTCCTTTTTGTGCAAGAGTTAACTACTGAGTTGAAACCTTAAGTTTTGATTTCATCTCTTGATTTTTTGGTGCATGGCTTTGCATGGGTATTTTTAGGGGTTTTTAGAGTTTCACAAAGGGGATATTTTGATGAATTTGAAGAGGAAGTGTGTGTGGATTTCTTTTGGGGATTTGATTTTGGGAAAAATTGATAGATTTTGATTGTTGATTTTTATCTTGTTGATAGTTTCAGGCAATTTTGCAACCTGTTTCAGATTGGAAATGCTGAGACGAAGAAAACCCAAATTTTTTTTATCTTTCTGACAATAGGTAGTCTTTGACCTCAATAAAAGGTCAAAGGCTACATTAATATTCTGAAGGTCGACTTTGACTTTGTTCGCAGATCTCGAAAGTTCACCAAAAAGGGTATCCAAATCCAAGCTTAGATCCGTAGTTCCACACTTGTACCTGCAAGAAAAAGAGGGTTTTTATTGTTTGTATGGGGGTTTGCCTTGGTCAAACCCCAATTTAGGAATTAAACTTGAAATTGAATTGAAATTGTATTGTGCATAAACAAAGTAAATGGAACAATTCACCTTGCTTATGTTGAAGTCCTTATAGAGGATTCAAATCCTCAAATCCACAAGTAGGGATACTCCAATGGATGTAGAATGAATGTAGGATGTCTCAAATCAATGACATTTGATCTTCAACACCAATCTTGAATGGATCTTTGCATATGAGGAGGCTTGGATGAATGTAGAAGGATGGATCTTCAAGGAAAGAGATTGAATCCTTCAATGGCTAACAATGGATCTCCTTGATGAATGAATGCTTGAATGCTTGCTTGAATACTTGAATTCACTTGCTTGAATGCTTGAATTCACTTGCTTGCACTTGAGAGATTGATCATGAAAGTGGATGAGATGAGATGTGAAAATGAGAGAGGAAGGCCTCCTTTTATAGTGAACTAGGGCACAATCTTCTAGAGGGGTCACCTTGGAGAATTAAATCTCAATTAGGTCCTAACCTTTATAAATATACCTAGATTAAATGAAATTAAGGATTTACCATCCTGAAAACCCAAAATGGCTGACCCGGAGGTGGGAAAAAGAATCTTTCTGAAACCCGATACCCGGAAACCAGAAAATCCTAAAATTTGAAATCTAGGTGAAGGATGAGGTAGACCCTGCCCTAGGTTAGGTTCAAAGTCATCCTTGACCTAGGTCAGGGTCGAGGTCAACTTTGACCCTCAAGGTCAACTTTGACCTTGAGGTCAAAAACCTCAGGACCTCAGTCCAAAATGCCAGGAAATGCAGAAATGAAGTGGAAAACAAGTGCAGAGAGAAGCAAAATGGGGGGAGAAAGCCAGATACATGCAAAGACCTGATCAAGGCGCTTAACATGACCCCAGACCACTCACTTGGAGGGCTAAACACTCTTATCATGGAAGTGCTTCCATTTTAAGATGATATACATATGCTTGCTATTTGGAATATTTACATCTGCAATTTTTTTTCCCTCCAATCTTTGCATGACTAGCCAAAGGAGAACCCATTGCAAGATTTGGGCAAGTATTTTTAAATGCAACACATTTTTATACTAGATTATTATTATTATTTAAATATTGCTTTATTGATTTATGCCCAATTTTCCAAGGGAATTGAATTAGCTATTGTTCGAAATTGCATAAGAGCTATCTTGACTACTTTAGCTCTTCTTGATCAATCCATAACATTGTTTAAATTGGATAATGTATGTTTTTTTTAAAGGAAGTCATTATAAATTTTATATTGTTATTTTTTTAAAATGAATGTATATTAGTAAATTTTTAAAATAAGTTAATGGAAGGTATAGTCTAACAATGAAAGAGTATAGCTATATCTTTCTTTCATTATGTTTGAGGTTTTTTATGAATGATAAAGGGTTGTCCCACAATAGTGTGTTACATTTTATTATCATCTTTGACATTGAAATGAACATTTTAAAAAAAACTTCACATTCAGACACCTATTGCTGCTAAATCTTTAGGAGCTTGAAGATGATGTAAACTAGTGATTTTTAGCATTTTGTGCATAGATTCTAAATATATATTTTTAATTTTTTTTGGAATTAATTTGTATCTAATTTTCCATCTCTTTCAAAAATTAGTTTTTAACAACAAACTAATTTTTTAAAGAGTGACACTCACTATACGAAACATAACTTTTTTTCTAAAAGGGATAAACATGTGATTCTTTTGAATTTAGATTTCTAACACAGGTATCTAGTGATTATAATTGGTTTCATTTTATTACGTTGAATATTTTTTTATTTTTTAAGTTTTAAAGTCGAGTTGACTATAATTTAGACATAGGTTCACTAACGTATCATAGCTTCGTCTGTATGTATCAAAACTCATTTTTTTTTAAATTGGAAAGAGGACATCAATACCTAATGCACATGTATTTTTCAATTTTTTTTTGCCTTAGTTTATTATTTTTCCATAAGCATTGAACAAAGATATTGATACACGGTGAAAAACCTATGTTTAGTTTAACTTAAAAAAAAGAACATTGAATTCAATATATATTGAAATCATACTCATTGGAAAGATCATTTTGAGTAGTACCACCCTACATTTGGGTTTGTCAAGATTATTCCACTTTAGCCTTCAAATAGAGCTTTGAAGGGCAAATTCTACATAAATGAAGGAAGTTTTTGGGAGAGACCCATAGAAAGCTACTTTGATCGAAGACACCTTCAAATGAAGTTGGTTTGATCGAACTACATATAGTTTGATTGAAGTGGTGTTCTATCAAACACGTATTGCACAAATTATTTTGTAATGACCATGTCAAGTTTTCAACTACCAATGTTTGATAGAAGCATTGTTAGCCAATTTTGTTTTATTTTTTTATTTGAATATATGGGTATAAATAACTTTTTTTTCATTTTTTATAAAACAAATATTGGAGAAAAATTCTTATTTTTTCTAAAGAAGACATTTTTTGTCGATGTCAAAATTTTCAAGGGCATTTTCTCAAAGGAAGAAGATGGGAAATAAAAGGAAAAGGAGAGATAAGACTTAATGAAATTGGTCACCTAATGTGAAGCAAAGACATCACAAACAAGTATTGACAAACTATCATAGAAATAGTGTGGGAATGCATCTTTACTTTTGTCTCTCTAGATTCTCCCTTTATCTCTTCTTTTCATTTCTTTTTAAATCAATTGATGTATTAAATAGGTTGAATTGACATTAAATAAGTTAAATATGTTAAATTGATTAAATAAATTGACCTTAAATAGTTAATTGTCTCTCTCTCTCTCTACTCTATTTAGGTCTCTCAAGTGTATTAAGACTCTCTCTCTCTCTCTCTCTCTAGTCTCTTTATATATCTTTTTAGGTCTTTTTACTCTATTTAGGTCTCTCTAGCGCCTTTTTAGTCTTTTTAGGTCTCTTTATAGTCTTTTGGGTTTTTTTATTCTATTTAGGTTTTTATAGTCTTTTGGGTCTTTTTTATTCTATTTAGGTCCCTCTAGTGTCTTTTTAGGTCTCTTTATAATCAAATGGGATATTTTTACTCTATTTAGGTCTTTATAGTATTTTTGGGCTTTTCAATCTCTTTATATGTTTTTTAGTCCTTTTTACTATATTTAGGTCTCTCTAGTGTCTTCTTAGTATCTTTAGGTCTCTTTGTTGATGTTTTGTACCTTCAATCCAATAAACACTATGAGTCAATACTAGTAAAGATATACATACATACATATACACACACACACACACACACACACATAGTATATATGAGATGTATATATACTAATATATATATATACAAATATTATTGTTATGTAATATTAGAGAAATTAATATAATACTCAAGAGATATTATACATACACACACACACAAATATATATATATAAATATATATATATAAATATATATATATAAATATATATATATAAATATATATATATATATATAAAATTGTCATTATATTAATTACATAATAATGAATAGACATGTCCCATGAAGGGACATGTCTCTTCTTCGTTCATTCTCAATATAAATGCAAGAGATTTTTGCATTTGGAAAACACATACAATGAGATAGTGTTATTACATTTGCAATGATCCTAAAACTTTAACACTCTTTATAGTCTTTTGGGGTCTTTTTACTCTATTTAGGTATTTATAGTCTTCTTGGGTTTTTATAGTCTCTTTATATGTCTCTTTAGGTATTTTTACTTTATTTAGGCCTCTCTAGTGTCTTTTTAGTCTTTTTATGTATTTTTACTCTATTTAGGTCTCTCTAGTGTCTTTTTAGTGTTTTTAGGTCTCTTTATAATCTTTAAGGGTCTTTTTACACTATTTAGGTCTCTTTAGTGTCTTCTTATTATATTTTTAGTTTCTTTAGGTCTCTTTTTCTCTAAATTGTTCTCATTTGTTTTTTTTGTGTGTAGCTCACAATGAACAAGTAGAAGCTCAAGCAATGGATGTTGAAGAAGGCTCAACCCAAGCTGAAGCAATGGATTGGAGAAGGCCCACCCCAAGATACTTCTATTAGTATGGATGAAAATATAAACTTATCTCTACGTGTAAAGATAAAAAATGATTATAGAAAGTTAGATCATTTACTTTAAATGGACATGGATAAATTGAGAATTTATGTTGAACAAACTTCATGTACCAACATGAGGTCAATGAATAGGAAGTTAAAGTAAGTAATTGCTCAATTGGTAATCTTGAAACAATTGAACAAGCCCAATTTCTATCAATTATCCTTCTACATAATACGATACAAGAGCCATTAAGATTATTGGTTATAGATACATCATTGAAAAAGGAAATTTTCTTGCACACAACAAGATATTATTGAGAATGTCAAGAAAGGTTTGGGTTCTATTAGGATTCAACATCGATCTGCAGATAAAGCCATTTCAAGAAGAGTGATGTTGACATCTATTATAAGTAAAAATATGCCCCAAAATAGACAAGTCTCTTTAGTTTCATCTTAGATTGGTTTTAGTAGAAGGACAATATCACAATATGTTAAAAGGAGAAATAATTTGGATGATAGTAACTTGGAAGGCAATTGGGCAATTATGTGTAGAGTTCCTCATTCTGATAGGATTGAAGATAGAATTATGAATTTGATCATATCATTTTGGAATGATATAACTACCCGTTCTTCACCAAAAAGTAAAAATGTTATCATACATAGGATTAGACCTAATGAATATGATGCACATACAAAATATTTGTTGGAAACAATACAACATGAATTGTATGTGTCATTTTGTAATTCAAATCCTGATATAAAGATTTGAAATTTTTTTTTTGAAAGATTGAAGCCATATTATGAAAGGACAAACAATTTTTTGAAACTTCTTGTTATTATCATATTGAACTTGATCTCCACTGTCAAGCTTTTCAAAAAATTATAGAAGATAGTGACAATTTTGAAGATGCTCCTCCTAGTAGATGAAGTAAGTTTATAGCATCTATTTTATGTGACAAAACAAATGATGCAATTAGTTGAATAAATTGCATAAAAGGAATTTTTGAAGCATGTGGTGATTTGGCTAATTTCCCTTTGAGAAATGAAGACACTGATATGAAAAAGATGGTAAATTGAAAGAGTTACAAGTACATAAAGAATGAAACAAAATTTGGGAAAAAATCCAAAAGGTTAGAATATGTTCAAGAGGAGATACTTGTTGGAACATTTATGATATTTTTTTGAAAATTGATTGAACAACCATACATGCATCATAGTTTTTATGTTGAGTGGAAAGCGCAACAATTACAAACATTGAGAGACAATTTCCCACTTGGAACAATTGTATCAGTTCTCAATTTTGTAGAAAAATATTCTTTTGTTCATCAAAAACAAATTCAATCAGAATATTATTTTTTAAAGTAGATTATTATTATGGTATAGGTGTGTTATCGACACATGGACAATTGGATTTGGATGGTGTTGACAATACGTTTAATGCATGGGCCATTAATAAAAAATACCACTTTTATATTAGTGATGATAAAGAACATTGCACTCATTATGTAGAACATTGCTTCAAGTTGTTTTTTAAAAATTTGAAAGGAAGGGGCATAAAAATTGAAAATCATTTTGTTTGGTCAGATGGATGTGCGACACAATTCAAATCATCTAGGGAATTTTATTCATTATGTAGATATCATCATAATGAAAAAATACCACATGTTTTGATGCAGGAGCATCCTGGGTGTAAGAGCAATCTTGCATCACCCAAAAAATATTTCTGTTTTTGTATTCAATAAGGGCTATCTTGTGCAGAGTTGCTATTTATGGAAACTTGCTATTTTTAGTAAGTTGGTCTTACGATCTTGGAATGTTCTAATTTTACATGTGGAGGTTCATCTCAGTCATATCAGCTTGCCAGCAAAGTTTCATGGCTAGATTAGGTGTAGTTTTGAAGATATTGAAGATTTTTGGTATTGGCAGCAGGGTACAGAAACTTTGAACTCAGTTTTGAAGGCTTTAGAGGCCTCGGATGAGGTTGAAAATTTGGGTGACGGGTGCTTTGCATGGGTCAAGCCTATAGAGTGCTTCGTGGCATTTCTGAAATGGGGTTATAATAGTCAATTAGGTCAGCTGGTGATGACTTAAGGTCTTCGAAAGTCGGGCCACCTGAAATGGCGAAAAATAATTTTCCTTCAAAATTTCTATTTGGGTTTCAAAACTCATTTTGAGCTGACTTTGATGTAATAAATTGTAAAATAAAATAATTCTAAGTTTGGTCAGCCCTAAGGGTTAAATTTCTAGAACCTTCTCGGGCGGTGGAAATTGCCTATATAAAGAAGGCTCGTAGTGTTGTCTAGGGCAGTTTTGGGTAGTAGATCTGGGTATTGATTCGAGGCTTTGTCCTATAGAATATTGTAAGGGAATGCCCATGTGGCTTTGCATATTATAATTCTAAAATTTTATAATTTCACATTTGTGGAGATAATAAGAAGCCAATTTTCTGTTCTTGCATATTATTGTTGTTGTTTCTCTATTTCTGTTATATGTTTGTGGTATTAAGGGGAGCACCCTTCATCAAGTGGTATCAGAGTAGGAGTTCTTGAGTGTGTAAACAGATCACTGACTGTGAGGCAATTTGCACCAGGACCGTGGTTAGGGTTTCAGCGCGCATCGCAAAAATGCCTCCATGAAGAGAACGTGGCATAAGAGCTGGTGCTGTGACACCTGAGGTTAGAGAGCTACAGAGACAAGTGCGAGCATTGCAAGAAGAGAGTTGTAGAGGAATGAATCTTAATGTCAGAGATGAAAGCAAGGATGAAGCCGAAGAAGAATATCAAGAAGGAGAAGCTGAAGTTGTGAATCAGGAGGAAGAAAGACTTTTTCGGGCGATTTCCAAGATTGGGAAAAGACCTAAGATTGAGGTTCCTACATTTTTTGGAAATCTTAACCCAGACAAATTGATTGACTGGATCAATGAATGTGAGGAATATTTTGAGTATGAAGATGTTGAGGATCCTGATAGGGTCAAATTTGTGAAGGCCAGATTGAAAGGTCATGCGAAGATCTGGTGGCAAGAAATTCAATTGGAGTGAAATAGAAGAGGGAAAGATAAAATCACAAAATGGGATCAGATGGTGGATAAATTGAAGTGATCATTCCTATTGATTATGAGCTTGACCTACTAAAGAAAATGCAAAGTTTGAAGCAAGCGGGAAGATCTGTTCAGGAGTATACAGAAGAGTTCTATCGACTCCTCATTAGAACAGGCCATGCAGAAGCTGATAAGGAGAAAGTTGCCTGATACCTTAATGGGTTAAGGCCAAGCATTCAGGAGGAGTTGAATATGGTTCGAATGAACAATATTGAGGAGGCATACCAGTTTGCCCTAAAAGTAGAGGAAAATCTGAACAAGAAGTTCGAGAGTAGACAAAATGGAAGAGGTCGTGGTGGAAGATCTGGTGGACAATCATATGGTGGTCAAAATGAAGATCTTAAAAAGAAGGATGAGGCCAGTAGTAGCCAGAATAAGAGAGGAAACAATTCCAATCATTTCCAAGATCAGAATAATAGAGATCAGAGAGGAAGAGGAAGAGGACAAGGTTCAGGATGAGGAAGCTTTCGTGGAACATGTTTTCACTGTGGAGAAGAAGGTCATAGGGCATTTGAATGTTCTTAGCGCCAAGGTAGAACAAACAGGAGAAATGAAGGCCAGGCCAGAGTTGCACATGTAGATGAAGATGCCTGATCATCAAATTTTGAAGATGCTGAAAGAGGAGAAATGCTAATTAACAGAAGAGTCTTGCTGAGTGGTGAGAATGAACCTGAACAAAGGAGGAGCTTGTTTCGTACTAGATGCAAGTGTGAGGGTAAATGCTGTGATGTGATTATCAATAGTGGAAGCACTGAAAATTTGGTGTCAGAAGAGATGGTGACAAAGTTGAAGCTCAAGAGACAGAAACACCCACATCCATATCGGATTGCCTGGGTGTAGGATGACCACAAGGTCATGGTCAGTGAACGGTGCCTAGTAAAGTTCAAGATCAACAGGTACCAAGATGAGGTACTATGTGATATAATATCTATGGATGCATGTCATATGTTGTTGGGTAGACCGTGGCAGTTTGACAGATGTGCTGTACACAATGGTCGTGTGAATACCTATTCCCTGACAAAGGATGGAGTGCGACATAAGCTAAAGCCATTGAAGGAGACTGAAGAAAAGGTATGTGGTAATGCAAGAATAACATTTTTTGATGGAAGAAAATTCCTAGATGGTATGAGGCATGAGCATGTGTGTTTTGCTTTAATTCCAAAAGCTAGTAAAGAAGAAGTAGAGGATGTACCTATAGAGGTTGTAGATTTGTTGAATGAGTTTCAGGATATTGTATCTGATAATGTACCTAATGGATTACCACCTGTAAGGAAGATCAGTCATTAGATGGATTTGATTCCAGGAGCTAGTTTGCAAAACAAGGCAGCACACAGAATGACACCAACAGAAAGTGAAGAGTTGAACAGACAAGTACATGAGTTGTTACAGAAGGGATTGATTTGGGAGAGCCTGAGTCCATGTGCTATACCAGTAGTATTAGAACCAAAGAAGAATGGAGAATGGAGGATGTGTACAGATTCTAGAGCAATAAACAAGATCACAATCAAGTATAGGTTTCCATTGCCACGAATGGATGATATTATGGACTGTTTGAGTGGAGCTGTGTATTTCTCAAAGATAGATCTGAAGAGTGGATATTACTAGATTCGGATCAAAGAAGGAGATGAATGGAAGACTACCTTCAAGACAAAGGAAGGACTGTATGAGTGGTTAGTCATGCCTTTTGGGCTAACCAATGCACCGAGCACTTTCATGCGGCTCATAAATGAGGTTCTGAAAGAATTTCTAAGAAATTTTGTCATTGTTTACTTAGATGATATTTTGATCTTTAGAAAGACATTGGAGGAACATATGATGCATATTCATATGGTGTTTGAAAAGTTAAGAGATGAGAAATTGTTGATTAATTTAAAGAAGTGCAGTTTTGTGAAGAAAGAGTTAGTGTATTTGGGATTTGTAGTTTCAACAGAAGGTCTAAAAATGGACCCAGAGAAGGTATAGGCTATCCTTGAATGGCCTACTCCAAGGAGTGCTACCGAGGTAAGATCTTTTCATGGTCTAGCTAGCTTTTACAAAAAGTTTATTAGAAATTTTAGCAGTATTTGTGGACCCTTGACTAAAACAATGAGAGGGGATAGAAAAGAGTTTAAGTGGACTAATGGGGCAGAAAAGAGTTTTCAATTGTTGAAACAAAAAGTTACAGAACAACCTGTTTTAGCACTTCTAGATTTTAATAAGGTGTTTTAAGTAGATTGTGATGCTAGGGGTACTACAATAGGAGCTATTATGAGCCAAGAAGGAAAACCTGTTGCTTATTTCAGTGAGAAGTTAAATGATGCCAAGAGAAAATATTCTGTCTATGATCAGGAATTTTATGCTATAGTTTAGGCATTACAGAAGTGGAGACATTATCTACTTCCTAAGGATTTTTTTTTGTATACTGATCATCAAGCTTTGCAATATTTGAATAGTCAAGGAAAGTTGAATCAGAGGCATTTGAAATGGGTTGAGTTTTTGCAGAGTTATACATTTGTTTTGAAACACAGGAGTGGAAAGTCTAATAGGGTTGTAGATGCTCTTAGTAGAAGGCAACTATTGCTAACAAAGATGCAGATTGAAGTGGTTGGGTTTAAGGAACTCAAGAATTTGTATCCAAAGGATCCTGATTTTGGTGGAGCTTGGAAATCTTGTAAAGAACCTGTTACTCTAGATAGGATGAAGTGGCTGAATTTTATCATCCAGGATGATATGCTATTTAGAGAGAGTCAGTTGTGCATTCCAAGAAGTTCTATGAGGGAGAATCTCATCAAAGACAAGCATAGTGGAGGATTGGCTGGACATTTTGGTCATGATAAAACCCTTGCTTTGGTTAGTGAAAATTATTATTGGCCACATTTACAGCAAGATGTGAAGAAGTTTGTACAGAGTTGTAGAGTATGTCAGATGGCGAAGGGAGTGAAGCAGAATACAGGGTTATATCAGCCATTACCTATACCAGAGAAGCCTTGGGAGGATATCAATATGGACTTTATTCTTGGTTTACCGAGGACACAGCGGGGACATGATTCAATTTTTGTAGTAGTTGATAGATTTTCGAAGATGGCACATTTCATTCCCTACAAGAAGACTAATGATGTTGTTCATGTAGCAGAATTGTTTTTCAGAGAAGTAGTGAGACTACATGGTTTGCCAAAGACCATAGTTTCAGATAGAGACAATAAGTTTGTTGGATATTTCTAGCGTACATTGTGGAAGAAGTTGAAGATAGATTTGAAGTTCAGTTCATCACATCATCCACAGACTGATGGATAGACAAAGGTGGTGAATAGAAGTTTGGGAAATCTACTGAGATGTTTGGTTGGAGATAAGCCAACAGGATGGGATTTGATTTTACCACAAGTAGAATTTGCATACAATAATTCTGTCAACAGGAGCACTGGTAAATCACCATTCCAGATTGTATATGGAAGTAGTCCAAGAAATGTATCTGAGTTGAGAAAGATAGATAAAGGAGAAATAAGTAGTGCTGAAGCTGAGGATTTTGCAAAACATTTGAAGAACATCCATGAGGAGGTGAAGAAGCATATTACCAAGATGAATGCGCAGTATAAGGCTAAGGCAGATGAGAAAAGGAGGCATAAGGAATTTCAAGTTGGAGATGAAGTCATGGTTCATTTGCGAAAGGAGCGGTTTCCAGTTGGTACATATAACAAGCTGAAAATGAAGAAGTTTGGACCATGTAAGATATTGAAGAAGCATGAATCAGGAAATGCATATGAGGTAGGATTGCCTAATGAGCTGAATATTTCACCAGTGTTTAACATTTCAGATTTGATAGAGTATCATGAAGGAGGTGTTGAAGATGAGGTTGCAGCAGCATAGTGGAGTATTCCAGCAACCAGTTTAGATATCAAGGAGATTGAAGACATACTGGACAGTCATGTTGGTAGAAGCATAAGGAACAGGACATATGAAGAGTATTTGGTCAAATGGAAAGGATGACCTGTTGAAGATTCATCATGGCTAACAAAGGAGGAGGTTAACCGTCTTGGTTTTCCTCTGCACACCTGAGTCATGATAGGGTCACTTCTCAAATTACCCCAGGTGTCTGATGCAGGAGCATCCTGGGTGTAAGAGCAATCTTGCATCACCCAAAAAATATTTCTATTTTTGTATTCAATAAGGGCTATCTTGTGCAGAGTTGTTATTTATAGAAACTTGCTATTTTTAGTAAGTTGGTCTTACAATCTCGGAATGTTCTAATTTTACATGTGGAGGTTCATCTTAGTCATATCAGCCTGCCAGCAAAGTTTCATGGCTAGATCAGGTGTAGTTTTGAAGATATTGAAGATTTTCGGTATTGGTAGCAGGGTACAGAAACTTTGAACTCAGTTTTGAAGGCTTTAGAGGCCCCAGATGAGGTTGAAAATTTGGGTGACAGGTGCTTTGTGTGATTCAAGCCTGTAGAGCACTTTGTGGCATTTCTAAAATGGGGTTATAATAGTCAATCGAGTCAGCTGGTGATGACTTATGGTCTCCGAAAGTCGGGCCACCTGAAATGGCAGAAAATAATTTTCTTTCAAAATTTTTGTTCAGGTTTCAAAACTCATTTTGAGCCGACTTTGATGTAATAAATTGTAAAATAAAATAATTCTAAGTTTGGTCGGCCCTAAGGGCTAAATTTCTAGAACCTTCTCGGGTGGTGGAAATTGCCTATATAAAGAAGGCCCGTAGTGTTGTCTAGGGCAGTTCTGGGTAGTAGATCTGGGTATTGATTCAAGGCTTTGTCCTATAGAATATTGTAAGGGAATGCCCATGTGGCTTTGCATATTGTAATTCTAAAAGTTTGTAATTCCACATTTGTGGAGATAATAAGAAGCCAATTTTCTATTCTTGCATATTATTGTTGTTGTTTCTCTATTTCTGTTATGTGTTTGTGGTATTAAGGGGAGCACCCTTCATCATGTTTGGAGTTTTTTTGAGAGTGGACATGGAAAAGGTGAACATGATGGTGCAAGAGCTTGCATCAAACGTGCTCTAAGAAAGTATCAGATAAATTATCAGGGAGTTTGTATAAAAGATGCACATGATTTCATTGAATGGTGTAAGACATATTTTTCTCCAAATGAGGTTGGTACATAATCAATAATGGATTAGGAAGTACCACATTAAGTATTATGGAAGATAAAAGGTATGCATCTAAGGACATATGATATTCTTATTTATTTTGTCATTTATTCAAATTTAAAAAATACAAATCATAATTTTTTTTAATGTTATATATGTTTAGGTGTGGATAGAAGAACTATGTATAGTTGCAAGAGGGTAGAGAAGACACAATCTTTGCATTTAGTCATGAGTATAAATAATCGCAATTGGATATTTTACACTAGGGATTACTTATGTTTATGTTGCCATTGCATTGCTGAAAAATATGATGAATGCAACAATCAGGAACATGGATATGTAGGTGCATGGAATTTGGTGCCACTTGTTGTCACTAATACAACCAATGAAGAAGATGATGAAAATTTGATGGCATTCACATGATTTCTATTGATTATGATAATATTTCAAGATTGGTTAAAATTGGTAAGTATTTAAATTTACATGTATATATTATCTGAAAGTATTTAAATTTACATGTATATATTGTCTGTAAGTATTTAAATTTACATGTAAGCATTTTTTTTTCACATGTATAAATTTGTTGTGCATGAGATGTCTTTGTAGATCACGGAGCCTAGAAATATAGGAGATAGTTACTATTTATTGCATTGCACTGAAGAGAGGATGAAGTTAACCGAGCTTGAAGAAAGAGACCAAACGTTGTTTCCCTTAGGTTTGATGCTTTTGATCTTGAATTTATTTGGAAAAAAATTATATATAAATTAAAATATTCTGAAAGGTTTTGAATATTGTTAAAATTTTTGGTGTAGGTTCAATTATTTTGTAAGGAACATATTTTAAGAAAATCAAAATAGTCCTGTTAGGATTAGGTAATACTGAGAGGGGGGTGAATCAGTATTACAACACTTTAATTTAAACTTCAACCAATTACAAATAAACCATATTAATGCAGAAATGAAAATAACATAAATGCACAACACATAACTCATGACACCATGATTTGTTTTCGAGGAAACCCTGGCCAAGGGAAACCCCGGTGGGGATGGTACCCACGACTATGCACTAAAATATAGTATCACTGTTAGGAGATTTAGCCCTTTTAGGAGTTGAGTATTACATAGTACATTTCCTTGCTAGAGGAATACAAAACCCTATTAGGGGTATACAAAAACCCTGTTAAAGGTAGTGAGCTTACAACTCTTACAATCAAAATACTGTTACAAAGTGATCTTCGAAAGGTGAATAATACAAGCATCTGCTATGCCTAGATAGTTCCAATTATAGCTATGTCAAATAATGATCTTGCATCTTGTCTCTACTCTTCAATTTGCATCCATCACATTACCATCACAATCACACTTTTTGCTTTCATAAACCACTCTATACTTATAAAAACTCTTCTATTCATTCGACTCTCAAAATACAACACAAAACATAATAAATACTTATGAAAATACTAAACATAGAGTCAAAAATCTTATATTACCAAAGTGTCAGCAATATACACCATCCATCTGACTTAGCATGTTTTCATATCAACTAACCTTGCCTCAATCATCGTAATTTCTCATATGCCCTGTTTCATTGATTCTTTGTCTTCGCATACCTTCATATCACTGTATCTTCTCGATCTCTTCACCAAAACATGTGGGACCTTAATATAAGGTCTTACATACTCCAAAATGTCTTCTACTAACTTTGCAAGCCATAATACATAATATATTACCTTCGCTGACCAAAACAGTACCACAATATACTATTATCCTGATTCTATACTTAGTCATTTTCATGACTGTGATTCCAGTACCAAAACTCTCTGCATGTGATCACTCCAGCATAGGTGTTTCCATAAATGGAAACCCTCAAGTGGTCCCTAGTGCTCCCCAAAAATCACTTGCCAAAAATCTCTCCCTTTGGCATTGATGGCAACACTTAGTGAAAAATGACTAAGTATCTAAGCACTATCTCCCTTCTACATATATACATATCTTTTCTTCTCTCTCTTTTTCTCTCTTTTATTTTATTTTATTTAAATCTTTTTTTTCTTCTCACTTTTTCTCTTCTCTTCCTCTCCCTTTGACATCAATGGCAAAGGTACTTGCAAAATTTCAAAATTTCTAAGCACAAAAAGACTTAGTGCTTACTCACCAAATTTAGAATATCTTGGAAAGAATCTTCCAAGGTCTTCAGTGCCTTCAGCTCAGAGGGTATAGACATTGATCCTTCTATTTTATCCATCTCTGAGAGATGAGCTTCAAGCATTGATATCTTAGGAGTTATTAAAATATTAAGCAAACCAAATATGTCTACTACTCTCCCTTTCTCCGCATTCAGAACACTTATTTTATGCAAAAGCTTCGACGTTTGTTTATCCATTTCTACCATAGTTTGTGAAGATGTTTCACAACTGTCCATCAAGATGTCAAGTGTAGCCCTATCCTTGGCTATGATGTCTTCAATGTTCTTTACATGTCTACAAGAATATATGCAATGACTGTATATCTTTCTTCCTTGTGCTACACGACTCTTAGCCTTAAGTGTAGTTTCTTTTAGAATGTCCAAGTCCCATGAGATGGACTAAAAAAATTCCTTTAAATTTTTTTCTAATAACCTCTTCTCTACCTTATCCTCTACAGTCTTCAACAGTGACTCAAAGTGATTTTCAAAGTTGTTTAATGCCATGCCTAGGTTCTCTGCCTCATCCTTTCCTTGAAAATAATAGGTGTAGGGAGTAATCTGTTCACTGTCTCCACTGCCCTAGGAATCACCTTTACTCTTTTGTCTCCTTTGTGTACTGGTCTTTCTTTTGCCTTAGCAAAATCCATGAAGGATAACCTCATGATTTCATCCTCATCCATGCTCTCCATGTCTACACTCACTGGTTTGGCCATACTTTCCAACAATAGAGTAGAGGAGGTGTTTGGTTCTTTCTTTTTCTCCACTCTTACCTCAACTAATTTTTATGCTCCCATCTCTTTTACCTTCCTTTCTTCTTGCTGAATCCCCTTCTCGTGTACCTTCTCTTCCTTTTTATCCTTTGTATGCTCCTCCTCTATCTATCCTTCCACTTCAACTGTCATCACATTTTCGACATTATCTTGAAATGGGTCACTTGTATCAAGTGAAGTTTCTAATGATATAGGCATACCAGAAATGAAGAAGTTTGGTTTCTTATCAACTTCTCTAGCTTGTTCACTTTCTTCTTCTATCTTGGAACTTTCTCCCATTCCTAAGGGTGTAGGCTTGGTAACCTTGGGAGGTGAAGTCTTCTTAGGTATATCACTCATTAGAATTTGATCTAGTGCCTTTTGAGTGTCCTCTATGACTTTGTCATACTTTCTTGCCATTATTTTCACCAATATAGCCTTAGTCCTCAAAAAAGGTTTCAATTCTTTAATTATTCTTTCCCTTTCTTGTATTGAGACAACATGTAACATGTCCTCAATAGCCTTGTTTCTTATGTTATCATCCTTAGACTGTGCCAACTATTTTCTAATCTCCAATTTGCTATACAATTCCTTAGGAATGTTTCCTTCTATCTCTAACAAGTTTTTCTTAAAAACTAATAGGTGCTAAATTACCATGTCCTCAATAATTGCTTGATTTTTACAATCATACCTTTTATAATATATGTCTACTATCCTCAAATTTCCATTTGTTATCACTCTCTTTTGCAACTTTGAGATATCTAGCTTTGTCAGATCTTGTGGCCTCTTCTGAAGTACTTTTTCTTGTTCTTTCTCAGTTACTTTTTCTTCTGTCTTCTTAGTTTCAACCTCTACCTTCTACTTCTTAGGACTTCTTGGCTTGCTAGATCTTGTAGATCTCCTAGGTGTTCTCGCAGACACAACTTATTGTGCAGTCTTCTAATGTGTAGGAGATAAATCAATTATGTCTGGTGTAGGACTGACTGTCTCTTTAGCTTCAGAAGGGGGAGGTGCATCAATAGACATGCTGGAAGATGCTTCTATCATCTTTGTCCTTATGTTCTTTAGCTATTCCCTAGTGATTCCTACCTTTGCAGTGATATCATCAACTATTTTATTAATCTTTCTCTTCCTTGTCACTTTTTCCTATTCTTCTCTAACCTTTTAAGACTTTTCCCTATAAGTTCCCCATATTTATTCAGAAGTGTCTATTTTTGCTTCTAATACATGCTCTACTTGCATAGTTAGAACCTCAGAACTGACCTCACACCCCATAGGGTAACACCATTTCTTCCTAGGATCAATTCCCTCAAAGAACACATAATCAGTATGAACCATGAAACATATAGTGTCCTTATACTTCTCAACTAGATCTTCAGGTATCCTATATCTTTCCTTCATCTTCCTTTATAGTATTTTGGTCATATAAAATAGTTCTCCATCTACCCAATTCTTGTCCCGTCTTTGATAGCTCTCAGAAATTTGAATTCCAATAGGTACATCATCTTTCCATGCTCTAGGGTGCATGCCAAGTAATTTATGTATAATGTGGATGTACATATGAACCAATAGTGATCCAAACCTAAATACCTTAATCTTGTCTTTCTTTATAACCTTCACATTTTCCAAAAATTATTGTGCAAGAACTTCACAAAGGTTATATTTCTTGTTTTCCTTAACCATTCTATATTCCATCATAATAACTCCAGCCGATATTGAGTTAGGCTTGCTGCTATAGAACATCTTATAACCTAATATCATAGCTACCAAACTCACATCTTGCTGACAGATGTCATTAATTGTCATAGCTCTCTTATCCCACTTAGAATGGGTTACAGTTTCCACCTATTTTCTTATGTTCTTCTCTGCTACTGGGAGGGCTCCGTAATTATCCAATCTAGTTATATCATGAATCATTTGAGCACATATCTTAATTGGTTGTTCTCCAATCCATATAAATTGGTCATGGATTCTACTTAGGATTATCTTGAACCATTCAATTTCATGGAACTCATTCAGTAGGGTTAATTTGATGATGGACTAGTCTTCCAAGTGTTTAAACTCTTCTACCATCTTCCCTTCTACTTCTATCATTCCATCTAGTTCACTATAGATATTGAAATCTCCTATGATATCATACTTGTAATGTATATAATCCCTAATACATGTTACCTATGATCTCCTTCTAGATCATCCTCACAAGACTTATACGGATGTTTCTTGAACATATAACTAGGTCTATCCACAACATGAAAGATTATAGGTGCATCCATAACTTCTAAAAGAGTATAAAGTCTAAATACCTTTAAGATGTTAAATCCAGAATTTTTCTTCTAGTGATCATGCAATATATCTACTAGATGACTGAAATGCTTCACAACTCTACTCTCCTTGGTCGCTGATTATGAAACGGTGCATAAATGATATGCTTCAATCTCTTTTATCCTTCACAAGTTGAGTAACTGAATTAATCACGGGTATCTCAATTTCGCATGTTGTCCAGTCAACACAAATCTCACGATCATGGAATATGAATCTCCAAATGCTGTGATCACCACCATACATTCTATAGTGTCTGTACATATCATATCTAAGCTTGCATGAGCTTATTCCACATAATCAGAGGCTGGATATATTCTGTTATCTGCATCCAATGCTCCCCTTAAGGCCATGTGGCCTTCTAGGTTGATGTCTCAATGAAATCATCATGCAAAGACATAGTAGCATCTATTGTCTCTCCCTAAACCAATGCCTTGTTGAACTCTTTTATCTTCCATATCTTCTCATCTTCTTCATTTGCAGATTTGTTGAAATGATTCTCAAACTCATCCATATAATCATTAAGAATTTTACCACTGTCACCAACATTCTTCTTTATAACCACAGGAGGTGGTCCTCTTGGTTCTCTTGGTCCTCTTGGTCCTCTTATGTTGTCCTCTCCATTGTATCTACAAAAATTTTGTGTCCAAGGTTGTTGCATTTGTAACATGTAGGTGGTCTCCTTCTATCCTGATTTACTTGTAGCTTACAATACCTTGTAGTATGCCCAAAGTTATTGCATTTGAGGCATGTGATCTTGGTTGCTAATTCTTCTCTGATGTAGTCTTGTTTATATATAGACTGATCAAGTTTTTTACATTCTTCTTTATTATGTCCATAATCATAAAAGTTATAACAATAACCATAAAAAGGTTTGAAAGAACTGTTACCTTTGCAATCTCTTTTCATGTGTCCAACTTTGTTGCATCGAAAGAATCTACCTCTGAAAGGTCTGGTATGATCTCTAGGTCTCTCAAGAGTAGGTCTTTCTTCAGTCTTTGCTTCATTTGTTTCTTCATTAGTCTTAGAACATTATACTTTGTTGAATCCAAATCCAATCATGTCTCATTTAGGTTTTTGTCTTTCTCTTTGTTCATCAATCTTATCACTACTCATGTGCAACTTATCAATATGCAATTTGGATTGAGCAAGTTCTCCTTTTATGATATAGTTTTACTTCTCCAACTCTTGACACTTATCCTTTTAGTGATCAAGTTCAGTCTTCATTTGTCCTGTATGCTCATTTGCTTCTTTTAGCGACTCTTCAACTTTGTATCTTGCATCCTTTTCTTGCTGAATCTCTTTAATCATTAGAATATTGATTTGTTCTTTTTCCTTCTCTGGCTTCTTTACTTGGTCTAATGTATCATTGTCTGAATCCTCTTTGATCTTGTCCATAAGGTCTTGTTTGTGAGTTCTTGAAGTTTCAAGTTGTTCCTTTAGTTTCTTGATGAAACCTTCTGCTCTTCTCAATTTGAATTTCAGTTCGCCATTCTCAGCCTTCTCTTTGTCTAGGTCATCAAGTGCTGCTTCAAAGTTCTCTTACAAACTTTTTGAATCCATTTTGATCTCCCTTAAGTTGTTAGGATTTCTCTCCAAGGGCCAATATCTCTAATGCCAATTGTTAGGATTAGGTGATACTGAGAGGGAGGGTGAATCAGTATTACA
Organism: Chamaecyparis obtusa; assembly: GCA_027943335.1. Lineage (NCBI taxonomy): Eukaryota > Viridiplantae > Streptophyta > Pinopsida > Cupressales > Cupressaceae > Chamaecyparis > Chamaecyparis obtusa. The sequence continues at coordinate 951,036 of BSBK01001430.1, forward strand.
ACACTTTAATTTAAACTTCAACCAATTGCAAATAAACCATATTAATTCATAAATGAAAAGAACATAAATGCACAACACATAACTCATGACACCATGATTTATTTTCGAGGAAACCCTGGCCAAGGGAAAACCCTGGTGGGGATGGTACCCACATCTATGCACTAAAATATAATATCCATGTTAGGAGATCTAGCCCTATTAGGAACTGAGTATTACATAGTACATTTCCTTGCTAGAGGAATACAAAACTCTATTAGGGGTATACAAAAACCCTGTTAAAGGTAGTGAGCTTACAACTCTTACAATAATAATACTGTTACAAAATGATCTTCAAAAGGTGAACAATACAAGCATCTGCAATGCTTAGATAGTTCCAGTTATAGCTCAATCAAATACTGATCTCACATCTTCTCTCTACTCTTCAATTCGCATCCATCACATTACCATCACAATCACACTTTTCACTTTCATAAAACACTTTATACTTATAGAAACTCTGTTATCCAGTCGACTCTCAAAATACAACACAAAACATAATAAATGCTTATGAAAATACTAAACATAGAGTCAACGATCTTATATTACCAAAGTGTCAAAAATATACACCATCCATTTGACTTAGCACATTTCCATATCAACTAACCTTTCCTCAATCATCGCGACTGCTCATATGCCCTGTTTCATTGATTCTGTGTCTTCGCATACCTTCATATCATTATATCTTCCTGATATCTTCACCAAAACATGCGTGACCTTAACAAAAGGTCTTACATACTCCAAAATGTCTTCTACTAACTTTTCAAGCCATAATACATCATATATTACCTTTGCTAACCAAAACAGTACCACAATATACTGTTATCATGATTCTATACTTAGTCATTTTCATGACTGTGACTCCAGTACCAAAACTCTCTGCATGTGATCACTCCAACATAAGTGTTTCTATCAATGACAACCCTAAAGTGATCCCTAGTTCTCCCAAAACATCACTTGCTCAACATTACAACATGGGATTCAATTTGTTTATTATTAGCCTAATAATTGGGTATATCAATATAGCCACCTAGTAATAGCTAGCTCCCTTTCTCCCCATCCAGTTAAATCACAAAATGAACGTCTTAAGTAGGGACTAGATAACAAGGATCATGAAAAAATATTACATGTTATCCAATAGTAGGTTTCAAACCACTTGAGGTGGTCTAATTAATGATGTGCCCAAGTCCAAACATGTTTCCTTTTTTTGTATATGTGGTTAAAACTTCTTAGGAGATTGATTGTTGTGATAGACTATAAACATAATATTTTGATAGTGTAGGACTTGATTATGATGACATATTCATGTGTATTATATACTTGTGGTGATTTTTTGGATGATCATTAGGATCACTATTCATGATATCTTTATTCAACTATGATTCATGTATGATGTATCTCATTGATCTGTATCTAGATTTGGTTAGATATATTAAAGATGTGTTACTTTTTTGATGATATGTTATATAGATGTGTTTCTTTGTTTATGATAGATTATTTATGTTTATGTATGTCTTGACGGGATGTATTGAATTGACATCATATATTAAATTGTCTTAAATTTATTCATTACACATGGAAATTCAATAAACATCATAAACACATATGCCAATCATCATTAATGTATGTAAAACATCTAAATAAATATCATATACATGTACAATTAAACACATGTTAAACATCACTAATATATGTATTAAACACATGTCAACTATCATAAACACATGTGTCAATAAGATCATAAGTTACATATGTGAAACATCTACATAAACATCATATAAATATATATAAGTAAACACATGTAAAACATCTAGATAAGTTACACATGTAAACCATCTAGTTTAACTTAAAGATAAACATGTTAATGAAAATAGATCTAACAACCTATCTATGAACATAATATGAAATATAAATAACACATAATAAGTATGTATAGATAGACATATAAAGCATAAAAACATGAATCATCTATGTCTAGGTCTCGAGTATAAATAATAACTGCCAAATCATGAACACACATGTCAAACATATAATGATGAAATGTATAGGTCTAGTACCATCATAGATGTCCAAACATGTGTTAAAATGGACATATGAAATTCTACATATAGAAGTAAACAATGCATGTCCAAATAGATGTAATCCTAAACTAGGTTATCACGACACATACAAACATAGCATCCCTTTGACTAAGTGTCTTGCTCTAATGGATGCGGTACATTCAATCCTTAAAAACTTGGTACAACACCCTGTTAAATATCAATATATAATCATGTAAAGTTTGTCTTAAGTAAAAAACAATAAAATATTGTATATATGTGCATAGGTACATATATATAAACATATATTTATACATGTACACATGTTTAAGTATTTAAAACTCACCTACCCACTAGAAGGTATCACATTGATTGAATCCCACCTACATACATGCTTTGGCCCTAGGACGGGGGTAATGCAAGCTAACTGTGGCTGCAATTTAAATTATATATGTCTCATTAGCACATGACTACAAATAATTGAACTGTGTGTAGTGAAAAAACTAAAAATTGAATAAGCACATTCATGTTAAAATAAATAAAATTAAATATTTGGGTGTCAGGTGTAAGAGGATCATCTTCTACCATCATATCATCCACTTAAGTTGCATCATTTGTATCATCTATGGTCCTAACCCTTTGTAATAATGAGGAGTGTAGGGGATATGCGTCTAAGAGGGGAGTGGTGTAGAGTCTATTTGTAGTAGCATATCCATATAACACATTTGACTTAATCCCTATAGATGCTCCTCAAATGTCTCTAGGATCTCAGATGTGATATGCACTTGGTCATCCCGTATCTCCTTGTTTGTAACTGTAGAGTGATCTATGGGTGGGTCATGCTGTACAAAGTGACGCGAGTGCTGTGTATGACCTGACATGGATTGGCTTGGTGCCAACATAGGCTACAAATATCAAATCAAATCTCTTAAAAAACCTCTATCAAAACTTGATGATTCGTGTAATAAACGAACATGCATGTAGAAGATCCTCAGGAAAATAACAAGACATCTCAACCTGGTGCCTAGCTCCCGAGAGAGCTTGTAACTCCTATTGTGTTGGGAGGCCAACAAATCTATATGGATCATAATCGATCCCTGAACTAGATGATTCTCCCAAAGGTTCCCATGATTTCCCACCGGGTTCACTCAAAATATATCTACCTAGCACATCTAATGAAATAGTACTAGCTGTAAAAGCAATATCGCCAATCGTGTCAATTTCTTCCTTCTGGGAAGCAATGGATACTCTATTTGTATTGGGTACCATAGATGGTGTTATGGAAGCAAATCTCTAGTTGACCAACTTTCTAGGAGCCGACACAAGTTGATCAACCCTACGATATTGATTCCCGTCTGTAACTCAGCCACACCCCTAACCAAAATAACCAAGAATATCAAGGTATAGAATTTGAGGCCCAAACAGACCCTAGCGTACAACTATTCTGCAAAATATAATGGATTTTGGTCGTTGATTAGATAAAAACTATGTTTTGCAAGAAAATGTGGGTATATAAGTTCTTCTATATGTGGATCAACACATTTAGTAACCTAGTAGATCTTCACCTTGGCCTTCCCCTCATAATATGGAAAAACCTCACATTTGATGATATCCTTTGGGATGCAGTGCTGGACTGTGTCGAAGGAAACATCACCTAAGACATTTTTTCTCAATATTTGAATAATTCAAAAATAATTTGTGGGGTTTAGGATGTATGCAATCTCAAGCAATTACTCAAATGCTCTAAACTAGACAAAACAATGGCACAAATATCCTTATATGCCCCATCATATGTCTGTATAGTAGCTTTTAATCTTGCAATCTCAATATTAGTATGGTGAAAAATGACAATGATGTTAGGTACATTATCCTCATGAGGTTGTGCGATAGGCTTGGGATGGACCATCTAGGGGTAACATGTTAAATATTAAAAATTAAGTGTTATGTGTGTTACACAAATAAATTTGATATATAAACATGCCATTAACTATAAATAATATTAAAATCAAAGTACAATTTTAAATGATGAAAATTAAACATTCATTTAATATTAACATGTACATAACCTAAATTAGATTACAAATAACATATACATAACTTAAATTAGATCAAGTAAATCTAATAAATTATAACATACACATACATTCATATATTGTAAAGGACCTAGAGAGAGATAGAGGGGACTTCAAGAGAGTGAGTGTCTGTTAAGGAAAAAAAAGACAGACACACACACACACACACATATAGAGAGAGAGAGAGTCTAAGAATTTTTTAAGTTGTTTTTCAAGTTTTCTAAAAAATAAATAATACAATAATTAAAAACCACAAAAATGAGACATATATACATTCGTAAATAAATTTTAATAATGATTTTCTAAATCTTCTAATCCTATTTTATATGTTTAATAAAATGACAATTAAAAAATACATAAAATGAAAATATATACTTGCGTAAATTTAAATTCTAATAACAGACTTAAAATTTAAAAAATGTACAATTTACAAGAAAAAATAAAGAAAAAAGAGAAGAAATTAGTGTACCTAGTATCAAGTATTGTCGATCTCTGGAGTGTAAAAGCATGATCATCGTTGAAAGTTATCTCCTTAACCAAGGGTGTTCGCTAGAAGTAGTTGTGGAGCCTAGAGCAATAGTGAAAGTGACAAAATAACTATCGCATTGGGTTTATAAATCGGTTTGGAAAAACTTGATTAAAAGTTCCTTCGATTGAAGTACATCTTCGATCGAAGACCCCACGTAAGTGGCTTCGATCAAAGAATTTACTTTGATTGACCTACCCTACATCACCTCCTTCAATCAAAGTAATAATGATACTTTGATCGAAGAGTATACTTTGATGAAAGGTGTTGATTATGTGAATTTTCACCCGCTCACTTTTTGTTCATTGGAAAAATTGTGACATACTATTGTGGGATCACCCCAAAGGTTTTCTTTATTAATTTTGTTATTCAATTTCTAATTTGGCTTTTGCGTTTAGTGTGTTAATTGTATATGATGGTGCATTTATTGGATATATGGATTATTAGTATTGTTGTTTTTATGTTATTATAATCAATTATTCCTTTTGTTTCATTAATGTTCAATCTTAATTGTGGTGTCATAAAATTTCTCATGGTTATGTTGTTGTGTTGCGAGTTCTTTTCAACATTATCGTTGTGTGTTGGGGGTTTTGGTGTATTAGGTTTTCTTTTGAAAGCTAGATGTGTGGGGGCTAGTTATAAGAGTACTTTCTTAGTCTTGATTGATTTCTTATTTTGGGTTCGTGGACTTTATTGTTTATGTTGATTTTATCTTGTTTCATTATTGGAGGTTTGCTTGGTATATTAAATCTTTATTGTGCTCATGGGGATCCCATTTTAAATTGATGGAATAAATCCAGAGTGATGCTCTTTGAATTTTATATGATGCTATGAGGAATTGGAAATACAAATTGAATTGGACTCAAAGAGGGGTTCCTATGTGATTCTTATCTTGAATTATATATAATGATGTTCTTGACTTTATTAATGCCTATTTGGATACATTGGACATTTTTGTGTCGTAATGTTGTTTTTGAGTTTTCATGCTCTTTTTTTTAATTTTGAGCATAGGAGTGGGTTTCTAGGACCATGGTTAGGAGAGTGGCTCACAATAGGGGCCAAGGCCCTAAGAGGTTGCTATGGTAACACATTGTAGAGTAGATAATCAAGTGATAACCTAATAAATGAGCTAAGTTGGGATAAATAATTACTCAAGATAATTATGTTTCATCGCCCATGGCCATGAGAATCTTGTGTAGACCGTGGAGGGGCTGGAGAAGACCTAGCTGCTCATGGGACGTTGATATGGAAAATTGACTTCCTTGTCCTCATGAAACAAATGGTGTAAGTATCGATGTAAATGGTGTTTTCATCTAAAAAATGTAGGTGTAACACTTATTTAATTCCTTTGATGGATTTCATTTTGAGTTAATGAAATTGTTATGTTAGTAATACTAGGGTCCCATGCAATGAAAAGAAAAAAACTTAATTATAGATAACATATGAAGTAGAAGTTAATCGCTCTCCTTAATTAGAGTATAGAATTGAATGATTATGAAATATATATAGTTTAGTATGTCAGAGGAATCTCTTGTATGTTATTGAAATTTCATGTTGATAATCTCATTTCACCTTGAAAGATAAGCATAGTAACCCATGTACTGCCTTATGGATGAAATAATTATGAATAAAATTTTATAATATTATAATGTTGTGTTGTATATTGTAGGGAGTAATGTAATGTTATTAATGCCAACGTACTCCCTTATGAATGTGAGAAAACTAGTACTATTGCTTGTGTGAGTGTTGTTAATACACAACTGCCATGGTTTTCCATACCCAAGACATAACCTCCATGGTTAAGTAGGTGTTTGTTATTATTAATTTAATTAATAATGCCTCTTTTTATTAATTAATAAATTTAATGAGGGATGAATGATATTTTATGTGGAGATATTTCCTTTTTGCACTAGAGTTAACTATTGAGTTGAAATGTTTTTTATTTATGCAAAAAAAGGTTTTGAAGGGGCCCCGAAACCATGAACAAAGCTAAACCTTAAGATGAGGCATTAAAAGTCCCCAAAGAAAACTACAAGCTAACCAAAAAAAAAGGCCAGCCACCAAGCCACACAATGAATTTTTTTTCCAAGGATATATTGTTGATAATTAGTAGCCCAGAGCCTAAAACCAACCATCATTAAGATTTTCCTTTATTCCCCTTCTTATGGGAACAAAGAGTCATATCAAAAGAAGGAGATGACCATTCGGGATGTTTTCCTTTAACAATGATCCATCCTTCTTCAACCTTAGCAACATCCTCCTGCGAACTCAAAGAATCCAAATCCAAGAACCTAGCACTTGTAGAGGGAACAACCTCCAATGTAGGACCAGCCAAGAGAGAACCAATGCTGGCGACTACCCCAAAGCCAACAATACCCAAAGGAATACCATCAACAGAATTACCAGTAGTATTCATAGCAAAGTCTAGCGCATGAACAATAATAGTGATTCCAACAAAAACATCAAAAGCATTGTCAGAACCAACAAAAATAATAGTGCCAATAGAAACCTCGTCTAGGCCATCAAGTAAGGGGGAAGTTCCAACAAAATCACCAACAAGGACCTTAGCAGGAACCGCCATACGATCCATAGGATCATAACCATCAAAGCCAACATCAGAGGCTAGGGTCCCAATAACAGGAGAACCCATCTCAACCTTCTAAGAAGAATTTTTGAGAATAGTGTAATGCTAAGAAGAGGCACCATTCCACCATGAAGAAGGCTTCTTTGATTTCCCAAACTCAATATCATACTTAGTCGTAACATGCCCTATTTTAAAACACCTTCTACACCTGAAGGGAATTCCTTCATAATCTAGTGGAAGAATCCAACTACCAGAAGGAGATGAAAGTTTGATCTCTATAGGTAACCCCTTAGAAGCATCAATATCCACCAAGATACGAGCATAGGTAGAATGAAGGAGATCAGATGATTCCACATCCACCATAAGGAAATCTCCAAGCGCCTCACCCACAGCCTCGAGAACTGAATCCAACCAAAGATGAAGTGGAAGATTGGGGAGTCTCACCCACAAAAGCATCTTATTGAAGGTTTCAGAAGAGGGGTTGAAATCCAGATGCCAAAGTTTAATCATCAATGGGAAGCGATCCTCCCAACTAAAAAAGTGGTCACACAAAATAATATTTTTATCCAGAGTCATATTAAATTTAGCAATGAAGAAACCCTTAGCCATATGGTAAATCTGAAACGCATCAGAGATGATAGGTTCCCAATGCTTAGTAATCCAAGCATGAAGATCCAGAAGATTGGGCCAAAAGCCCTTAAATCTGCAAATCATTGCATTAGAGAGGTCTAAAGAAAACAAGTTAATCTCTGCAACAATCTCCTTCTCTAGTGAAATAGCTATAGATTTACAAACATGAAAATGCTTAGTCTCAACACGGTTCACCTTAGGATCAAAGGAAGAACCCTTACCTTGACCACTAGCTAGGTGATCAACATAAGAATCCCTAAGAGTCATAGAAGAAGAGCTAGATGGAAAATACATAAGTATCAGACTAGAACCATTCCCCAAAAGTGGGGATTGGGTCAAAGCCTTCGCCACCAAAGACATAGATACTCTGAGTCCCACCAAAGAGCCCTCGCGAGGAGTAGACACATCCTTAGGGACTAGAGATAAGGAAGTTGCAACAGATGAATTAGAGACCAACAAATCCTAATCCACAAGAAGCTGGATAGGGACAACACCAATTGTTAGACACGAGGAGCCATCAACAACACCAAGAGAAGACATCCAGGGGACCATAGATACAATGAGAGCTGATGAAGAAAGAGCGGGAGTCACAAAGTTTTAAAACGCCGCAGAAGACCGGGTGGGAATCACAAGAGCCATTGTTTGAGTTGAAGTGTTAATTTCTAATTTCATCTCTTTATTTTTTAGTGCATGGATTTGCATGGGTTTTTTTGAGGGGTTTTCAAAGTTTCATGGAGGGGGGTGTTAGTGCATTTTCTTGTTGAATCTCAAAACATAGCCCTGACTGCTTAGATAGAGTTCTATGATTCCTTGACTCCTAACTCATACAAGAAAAAAACTAATTAACAAGGACCAAGTCCTTCTTCACTTTGAGCTCTTGGCTACAGGTGGTTGTACCTATTTCATTCACTTCTTCAAAGGATCATAACACTAGTTCATATCCTTGATATAAACTTATTCTTATCTACTTTGTCAAACATACATGAAAAATAAATAGTCATTTAAATTTTCGTTGATGATGAAGTCCCTGCAAATTGAGGATAGACCAATGCCTTATCCTAGGGCAGAGAGTCTGAAAAAGAAACATATATCCACAGAGATATTCTAAATGAGACACAAACAAAATCCAAATGAATTGCCTTACAAGTCACCCTTTCTTAAACATATTTAATCATCAAATTCTTGTATCAATCCCAAGCTTTCAGAAATCCATCTAAAGATTTAACCCTTTCCTTGAAAGGAACTAAAGACTAAATTCACAAATACCTTATAAATGGTGTCCTAAAACTGCCTTACAGATTCAAGACACAAAAGTACAGAATTAAAACAGGAAGACAACCAAAATCATGCAAGGGAATTCTGTTGTATTCAGGTAGAAATCAATATATCAATACATTCAAGATCTGGCAAACATTCCCAAGAAGATTAACAATGGAGCCAAGCCTCTTTGTACAGTAAAATTTTCAACATCCTTTACAAATGAGAGAAAAACTCAAGATATAGCAAAATTAAGTCAGTTCAAAACCAACAGATAGCTATCTATCCTTGGCAAGAAAATATCTCCAAGTTCTTCCCACACCTTGATCTGCAACTGATTCCTCAAACTGATCTGATTTCTGCAATCATGCCTCCAACAATTGATCTTGATTCTAATCCTTGGAATTTGAACCCAAATTGCTCTCATCCACTTCACTGAAACTGAAAAACATCATTGCCATTAGATTTCTCATTTTGAGACCTTTTCGGTGATATATAACACTTATATGTTTTGTCAAAAAATGAACTCCTAGGTCATTTTCCCGTGAGCAGGTCATGACATTTAAATTTATGAAATTTTAGCCTATAGTTTGAACTATGTCATTTATTAAATCTTTGAAAGTCTACAATTTTTTGCCACAGAAAGCACCAGGGAGCACCACTTGTCACATGTTGATTGGGTGCTCCGACTTGACCTCAGGTTGACCACCCCATTTGGAGATTGGGTGACTGCATGTATTCTCCAAGTCTCTAGATCAAACCTTTAACCACAATTAACTTTGGCAATTCAGTGAATAGTGAAATCTCCAATTCTCAGAACCAAACCTTAATCGTGGGTGAAATCAGGCGAACTAGCGACCAAACCCATTCTTGTAATCGCAGAACACATTGTCTTAACTGCCAGCCACTTAGCGACCTCGTGACTGCCTATTCTCTGAATCGTGGAATGGTTAGGGCCTAACCGCCAGGATCTAGTGATTGGCAGTCAACTAGCCGCCCGTTGAGTCGCGCAGTCATCTCCCAACTGCCAGCTTCATTTGGTGAATCCATGACCTCGTGCCACGTGTCGAACCCGTCCAGTCACCATCACGCCACCTGTTCTACAAAATTTACCTTACCCTATGTGTTCGCCGGCATGGAAACTGAGGCGCCATTGTGAGCAGTCGCGTGAGCATAGCCTCCACTTTTCTTTCTACTCCACTATGCGTGTCGTGTTGCATATATACATCACAAATCCTTATTACAGCACGAATGTGGGATAATGGTTTTCATGTTTTAAAAACCTTCTTAGCTTTTCCTTTCAAAATACTGGGGCCCACTGCACACTTCATACTTCCAACTAAGGGCCCGCTAAGAGCCTCTACTCTCTTATTCACAATAACATGTAAGTGTTGACATATTTAAACAAAACAATGAATCTTAACCCAACCAATGTGCGATATTGGTATTGTGCATCTATAGAACCTTCACGCCTGCCTTCATACTATTTCATGTTGGCTTTAGAAGCACACAAGGCCTCCACCCTTACATATGCTGGCATCCGGGAGCAACCTTAAAAACTGACAAAACACCATCACAGGATCACACCATCGAGAACACACACTGACCCCCAACAAAAAATCATGCCTACCAAAGAAGAAATCTCAAAGAGACCCGAGCCAAAAGATGAGACTGATCAAAGTTGGCTACTTAGAAATGTTGTCTGTCTACACTGCCAGAATCACTAAAGTTACTTCCGGAACTGGCTTTGAAAACTGACCTATTGAAACTTTCAGGAACCAAAATCACAGGCACTAATTAACCCTCACACAGGGAGTATGAATCCACAATTAAGGCTCATGACAAATAAAAGTGTGCATTTGGCAATTAGGCAAAGATAGGCTCTCAAAATTGCAAACTGGGAAACATAGTAAAACAATGATTTGTGCTAACGGAATGACCTTGGGAAAGTATGCTAAAAGATTTGTCAAGACTTCTAACTTGGCATACTTGTAGTAATTTCAGAGTAGAACATAGTGGTACAACTCATTCAGGCTCATCAATCATAGATCAAAATTTATAACATCACGAATAGGGGTATAGATCAATCTACACATTTCACAACTTGCAAAATAACATAAGTTGCATTTGGAATCGGATTTGCAAACTGAGCAAACAGATTCGTCATGACCTCAAAAGTGAAAAATTGGAAGTACTTGACCCCTGGAATATGATGCAAAATAAATTTTCTCCATAGGGTCAACTGGGTCAAAGATATGATTGATCAAATAGGCCCTTCCAGAAATCTGAACAATTACACACGTGCATGACAACAACAAACAACCAACTTTGAGAGGTTCGAAACCTAATCAAACGGATTTGAAAATACTTAAAAATTGGAACATAGGTTCTTTGATATGCATACTAAACATCCTCAAGTGGTGGGTCATGAAACATTTCTAGACGCAAGATATTCAAAGGCAAATTGGGCTACGGTACTCTATTTGACACTTAGGCAGAATTGTGCAAATTGACACTTGCTCAAAATGGGACTTCACCGAATGATTCAGGATGACAAAATAACATCACGAAATGCATGCATATACTGAATGGAGTGTGTTAAACACTTGGGACACCTCATAGGCTTCAAAATGACAGCCGGGTACATATGCATGAAAAGCATTTAAAGGGCTTCAAACTGTGAAATTTTAACATGGTACTCAAAACCCATGCTGCATTTTTAAGTCCCAACAGGGGGTCTTTTTGATGAATTTGGAGAGAAAATGTGTGTGGATTTCTTTTGGGGATTTGATTTTGGGAAAACTTGAGAGATTTGGATTGTTGATTTTGATCTTACTGTAGTTTGGATGCTTAGATTGGATTATATGATCTCAATTTTGTACTTCTGTTTTGGTTTGTGCTTGTAGCTTGAGGTATGTTTTTGAATCCTTTGTTTTGAATTTACACTTCTGAATCTATAAAATGATGTAAACTTGTATTGTCAATTTATTTATGTTTTGAATCTACAATGTTCCCTTTACATTCCTTGCTAATTTCAACATGATTTTTTACATTTGGTAGTCGTGCTTCATCTTTTCTTGGAATGGTTTTGTTCAGCCTATGATGCCTTGTTTATTTCTGCATTACATGTTTGTTTCTCTTGGGTGTTTTTCTCCATGCCAACCCTTGTGTTCAGCCCCAAACTATGTCGTTTCACACATTTGTGAGTGTGCAAATTTCATTTCTAGGAATATAATCATTTACCTCCAAGTTGGCATAGTATTTTGGCATTAATTGTTTGAGCTTGTATCAAGTAACTCTAAAATCTATAATTATGTTCAAACACTGATTTAAATTCCTCATGTTTTATGCATTGGCCAACATACATGTAACCCACCTCCTCATAGACACTATCTATTATGATACATGTCTTTTTTTTCACTATTTCACCATTTCTATATTCCTTTATAGATCTTTCTTTATGTGTTTTTCTTTTACCTTGGCATTTTCTACTCTCCACATTTCTATCTACAATGCTAAGGTCCATGTGTCTTGGAAATGTATGCTTGTTGATTGGAGCATTCTCTATGTTTTGTATTCTTTCTATTTGGAATATTTATATCTATATTTTTGCTCTCTAATCATCATGTGACTGTCCAAAGGGGTATCCATTCCAAGATTTTGGGCAAGTTGTTGCAGATGCAACACATTTTTATACTAGATTATTATTAGTTAAATACTACCTGATTGATTTATGCCCAATTTTCTAACCTGGACTCAAATTACCTTTTTTTTTTTCAAAAATCCACAAGAGATGTTTTGACTACTTTATCTCTTCTTGATCACGCCACATCATTGTTTTAATTGGACAATATGTATGTTTTTATTTATCTCTTAAATTTCTTATAAATTTGTTAATGTTATTTTTGTAAAATGAATGTACATTAGTAAATGTTTTAAATAAGCTAATGGAAGGTATAGTTTAGTGGTGAAGAGGCTATAACTATATTTTTTTCCCCTTATGTTTGAGGTTTCCTTACGAATGCCAAAGGTTTTCTTTATTATGTTTGTTATGCTAATTCTAATTTGGCTTTTGCGTTTAGTGTGTTAATTATATATGATGGTGTGTATTAGATATATGTGTTGGAAAGTTGTCTACACTGAGGTATATAACTTGATATAGTGTTGTCATTATGGCAACAAAGTCATATAGCAGGTTGGAGTCAACGCACTTGATGAGAAGACAAAAAATTAGCTAAGTGTTGAAGACTGGATAATGTATAGAGTTCTTGCAGTTCAGAGCATTAACACGTGTGTACGGAATAATTATGGTATGCGCCCTGGAAGTTAAGTTTTTAAGACTATACTCATGCTTAGTCTATGAGTGCATAAGAAAATATGCAAAGATGTAAAAGTTACAGTCAGTTGAAGTTGCACAGCCAGTGTGTTTCAGCAGAGAATAGAGCATGGAGCCGATAGTTACTATTTTGGTCTGCGATTATAATGTAATATTATAAAGGCTATGCGCCCATTGTATTTAGGTTGCCGACATGTTTATATGTATAATTTTAAGCACACTTAAACCAATTCATTTGGAAGCGTTGTTTGTAATTAGTTATAGGGCCGACCTAATTGTTTATTTTGTATGAGTGTATAAATATAAGATGCGCCCATCGTATTCAGTATGGAAGTTGATAGAGAGTTATTGTAAGCAGATCATAAGTATGTGAAGAGTCAAGATGTATTAGAGCTTTTCTAGAGGTCAAAGCATCAACGCATCAAAGGAATTGATCTAACAAGTAGTGTCATAATGACAGTTCGTCCTGCAGATATAGTGTGTATCTGAGATCAGAAGGTTGTAGCCTTCACCATTTGAGTATTGTAGCCTTCACCATTTGAGTAGTGAGCTCTAGGACAGTGAGTACACTCCCCTAACAGGGACTATTGTAAAAGACTCCTAACAAGGTCTGACCCTTAACAAGGTCTACTGTACTTAAAGCATTGTAAAGCTACTCCTAACAGGGTAAAGGATCTTCTAACAAGGATCACAAAACACTAGTGCAAAATATTAGTGGGTGTCAATTCCCACGTGGGTTTTTACCTATTTGAGTTTCCTCGTAACCATATTGGTGTCATGTGTTGATTTCATGTTTCATGTTTATGTGAATGTTTAATTCGGTACTTAAGCATTTAAGTTTAGCATAAAGATTAAAGTGAAAAGTTAAAATATAGTGAACACTGATTCATCCCCCCTCTCAGTGTTCCCATTCCTAACAATTGGTATCAGAGCTTTGGTCCTTAGTGAAGAAGTTTAACCACTTGAGGAGATCATGGACAAAGCTAAAATGAAACATTTGAAGAAAAATCTTAAAGCCGCTCTTGAAGACCTGGACAAATCTAAAAGAGAAATTGAAGAACTAAAAGAGAAAGTCAGTGATGCTCAATTAGTTATCAAAAAGCTAAGAAGAGATCTGAAAGAATGCTCTAACAGTGATCTAGCAGCAAAGGTTAAGAAACTGAATGAAGACAATGCATCTATGAAAGAACTACTTGAAGAATTTGATGATAAGCTGATCAACAATTAGGAAGTCTATAATGAAAAAGTCAAGGAGAACCTTCAACTCAATGAGGAATTAAGGGAAGCCAATTTGGAAATCTTGGAGCTAAGAAATTGCAAAGAAAGCTTGGAGTCTCAATTAAAAGAAGCAAAGAATCATATTGACAAATTACACACCAATTTTGATTTGATTGAATCTCAGTTGTATGCAAGAAGAGCCAAAGGAGACACTAGTTGTATTGGATACAATGAAGCACAAAATCAGATTGATAATATGCGAGCAAGAAAAGAGACACAAAAAGACTCTACTGATACTGAGAAGACTGAAGATCAAATCAAAAACAATGGTGGACCACCTAAGAATTAGCACAAACAAATAGAATACATTTGTTTTGCATGTAACAAGCATGGACACATTGCAAGGAACTGTACAGAGGTAAGACCATGTAATGGATACTGTTATTCATGCAATAAATTTGGTCATAGAGCTATGAATTGCAAGACTAGTAAGAAGAATAGGATTCAACATGATCACAAAAATCAGAATCAAACAAGTGTAAGAAGTTCTCAGAATGTTACATGTTAGATATGTAACTACAATGGTCACTAAGCCAGAACATGTAAAATGGTGACTCATGTCAATGCGCCAAGGAATATAAGACCTCCAGTCATTTGTCACTCTTGTAACAAGGCTGGACATATATCAAGTTTCTGTAGATCAAGGACGCAAGGTCAAGAAAGCCCTAAAAAGGCCAAAAAACTAGTATTGGATCCTGAAGGAGAAGTCAATTTTGTGAAAGCCTCAGATGATGTGAGCTTAATTTGGACAAAAGGAAAGAAGGACAAAGTTGATGAGAATGTATTGGATGCATCCCCAGTGGATGCACCCTCTACATCTCGATAAATGGCCCTCAGGGTCATAGGGGGAGCTAATTTAGCTCTAGACCCCTGCGTCGTTGGTATACTCATCTTCAAAGTATGCACCTTTGGAATTAAGCTTTTGGAGTGTATAAGAACCTTCATGTAAGAGCACACATGCTGATTGTTAGTAGAACTTGAGTTGTAAATTTTGAAGTGACATCTTGGTTTACATGACTTGCATTAATGGCGGATTTCTCACTTTAAGTACACAAAAAGTTATTTTATCACTCATTGCATTTGAATTCAGAGTGATTGAAGAGTAGAAAGAGCCTTGGAAGTTGTTGTGAAGTCTTGGAGATTGAACTATCAGTGTTTGCAGTGCATTTGGTCGGTTGCAGAAACCCTAGCTCATTGCGTCGATTCAGAAGCCTTCAAATTATCTCATAGTTTAGTTGAAAGAGATTAACAAGTAAGTCATGGCCACTCCCATTGTTTATGATGTTGCTAAGAAGAATAGATATGTATTAAAAAAACACCCATTTAAATCAACCTGTAATGTCCCTTCTTAATCTCCTTCTATAATTTCTTACAAAACTGATGTCAGTACACAATATCACACAAAATTGATATGACTCATACTCTACTCTAAGTTAGTAAGGGAAATTTGATCTTTAAGGCTGCCTCTAGGTTGGGCTTCACAGAATTCCCGACTTGAGAGACATTCGCTCCCTCTAAGCAATCGGGCTATCGACATGTCATCCCTAGAGCACTGCCCATAAGAATCTCTTGGAAGCAGCTTATTGCATTCCAAGCCTACACATATGCATATGACTAGTCTTCAGTATATATACTGCCTACGTGAGATAATAATCTCAAAACTAGGGAAATGTCTTAATTTCCCCTAGTTCCCTCTAGATACGGGGATTCGTCCGTATCATCCATTGTTGAGATATTGAATCTCGAGACTAGGAAATTATCATAATTTCTTCTAGCCCCCTTCAGATATGAAATCCATTTTTTAATGAATACTTTATTCATTTTTTTATGGCTCATATCATCATCAATAAACATATATATAATAATTTAAATCCACATTAGTAATATAATTGTAAATAATTCCTTACATTAATTATAACATAATTATTCATAAAAGAATACTAATATTCTGAAATTAAATATACGCATAACATATATATCTTCATAAATATATTCTGAAATTAAAACATCAACATATATATATATATAAATATATATATACACATATATGTTTATATATAAATACATTCCGAAATTTAAAATACAAAATATATATATATATATATATAAACATGAATAAACATTTGAATTTATACCTTAGTCTCTGCCGTATGTTGCAGATTGTAACTGAGTCCTTTATTTATATTTCCCGTCTTCGTATTTTCTGTTTTATTCTTCTTTTTTACTGCTGTTCGTTTCATTGGTCTTTCATTGTATTACTCTTAACAATTAGGGACTGCATAATATATAGATATTTCTATTTGCAGACAGATTATCCTTGGTCTCCAAGAGACTATATGTTGATGGTCACGTATCCTCATATTCTTTGATACCATTCAATACCAAACATATATATAATTATATTGTCTTGTCGTCTCTGAAATGGGCACGGTCATCCAATATAACTTTCTTATTTTCTAGTTATACCCATTACTAATTCTCCCCCCCCTCCCCCCGTAAGCTCTGCGTCCGATGTAATGTTGATTACTAGTCAACTCTTTCATATTATTGCTGGTAGTATAATAATCTCTTTGACATTAGTGTTGATTCGTATTAGTCTATTAGTAAATCATTTCATGGGGGAATAAATATTTGTAAGTTACTATGTCTGACTTATAATAGATAAGAGAACCTTCTATTTGTCATTTGCCTGAACCATTAGATAAAAGAATATATTCGTTGTTATAGAAGAATGAATTACATATAGATTTATTGTTATGGCTATTAACATATATTAATATTAACTATAAATAAATATTATAGATTAGCATTAATATAATGTTATAGACTTATTCATTAAATCTATGAGATTATATTAGTATTATTAATTATTATATTATAGATTAACAATATTAAATATATCGCTTAATTATTATATATATAAGTATTCGCTTATTATTATTTCCATTTATTAATAATATTAATAATAATATATTCTTCATCATAATAACCTTATAGACTTTTCCTATAGTAAACCTAACCAAACATCTTTTATCAATGGTAACCTCATTTCCTTTCTTAAACCATGCAATACGGTAGGGACGAGGATGTTTCTCACATTGCAGATTTAATTTCTCTACCATTTCCTTAGCTACCATATTCTCACAACTACCCCCATCAACAATAACTTGGCATATCTTTCCGCCTGAGGTGCATCTAGTTCGGAAGATGTTGGTTCGAAGCCATGATTCATCAGAGCTCTTTGCAGGGACTTCTTCCTTTTCTGGAATGATCATTGATCTCCTCGTCATGAGAGTTTCTCCCACGTCTGGTAGGACTTCTTGTTCTGTTCCTGCTTCTATGAATTTTGGCTGAACTAGGTTCACTCTAGGTTGTCCTCCTTGATTTCTTTCTGGTGAGTTATAATTTGAACATTTGAAGGCTCTGTGTCCTTCTTCTCCACACCTAAAACAAGTGAAAGGCCTTCTCTGATTTTCCCAGCCTTTTCAACTTCCATAGCCTCATCCTTGTTGGAACACCCTTCCTCTTTCTTGATTTGGAGGATCTTGCCTGGTGTTTATATTTTTTTTGAATCCTTGAAAAGGATCTCCTTGACCATTGTTAGAACCTCCTCGAAATGGAGTTGAGGTACCCCTTTGACCACCTCTATTCCTCTGGTTATATTGCCTATTCTACTTTTCTTCAGCCTTTAGGGCTAATTGGTAGGCTTCTTCCACATTGTTGACACGATGCATTCTCAACTCATCTTGGATGGAGAATTTTAGGCCATTCATATATCTAGCAACCATCTGCTCATTATTTTCTTGATGCTCTATGCGCATGGATAACTTGTAGAATTCATTTGTATAGTCTTGCACTGAAGACAAGTTCTGCTTCAAATTCTAGAACTTGCGAAAGAGGGTTTGTGAATAATCCATGGGTAAGAATTTTTCTTTGAGCTTTTTCTCCATCTTGCTCCATGTCTTAATCTTTTCCTTTCCTTTTCTAGTTCGTTCCTTTTGGAGATGATCCCACCATATCATTGCATGTCCTTTTAGTTTTGTGCATGCGAACTTCATCTTCTTTTCTTCTATCATAGGCTTCCATTCAAAAAAATTTCCCATCTCATTTAGCCAGTCTATTAATTCTTCTGGCTTAAGACTACCAGCATAGTCTGAAACGTCAATCTTGATTGATTCACTCCTTCCTTCCAAAGCCCTGAGAACTCTATCTTCATAGCTCATTTCTTCTAGCCTCTCTCCTATACATTCTTCATTTTGGTCAGCACCTCTTTGGTTTCCCTCTTCATCAGATTCATTCCCTCCTTGTATCCCTTGATTATCCATTCGTTCACTAAGTCATTCAATCTATCTTTGCATATCCAACATCAATCTTTGCATCAACGTTATGCCTCCTCTTCCTCTTCCTCTTCCTCTCCTAGCCATCTTCTTGCTCTGATAGCAAATGATGTAGCACACAATCCTCTGTTAACAATAATATTCAATTACTAGATAAAAACACAGATTTCAAACCCTCAATATTATTCATTCATCACTGACTGCCTCTACAATTCACTGCAAACTCTTAAGTAACCAAAAAACTAGAAAAAACAAGAAATCCAAAAATTACCCTTTTTGGTAGTTTTTTTTCCATAGGTGTTTTTTGCCATTTTTGGTAATTTTTGAAACAACACCTAAAAAGCTGAGATTTTCCCTAAACATGCCCTCGACTAAGTTAGAATGAACTGCCAACTAATATTTGAGATTTGATAACATAAACTCGAATTTATTACAAAATAGAACTTTCTAAAAATTAGAGAAAAAACACTAAAAGATGATTTCAGAGCCCAAGATGAAACTTTCAGCTCTCAAAAATGTGCCAAAACGGACCCTAGTTGATCTGAGTTCATTGGCAAATCAAATGCCACCACCTGAGGCATGCACTCAAATTTTTTTAGCAAAAACCCAGACCTGAGTCAAAAGTTATGGCCTCTGGAAGTTTCTGTATGAGATGATGACCTACGAAGGGCCCTGCATCACTAGTATATACTTATAACAAGTTTTCTTTTATTATAGTGAATAGCTTGTTCCTGTTTATGATCTCCAATTCATGTCTCTAGTCCTCTCTACTCATATTAGCCCAAGTAGAACTCATCTTTCTGATCGATCCTTGTCCCTATATGTGGATCCCTATTCTATCTTTACCCTATAGGATGGCAAGATCATTGCTCTGATACCACTATAATGTCCCTTCTTAATCTCCTTCTATAATCTCCTTCTCTAAAGCTTTCTCTTGCACGCCTATGGGTGTCATGCATGTGGAAGACATTAGGGATTACATTTACTGCAAGAAGGAACCAGTTGGATTGGATAGGTTAAGGGCGCACATGGATACCATGTTGAAATCAGACAAAACATTCATGGATGAATATGCTAAATGGAATGATCACCCTATTTTTGAGTATGCTATGGCATATGAATTCTATAAGATAGAATGGATAAAGATTTTATTGAGCAAAATTCATGATGATTTGTTTTGGATCGGTGATGTTTCAGTAAGGATCAGTAGTGACTTGATATATGAGATGATAGGCCTTTCTAGAACAGGCACTGTCCTTCCTATGGGAAAGGATGTCAGAAAGATGGTTGAAAAAACATGTAAGTCAAGGAGCAATAGGCGTGACATTACAATCGAGCCTATTGAGCAAGAAGACATCAAATTGATGTCTATGATACTGGGTTACAGGTTTCATCACACCAGTAGGGTGAATAGTGTGTCTGTAGGCACTATTCTAGCTGCCATCAGACTTGTGAAGGAATATGGTGAGTTCAACTTGTGTGAGATCTTGCATGCATAGTTGATTGATAACATCAAAGCTATCAAACATGACAAGACAAAGATATTCAGGTTTGGGTCACTAATAATCTACATGTATCTTCATATTGTTGGGAGAATATCAGAGTTGTATTTGGACAAGACCATTCCAACCATGCCACAAATATCCAACAAAGCATCCACTGAAAGCACATTAAGAGATTATATCACATTGGAATTGAAGACCTTTAGAGCTAAAATGCAAATGAGGTACAAGATTCCTAAGAGTATTGTGGAAAAATATAAGGATTCAATTTGTTTTATGGTAGAGATAGACACAACTTGTATGGAAGCTGTTGAACCAATAACTAAGTGGATTCATCCACTTGGCTATGAAGTAGAGGAATAGGTCCTTGAAGCATATGTGCAGGTACTTCTATCAGCCCCCAAAGATCCTAATGAACCTAGATGGGGAACATATGAAGAAAAGATCAGAGAAGTTGATGTAAAACTTAACAGTGTAGCAACAAAAAGAAAGGTTGCTAAAGTCACATCAAAAATCTTAAGAATACATGGTGTGTCTCAAGAAGACCTTGATAAAGCAAGGGATGAAAGGATTGCTTTGGAATTGAAGAGCGCAGATGCAGCTAAGGCTGAATCACATGATCCTAAGATGAAGAAGATAAAAATTGAAAAAGATGATAGTCAGAAGGGTAAACAAGATGATACTTCTTCTGCGCCCAAGGAAACCATTGACCTTACTGCTCCTCCTGAGTATAAGGCAATGCCAAAGAGGAAGAAAGAGGTTGGCACCTGTCATCCATCCTCGAGAGTCACAAGGAACAGAAGGAACACCCAAGTACCTCCTAAAGTAAGCTTCAAACCCAGTCCCAGTGTGCTAGGTGCCAAAATAATTGATGAGGGAAGAATTGACCAAGTAGGGAAATCATATGAAAAGTAAAATGAAATAGAAAAATATGAGATTCATGGTATGTTGGTCAAGCACATGTTAAAGTTCAAGAAAATAGTCTTGGAAATAAAAACCATGATTCCTGACAAAATATGGAATATCCTTGAATTCCAAAAGAGACAGGCCATTGAGGAAGGTCAGCGGATAAGGGAAAAGATTCTTGATGATACCCTTCCTATATGTGAACTACAAGAGAAGAAATTGCTGTTAGATCTGGTGAAGCCTCACCTTAGAACAAAGACAAGAACTTTGAACATAATGGATAAGGATTATGAGTTAATTACAAAGGAAATAGAAAAAGCCTTTGAGAAGGTATTTATGGATAGAAACATGTATCCACCTACTGCACCCATAGCTAGTGTACCCATATTAGTTACCAAAGGGTTAGAGACCATCAAGGTACATTCTATAGGTCCTCAAGATTCAACACCTATAGTGGAAGTAAAAACAAAGGCAGACAAGTCTGCACCTATGATAGGATCACTCATGGATAACACCATTATCATAGATAATGTGGAGATAGTCATGGAGGCCATGGATACAAAATTGGACAAGTTTGAGGAAGATTTTGTGACCACACAAGAAGAAGAAAATCTATGCAACAACTCACCTCCCACTCATCAAGAAGAAATACATATTGAAGATATATCCGATGAGAAAGAAGAAGAAAAGAAAGAGGAAGAAATGGAAGAAAAAGAACAAGAGAAAAATGAAACTTCTGTTGAACTAGCCAAGGTAAAACTAGAAGTGATGGATAGAACTCCCATCACTCCCTCCTCAGAATTGTTGTCAAGTTTGACACCTGACACATCCAGTTTGGATTCTTCAAAGAAGAAGACCTAATTAAGTTCAACATCCTAGCTATGGAGAAGGAAAAGGAGAAACAAGTCATGAGAAATCCTCTCCTTATGGAATCAGTGAACATACTGAACAGTTTGTTTCCTGCAAATAAGAAAGTATCTAAGGTACACTCAATTGATGATGTCAGTACTATTATCTCATAGTTCAAAAGTAATTTTTCAAGCCTTGAAGAATCCACATCCAAAGTTGCAGAAGAGAAATACCTGGAGAAGAGATTGAATGAGTTGATGAGAAACTTTGTACTAGATCTGAATTCACTCAAGACAAGACAAGCATCCTTAAAAGAATTTGTTGATCAAGGAAAGAAAATCATTGCAGAATGTATGGAACAAGATAAGCTTACTAATGCTTATTTCAAAATAAAAGAGGCATAAGCTATGATTGAGCAAGTGAAGAGTTCAGTGAAAGAAAAATTCACTGATGTGAACATGTGCAACAATATCTACCAAGGTCAGTTGGACAAAATTGAGAAGGCAGAGAAAGAGATGGAAAAGATAAGGTCTAGATAGACTCAGTTGAGGAATGCTCTTACACCCTCACTAGACATTCTCAATCAAAATATAAAGGATATTGATGCCACCATGATAACCTATGATCAAGGTCTGAGCATAGATTTGAAGAAGATGGAGAAGCTTTAGTATGCTTTATGTTCCCATCTCCAGATAGTTAACTCATTGATAACTTTTTGGAAGGAGATCCAGAACCTTAAGGTAGCATATCCAGATGTTTTCCCTTAGTAAGTTTGTGTAGATACAATTTTTTGACACAAATTTTTCATTAATGTCAAAGGGCGAGTTGTATATAGAATATGGAATATAATATGTATAGGGAGATATAAGATTATAAGAAATGTATAGAAGACAAAATTTTTGTGTTAAGGGATAGTTAGCAACTTGGCCATATTCCTTTGTTGCCATCAATGAAAAAGGGGGAAATTATGGGCAAGTTGTCTACAATGAGGTATATGACTTGATATAGTGTTTTCATTATGGAAACAAAGTCATATAGCAGGTTGGAGTCAGTGCACCTGATGAGAAGATTAGAAATCAACTAAGTGTTGAAGACTAGATAGTGTATAGAGTTTCTGCAGCTCAGAGCATCAGCGCACATGTGTACAGAATAATTATGGTATGTGCCCTATAAGTTAAGTTTGTTAGACTATAATCATGCTTAGTCTATGAGTGCATAAGAAGATATGCAAAGATGTGAAAGTTACAGTTAGTTGAAGTTGCACAGCTAGTGTGTGCTAGCAGAGAACAGAGCATGGAGCCGACAATTAGTATTTTGGTTTGAAATTATAATGTAATGTTGTAAAGGCTATGCGCCCATTGTATTTAGGTTGTCAACATGTTTATATGTATAATTGTAAGCATGCTTAGGCCAATTCATTTGGAAGCATTGTTTGTAATTAGTTATAGGGCCGACTTAATTATTTATTTTGTATGAGCGTATAAATATAAGATGTACCCATTGTATTCAGTATGGAAGTTGATAGAGAGTTGTTGTAAGAAGAGAAGAAGTATGAAAAGAGTCAAGAAGATGTATTAGAGCTTTTCTAGAGGTCAAAGCATCAGCACATCAAAGGAATTGATTTGACAAGCAGTGTCACAGTGACAATTCATCCTGCAGATATAGTGTGTATCTAAGATTAGAAGGTTGTAGCCTTCACCATTTGAGCAGTGAGCTCTAGGACAGTGAGTCCACTCCCCTAACAGGGACTATTGTAAAAGACTCCTAATAGGGTCCAACCCTTAACAAGGTTTACTGTACTTAAAGCATTGTAAAGCTACTCCTAATAGGGTAAAGGACCTTCTAACAAGGATCACAAAACACTAGTGCAAAATATTAGTGGGTGTCAATTCCCGCGTGGGTTTTTACCTATTTGGGTTTCCCCATAACCATATTGGTGTCATGTGTTGATTTCATGTTTCATGTTTAATTCATTACTTAAGCATTTAAGTTCAACATAAAGATTAAAGTGAAAAGTTAAAATATAGTGAACACTGATTCACCACCCCTCCCCCCCACCCCTCCCCCCTCTCAGTGTTCTGATTCCTAACAATATGGATTAGTAGTATTATTTTTGTTATGATTATTATAATCAATTATTTCTTTTTCTTTTCATTAATGTTCAATCTTAATTGTGGTCTTGGTTATGTTACCATGTTGTGAGTTTTTTCATCATGGTAGTTGCGTATTGGGTGTTTTGGTGTATTGGGCTTTAAGTTGAATACCCATCCCAAATCTGATTTTATAAATGTTATGATTACTTTAGGATGATAGATTATATGTTAGGAGATCATTGATGCGTATGATTTTACTAACCCCACACTTGCATGTGTATAGTTGATGTGTTTGTTTTATACTAATGTTTGACATGCCTGATGTGGTTGAGGGATGGAGTCGTAGTTAGTTGCTTACGAGATCCACACAATCGGTCAATCCCGCCATTGTCTATTATATATTTATATATGTATGTACATGCGGGTTTTGTATGCAAGTTTGCAGGTACTGGGCATTGACTTCCTTGAATTGTCAGGATGAGGGTGCCCTATCACAATATCTTAAATGGTAAGAGAGGGGAGATAACGTAGGTCCAAAACCCTAATGTAAGCCTAATTTATCCTAGGATTGGACAAGTATCAGTTTGACTACCCTACCCGAATTTGTCTAGGTGACAGGAATTCATGGATTCGTATCTGGTGTTGCTTGGTTTTACTTTGTTTGATTTTACTTCATTTGGCTTTAGTTGATTTATTGCTTATGTGGGTGATTTTTTGTGATTTATTGATTAGTGATTATAGTTAGAATTTAATATTAATAATGTTCCTAAGTTTATTTGAGAAAATTTAATTAAAAGTCAAATATTTGATTATTGGGATTTAATTGATTATTTAATTGTAATTCGATTTAATTATGTTTGATGGCATTATTAAATAATTAAATATTTAATTGCATGGCTTTAGGATGCTTTAAATATTTAATTTATTTAATAATGCATTTTAATTATTAACATGTGCATAAATTGAAAATTGAATTATTTTCAAAAGTAAACAACCTGTTTCAAAAGTCAAGTTGAGTTGTGCATATAAAGTTATTTTAAATTATTTAATCAGAACTTTCTTTCAATTTCTGATTTGGAGTTGAAGTGGGAGTTAGATGTTGAGTTATCTTTAGGGTTGCATGAAATGGGGAATTGAATCCCTATTAGGGGATTTTGCATTCATTTTAGTATTAGACAGGTTTTGAAGGAGAATTGGAAAAAGAGCTTGTGTGATTTGGATTGTGGAGAATTTTGCGTGTTGTGGTTGCTGGTTGATTTTGGCTAAATTTTGCATCTAGAATACTTGGTGTTTCTTTCTTTGTGAATTCAAGGTCTGTAGGTTGGATTCAATTTGGGAGGAATTCTGGTCTTCAAATCTTCAAAGGCTTTTAAATTTTCAATTCTGTGCATTGGATCTAAGGTAGGATCTAAAATCTTGTTCAGTGTTTTGTGTTTGCAGTTTGAAGAATTTCCTATATCTGGATGATTTCATGTTTATCTATTTAGATATGTCTGTGATCTCCTTGTTTTGGGTATTAGAGAAACCCTTGTTTTAGATATTTTAAGTTTTTATTAAAATTTGGCACAACAAGGTTATGCTGGCAAAATTTGGTTGAAAGATTCTTTGTAGATTCCCTAGAGAACAATAAATTAAACCAGGACTATAGTTTGACTATAGGGTTTGAAAATTATTGCTTGTAAGTAAAGGAAAATCAAATCCAAAACAAAACTCAATTCTAGTTTAAAATTTATGCATTTTGTTTTGTTTATATATATATATATATATATATATATATATATATATATATATATATATATATATATATATATATATATATATATATATAGTCAGATTTATAAAATTCCACAAGTCAAATGGGTGTTGAGGTAAGGAATAGGAATTTTCCTTCTAGAATAAGAATATATCCACTTGTTGGAAAAAGAAATGTCCCTTGGTTTATTACAAGTTTATTTGCACATTAAAAAAAATAAAATATATAAATTTTATTCTGGGCTTCTATGAATTCTTTATAAAATAAAATAAAATTTTAATGCATGTTTAAATTACTAAATGCATATGTATTGGTTTTTAAAAAAAAATTAATAAAATGAAATTTAAAAAAATAAATAAATTATAATGTAAAGGAGGGGCGGGGGCCACCACCTCCCCCGCCCCCCTCTTGGCTGTTGGCGCAGGTACTGTGCATGACAGAGTACTCTGCGTGTGCGCAGGGTACTCTGCCCTGCGCTGGCCGTGCCTTGCACGACAGTGGGTATGGGACTTGGTCCCACCCACTTGTAAGGTATTTGTTTTGTTTTATTTTTTTTGTTATGTTTTTATTTATATACTTTATTTTATGTTAGATATAATTTATAAATTTAACTTTAATAAATTTAGTTTTATTATTATATTTAGTTTATTTTAAGTTGAAATTTATTAATGTAGTTTATTTAAAATCTTAATCTATTTAATTAGTTTAGTTAAATTTTTAATTATTAATTTTATTTAAATAAATTTATTTAATAATTTATGTTTAAATAAATTTGTTAAGCATGATTAACTAAACTTGTATTTAAATTAGTTTAATTTTAAATTGGGATTATAGATTTTTTTAATTTAATTAAGTGGTACTTTTTCAAATTAAAAATAAAAATATTTTAAATATTGAAATTTAAAGATTTTAATATTAGAGGTAATTTTATTATTGAAATTTTGATTTGACTATTGATTTTATTAAACACAATTTAATAAATAGTTAATTAATTTTTGTTTAGTATTTATTTAAATTTTATCATTCAAATTAATACTTCTATTGTTCTTTTCCTCTTTCAAACTATTGTTTTAATATGCTTATGTATTAAATTAATTTAATAGTATATTAAATTATATAGTTTGTTTCGACTAGACTAAATCTTTTTAAATGTATTGTTCATATGATAATCATGATGCATATATATGATATGTAATGATATGTACATAGATTAAAATCATTTTGGAAATAGATGTGTATCTACTGAAATTGGGCATTTTTATTTGGTTAGAACCCTAGGTAGTCTATAGGGAATTTTCTTTCATTATGTCATTGTATTAATGGTTATGATTAGTTTATCTCAGTAGATTCACGTTATTCTATACTCAGATTCATTTATGTTCAATATGGAAATTAAGAACTTATGTAATTAGATCTCAGTTTTTCTATGGTGCAAATGTGTCTTCTTCGTGCCTGGAGTGTCTTCTTTTGCTTGTTGTATTTTTGGGATACTAGAGGACCTAAAGGGAAGACAGAGGCCGGGGTTTGTGTCAGTTGTTCTTGTTTTCAGTTTTATGTTTGGATGTATGTGTGAGATCCGATTATACCCTGACTTGACCATATAGGCTCATGATGTTTTGTATTCTGCTTTTGGTGCCTTTGTAATCATTTCTAGTTCTTGTATGTGAAACTGGATCTGGGATTACCTAGTTTTGTACCTGATTTGATCTGTGTGAGATCTGTGAGCCTAGGGTAGTTTACCTAGATATGTAGTAGGAGGTGGCTTGCAATAAGCACCAGGACCCACAAGTGGCTGCCAAGATCACTTATTGTTAAGTATCTATAATCAAGTGATAACTTAATATAACATTGAGAGATATTAAAATGAACCTAACAAGATATGTTTCCTCGCCCTGGCTTAGTGCTAGTATAGACTAAGTTGGGAATGGAGAAGATGACTAGTCACCTTTAAAGACATGAGTTGGCATAGTCGATGGCTTCGTCTGTATGAGAGGTCATTGGCACCATGTAAGGTCACTTGGGTGCCGGGATCTAGAGAGATTACCAGGAAAAAACTCAAGGGTTAGACGTACATGATGACACCTTCCTATGCATAGTCTAGTTATCCTACATGTGTCGGATGCCTCTGGAATTTTGAGTCTTTCATGTCATTATTACTTTTTCACCTTGAGTTAGAGAGCTTTCAGGATCCTTTCCTTAGCTTGATCTATTTGATGTTTGTTATCCGAGTGGGATCTGTTGCTATCTCCTCAGCACGGTGGGAGTGGACCATTTAGGTTCATGAAGTGATTCTTTTACCATTTGAGATTCTGAAGTTCATGTACCAGTCCTGGATGATCCCTGTGGTAGTTGTTCCTTCTTGATCTTCATTGTTGGAGTCACGTTCTTATCTCTTCTTCTTCTTCTTTGTGATCATGCATCTTTGTATCAGTTCTTCAGAGATATCATGTGTACTTCTTTTCAGTTATAGTATTATATATCCTATGACATGTGCAGTGGATGTAAATTTATGGATACCTTATGGTACCAGATGTATTTATGTTATCTTCTATGTGATGTTGCTTTTATCCTTCATTTATTTATAAGAGTTTTGTAATTGTACCTGATCTTTTTTAATTAATTAATGTTAACGTAATCTTTGTTAAGGAACCCTCGAGAGTTGTAACCTGTGTTGGTTGTTTATATTAATGTGAGTAAATGGTAATTGTTTCCACATTGATGTTTGTCTTGTATGTTAACTTTAAAAAAATATGATTCGGCAAACTTAGATGTATGTTTAGGTTAAGTTCTCCTGGGTTGCTTGGCGGGGCATTACAAGATGTGTGGGGCTGATTATAAGAGTAATTTCTTAGTCTTGATTGATCTCTTATTTTGGGTTCATGGACTAACTATTTATTGATTTTATCTGGTTTCATTGTTGA
This sequence comes from Chamaecyparis obtusa, assembly GCA_027943335.1. Taxonomy (NCBI): domain Eukaryota; kingdom Viridiplantae; phylum Streptophyta; class Pinopsida; order Cupressales; family Cupressaceae; genus Chamaecyparis; species Chamaecyparis obtusa. The sequence goes on from BSBK01001430.1 coordinate 980,155, forward strand.
AGGTCTTCTTGGTGCATTAAAGCTTTATTGTGCTTATGGGGATCTCATTTTAAATTGATGGAATGAATCCAGAGTGATGCTCTTTGAATTATCTATGATTCTATGGGGGCATTGGAAACATGGATTGAATTGGAATTGAAGAGGGGTTCCTCTGTGATTCTTATCTTGAAGTATATACAATGATGTTCTTGACTTTATTGATGTCTATTTGGATATGTTGGAAGTTTTTGGGTCCTAATGTTGATTTTGAGTTTTCATGCTCTTTATTTTTTTATTTTTGAGTATATGAGTGGGTTTCTAGGATCATGGTCATGAGAGTGGTTAACAATGAGAGTGAGAGCCCTAAGAGGCTATGATCGTATCCCATTATAGAGTAGAAAATCAAGTGATAACCTAATAAATGAACTGGGTTTGGGATAAAACATTAATCAAGATAATTATGTTTCCTATCTCGTGACCATGAGCATCTTGTGTAGACCATGGATGAGTTGGAGAAGGCTTGGCCACCAATGGGGCTTTGATTTGACAAATCAACTTCCTTGTCCTCATGAAAGGATTTTTGGTTGCATGTGAGATCCCATCTGGGGGTTAGGGTCTAGTGAGAGACTACTAGGGTAATCCAGGATAGGTGGGGAACTATGTGATGGAAATCTCCTATGTATGTGTCTACGAATCCCCTTCACTTAGCCTTGTGGTTGACCTTTGGTATCTCTTTTGTTATTATTGTTGGCATCCCTATGTTATTCCTTTGGTTTTCTTTATGGTATTCTTACCCTTGCTTGTACCTCGTATGTGTGGTGTGGGGCCTTGTGTCTATCTCCTAGTATAGAGGGGTGGGCCTCAAGGCATCACATAGTCTGGTGTTAGTGTTCTTTCTTCTCCATGAAGGCTCAAAGTTTGTTCATTATCCTTCTTGATGAACTTGCATATGTATTGTTGTTTCTTGATTCATGTGGACAAATGATTCTTATTGTACATTTGTATCATGCTATGTGTCCTTGAGTATATTTACTGATATTGTAATTTATACTCTTAAAAGATATTGGTGTAATTATAATCTTGTGATAATAGTTTATTGAGATGTATTGAATAGTGTTAGCTAGATTGTTGTTGTTATCAATTGTCATTATGTACTTATATGTTATATATTGCTATGCTGGAGATGAACTAGGAACATTTGTAGTTGGTGTATAAAATGAACTTAGCTTAATAATAATATTTATTTATGTTCTTTAAGTATTATTTCATTATTGTTTAATATATTTAGTCATGTGATTATACATTTCTTTGTAGTGACATCGGGGAACCTAAGAGGACGTAGTTAAATGTTTGATGTTCATTACTTATAATGCATGTTAATAATGTGGTGCATCATTTATTATTTTTTGTACTTACAATCCTAATGTAAAGTGGTAGTTATTATTGTTATTTAAATAAATAATTTTCCATGTAATTTAGTAGTTTTATGTTCGCCCTCTCAGATTCCTAGGTGAGGCATTACACTTGTAGTGAAGTTAGTCATGATATGTGAAACACATAACCTTGTATTGACTATCAAAATCCATTTATGCATATAGGACTTGTTGTACATGACATCCTTAACTTCACCTGTGTGGAGGGCATGTTGGGCAAGATGAAGAATAGACTTGGAAAGATGACCTTGAAATATTGTCAACTTGTTGTAGAGGCACCATCACCTTAGATGATGCCAAGAAGAATGTTGGGTATGATAAGTTGAATCCACAAGTGAGAGTTTCAATATGTGATATCTAGTTATTAGGTACTGATGTGATTGTCTTGTCCAAAAAGGCATGAAAATCCATAAGGAGAGCATTCAATCCTTCAACTCTTGATTTGTTCATGCCAAATGAAAATAAAAGAAACTACTTGCCATCTTAAGTGATCTTGAGGTACAAATAATGAACATTAATCTTGTTAGAGTTTGATATAAATGAGTTAGTAGAGAAAATCAACTAGCCAATTTTTTTTCATACCTTTACTAAAATGAGAATGACGAGGAAACCTTTTTCAAGCATTATTTATGATTTTTGAATATATAAATTAGGTGCAATGTTTTTTCTTGATTCAAATTGTAGCCCATAATATGTGGAATTTATGTAAAATATATTCAATATCACTACACATAGGGAGGATAATATTGACCCTCTTGATGATGGGGGAACCAATTGGGTATTCACTATGTTTATTTATTAATTATAATGTCAAATATCAAGATGTGTGGTAAAGTGGGGTTATGACCTTTCAAGAAAAAAAATGTTGAAGTTAAGATTAAGAAAATGTGTAATGTTGTCAACCATCAAGCTTAATTAGCTATAATATCCCAACCATTAACACCATAATAAACATTTGTATTGAAATTAATAATGCCAAAGAGTGAAATGTCCATTACCAAATTTATTACATTATCTATGAGAAGGATTTGTCTTTGCCAAGTGATATTGGTGCTAAACTTAACTTAAACAAAGAAAAATAAATTATGGGAAAAATGAATCACATAAAGAAAATGCAACCTGACAAGATGGAATGTCTAAAAATTGATAATTTTGTTGTTTATATTGAATTATTGAACCATGTTGTACCATGATTACTGTAATCACCTAAAAATGGTCAGTACTAAATCAAGTGAGCAACTAAGGCAAAATCAAAGCAATAAATTGAAATCAAGCTAAAATCAAAGCATAATTGCAACCAAGCCAAAATCTAATTTTAATTGAAAATTAAAAGATAATAAATCAATTTAAATCAAATAAATCAATAAATTATGTAATTAATATAATTAATTATATATCTCAGTTTAAATCAAATCAACCCATTCAAGGGGTACACATGGCTAAATAAATCAATTAAATTCAATTATGAAATCCCTATTTTCCCTCACCCACCACATGTGAGGAATATGCCTCAACCAATGGGAATTAAGGATTGGACTCACATGGATCAAGCTCAAATCGAATCTCAATCACACATAAGGTGAGAGCATCTTGACCACTCATTTTGTCTCTTTCTCCCAAGCTTTGAGGATAATCCATTTAAATTGTCTCCAAAGGTAGAACCATGGACTTAACCTTAATCCAACCATGATCAACTCAACTCCACTTCCTACACTTTCCAAAATCTATAAAAGCAAGGCTAAAATTAGGAGATTATCTTCCACAAATCTGAGAATTGTATCAAACTTCTTGAATTTTTGAGCTAGAAAGATAGTTTAGGCTATTTTAAGCATTAGTCTCAATTGGAATTTGACTTAATTAGCATAATATCATATCATTTTCTCATTTTAAGGTTGTCACTAAAGGAGGCTTGCTGAGAGCTTATCATTAGCATACTTAAATAGAGATCCATAGGGGGTTTATTGGTTTTATTTGCATTAAGTAGCTCACTAATTGTGGTATTTAGGCTATTTTATTCATTTATTTTCAAGCTAACTCTATGAAGGTACTTTCTATAGTACACAAAATGACACCCATCGTGGGGCATTAGGCCTCATTCATTCAAATTTCAAAGAATTTTCTAGATTTCTATCATTTTCTTATTTTTAACTTTGTTTTATAGGTTTTTATGTGCATTTAAGACTTCTTGTAGCGCATCCAAGTAGTTTAACAATGCATCCAATGCCTGAAATAGTGCATTCAAGATAAATAATTGCGCCTTTACACAGAGAAGTTGCGCTTTCATGATTTCTTCTATTCTGTCTCAATTTCTTTATGTGCGTACACCCTGACTCCGGAGTGCATCTGAACAGTCCTGCTACACATTCTATACTTCTTTTATGTGCATTTTTTGGTTTAAATAGCACTTTCAATTTCTATATCGGCACATTTAATTAGTTCATCTGCACATTCTAGAATTTTAGCAGTGCATTCAATAAGTTCTGCTATGCATTTGATTAAATTTAAAATTTGCAAAATTGGATAGTCGGGAAATGAATTTCCTATGGTTTTCTTATGTCAGGTCCTAAAAAAAATTTAAAAATCCAAAGAGCAGAAGTAACAACGAAGATAAAGCCTTGGCAAAAAGGATAAAAAATGAGAATATAGCACACATCAAACATGTTTTGGAGGATTCATAGCAAGAAGGTGAGGTTTATGAATGATATTTACAAGTTATAGAAGCTTATAAATCAAAGTTTGTATCCTTAAATTGGATTATTAGGCCTTAATCAATTTTTAGTTAAATTTGAAAACTAAGGCTTAGAATTCATTTTTTGTTGGTTTTGTTTCATTTTTCTTGGTTGTGTTGATTAACCATTTTGAAGAAGAGGCAAAGGAGCTGGAACAATCACCACTAGGTTAGTTGAAAATATGGAAAATCAATAAAAAATGCCCCTAGCCTTAGCTAGCTTTGAAATAAGGTAAGCCTTTAAATTTGGTCAATTTTTACTTAAATTGTGGCCTTGTCATTTTAAATCTAGTAATTAAAACAACCTATTATTGTTTGAGGAATTTGATACTAGGCCTATGCTCTTCACTTTTTAAGTGAATAAAAAATGCCAAAACTATCAAACTCCTTGACTAAGATAATGGCTAAGGAATAAATCAAGCATTTAAATAAAAAACCCCTTGTTTGTGGAGGAGAGTAGAAATACTCGATTCCCATTACTTAGAGGGTTGGGATAGTTGAACCTTGTTAATTGTGCTTGGAAGGAAATAATAGTAGGGATACGCTCTTCATCTTTTTGGTGAATCAAACTCATAAACCTATTTCTTAATTCTATTTATTCACTTTCAAAATGAACATGCTAGATATTTAGTGGGCTCACCTCCCGAGATTTACCTTAACGAGGCCGGTGAGAGGGACAACCCAAAGTGGGATACAATTTCCTTTGCTGCAATAATCTAACCCACTATAAAAAGAAACCCATTCATCCTTAATGGAGTGCATGACAAAATGATACTAAGTTTTGAACTTCCTCGAGTAGTCCTTTGGGATTGCACAAAACTTTGATATACCGGTGGTGGGAAGCCCCTTATTTTTGGGTGATGAAACTTTATATCTCTTTTGAATGGAATCTTGAATAAATACCTTGTTAACTTAGAAATCCTACCTTGTAAAGCCATGGTTACGAACCAATTTGACAACTAGGTAGATTGATTGGAGTTACTTATTGTGAAAAACCCATGATAATGTTCAAACATTTCAAACACTTTGTGTGTGTAGAGGGTTTAAAAAGAACAAGTGTATTTTTGGTTGCTTTGTTTGAAGATACATATATAAAGTGAGAAATAAATCATCTTACACTTTTAATATCTTCTTAAAAAGAACAATCACCAACCTTGGGGAAGTAATTTCAAATCAAACCTTTGTTGATGCCAGTTTCCACATGATCTCACAAACTAAAACTATCTTTAGAAGAAGACGACACTTGCATAGCAAGAGAAATCCCTGAATTTTTATTTCAAACTCCTTTTCGTGAAACTTTAGAACAAGAGGATAGTCTCCCAAACCTTTTTGAAGAGTCAATCCAATGGATCGAAATGCAGCATTTTATGACTATCTTCATGGGGATACAATGAAGAACAAGGAGCAAAAAACCAAGGAAACATTAACCAGGAAAACCAAGGGCCTAAAGAATCAATTGAAGATAAAGCCAATAGGGCAGCCCAAGATCTCGAGTTCCTTGAAATTATGGAGAAATTTTTAGAGAGAAATAAGGAAAGATATTTCCTTAACCTAGCCCAATTATGGGTAAAACTTCCTCACGACTATGACATCGCAACACTTAAGAAAGATGAGGAAGAATATAATCCTTTAGCTGCTATGAATAAACAATTGAAAATGTTTCAAGCACAAATCTATACAATGAAGAAAGTGGCCGAACCAAATCCCTTTTCCATTGAGGCTTTATGCCAATTTCCATTTGATAGGAGCTTGATAATGGCACCTTTCCCACTTAATGTGGCCTTTCCTAAGTACGATAAATACATGGTTAAATCAGGCCCACAAGATTATTTGAGAGAATTTTGTGCCTTAACTATAGAATTCATGCACAATATGACATATTTGATGAGGCTATTTCCAAGGAGTTTAAGAGGCCAAGCCATGGAATGGTTCTCCAAACTATCACAAGGGATTAAAACATTTGAAGAATTAGCTTCAAAATTTGTGACTTGTTATTCCTATAACATAGAGCATGAAATCACCATGCTCAATCTATGCGATACCAAGAAAAGAGATGGTGAGTCTTTTCTAGGGTTTCTGCAAAGATGGAGGATGGTTTTTGCATGATACCCATGAAGTATACCTGAGAAAGAAAAGATGGAAATATTTATGAATAATCTAAATATGGAGATGAACTATAGGCTCCAACTTCAATGTCCCCCTATATTTGAGAAAATCATCAAAAATGGGATCAAAATTGAAGAAGTGTTGGTCAAAAGAGGTGAAATAAAACTATTCAAAGATAACACAACCTACCCCAACACCAAAAACAATAATAAATTATCTAATTATAATAATAATAAAGGAGCCAACAATCACAATGATAAACAAATATTATGGTTGAAAAACACCAACAAGAATCTCGTAAATGATGGAGTTGTGGAGGCACACAATTTGAAGGCTTCTCCTTTCAATTTATTGAGTGGGTCAAACCCAACATATAACGTTAATCAAATGACCAAAGCTCCTTTCAACACCAATAACAAAAACAACACCAACAACAACCCTTTCAACAATGCAAATGTCAATAAATCTAAACCTTTCTTTTCCACATATCAAAGAAAGAAATTCACATTCCTAGGTGAACCTTTGGAAAATGCATTGAGAATTCTAGTGGCCAACAAAATCATTGTTCTACTTGAATCAAGGCCATATGAACCTCAAGTAAAACCTACATGGTGGAATGACTCACATCATTGCGAATATCATCGTAACAAAGGACATTAGAATAACAAATGTATGAAGTAAAAACACCTTGTCCAAGACCTAATCGATGATGGTACCATAAAAGTGGAAGGGCCTCAAAATAATGAGGATCATACGGCTTTTAAGAACCCTTTCCTAAACCATGAAAAGCAGGAAACATCAAATTCCAATCACAATAAAAAAAGGGGTAATGAAAAGGTAAAATTTTCCCACACTTATGACAATACCATTAATGCCTTAAGTGGTTGGGAAGACACAATCAATGTTATTATGGTAAAGGAAAAACAAAAGGAAGAAACATCTAATGTTGTAACTAGGGGGCAATCATCAAAGATCACTCTATCAGGAGGTTCCCCTAGAATTGTCCTACCTAATCAAACATCTCCCTCTTCAAAACAATACAATTTGGTGGACCAATTACAAATACCCCCTGCCCAAATTTCTATCTTAGAGTTGCTTAAACTTTCACCCACTTACAAGGAGATTTTGGAAAAATCCCTTGTTGAAACAAGCATACCTTTGAATTTGGATACAGATAAGTTCCAAAATATGGTAGGTCATCTTGTTGCACCCCTTCTCGGAGAAAGATGATATGTCCTTGAATCACCCACAAAACTTGCCTTTGCATATAGAGGTTTTGATCCACAAGCATAGGGTAAAGAGAGTCCTCATTGATAGGGGAGTTGACCTAAATATCTGCACCTTAAAGCTTGTTTAAAGCCTTAGGATTTTCTGAGGAAGCTATTGAGCCAAAGAAGAAAATAACCATTAAATCTTACGATGATGAACAAAGAGCCTCTAAAGATATAATAGTACTCCCCATTCGAGTTGGCCCATTACAAAAAGAGACCATTTACCAAGTCCTAGATTTTAAATTGACCTACAACATCTTATTAGGAAGGCCATGGATCCACAAGATGCAGATAGTACCTTCGACATATCATCAATGCCTAAAATTTCTATATATAGGACAAAAAGTCATGGTAAGTCGAGATTTGAATCCTTTCCAATATTGCAATAACATGAAACCCATAAATGACTCCTTGGTTCCCCATAATGTAGAAGGATCTATGTCAAAAATAATAGAACAAGGATAAAGATCAAAGGATCTTCCATCCTTGAAAGGCAAAGAAAAGGTATAGAAAGAAGATGTTGTTGTTGAAAATCATCAAATTCCAACTAACTTAACTACATCGACTAAAGGAAAGGAGAAAGTTAGTGAGGAAAGTACCCATGATGAAGAAAAAGAAGATCAAGCAAGATCCATCCAAATACACGCCAAAGATTCCCATTATCAAAAAATGGATAGCATGATGAAGAGTTTTGATAAATAATGCAAAATCAAACATAAAGTTGTGGGTGAATACTCTTTATCTATGATGGATCTACCCTTATCTCCCAAGTCCCATGGAAAACCTTCTAGCCTACATGTACCCCATAAATACAATGACCACTTTGTAAGGACAAGTACTTCTTCATCTATGGATGAATAAGATAATGAAATATTAAACTAGTTATATAAAGATGAGGAATCAAGTGCCCATGAAAAACATATCCAAAATATTAGAATTCCCACTCATCAATATGGAAAAGGTTTCCAAATAATGTAGAAAATGGGATATAAAGGACAAGTAACTTCAGGCACAAGAAATGAAGGGTTAATTGAACCCATCAAAATTTCATGGAGGGATAGCAAGGAGAAAACTGGATTGGGGTAACTTGAACAAGGGTACACTCAAAAGAGACACCCCTTGATTTATGATCAAATTTTACAATCAGGATCACAAAGTGATGAAGATTCAAATAGTTGGGAATGGGATTCATTGTCAAGAAAATCATGCAAATAAAAAGAGGTCGATGTAATTCACACTTATACTCCTAGCAAAGGAAAAGAGCAAGCTTCAGGATCAAGTCATAATCAAGCATCCAGTTCTAATCAAGATGGTCTAGGAAATGTGCCAATTCAAGAAGTTGAAGAAAATCAGTAGGTAGGAGAGCCTTATGTTCCATCATGGATACCTACTATAGGAGGATCTAACACTAGATTTAACCCAAGAGATTTTTACCCATTAGAAACTTGAGAGGATTCGAGTGAGGAAGATTTTGACCCAAGTTCTCTAGAACACCTAGAAGAGGCACATGTTATAGATTTGATCGATACAATGTTCAAACCTTCCAATGAGGTCATGTCCTTAAGCCCTATCGAGCCAAACCAAAACATTGATCCCCTATCTCATCTATCCAAAACTCATTGAATGAGATTCCATCATACCTACTATCCTTCCTACATTTTTGAATGACAAATTGGTGTCCCAATACCTAAATGTGGTTGAACCTTCTTCTACTATTGAATATCAAGAAGTGATGAAAGGAAGTATCCAATCTTTTAGTTTGGAAAAAAGAGAAAAAAATAAAAAAAATAAAAATTAAAAGAACCTCATTGTGGAAGTATTAGATAAAAAAGAGAAAGAAATAAAGAACGTTTTCAAAGGTGAAAACCCAACAAAGGCACCTAAGGAAGAGAGGTTGGATAATTTTCCTAAAAACTATGAGGAAAGGTCACCTATTTTGATAGAACCAACAAATAAAATTAGTATTGGGTCAGAATCAAAACCAAAGATCATGCAACTAGCAACATCTTTATCTAGTGAAGAAAAAGAGGACTTCATAAAAAACTTCAAGAAGAGACACATAAATTTTGCATGGTCATATGATGATATGCCATGACTAGATCCTAATCTAATAATGCATCATTTAAACATCAAAGAAGGAGTGAGACCAGTCAAATAGAAATTGAGGGAAATGCACCCACATATAGCACTTCTTGTGAATGTGGAATTGGAAAAATTATTAAAAGTGGGATTCATAAGAGCCATCAACTATGTTGAATGGATATCAAACATTGTGCCTATTTCAAAAGAAAACAAGTCAATCAGAATTTGCATGAACTTCAGAGATATCAACCTCACATGTCCAAAGGATGATTTTCCATTACTGAGCATAGATGCCATAGAAGATTTAACAACGGGTCACTCAATGTTCTCACTCATGGATGGATTTAATGGCTATAATCAGATTAAAATAGCACCTAAGGATCAAGATAAAATGACATTCACATTCATGTGGGGGATATTTTGTTGGAATATTATGCCCTTTGGTCTCAAAAATGCAGGAGCAATATATCAATGAGCAATGACTACTATATTTCATGATATGATGCATAAATTCCTAGAAGACTATGCAGATGATATACTTGCAAAATCCCGTTCAAGGGAAGAACATCTACCTATCTTAGAAAAGGTATTCACAAGGTTGGAACAATTCAAAGTAAGGCTAAATCCCAAGAAATGTGCATTCGGTGTACAATCAAAAAGTTGCTAGGATAGATAGTTTCAGCTGAAGGAACAGAGGTAGACCCTGCAAAAGTAAAATAAATTATGAAAATAGGGGCACCTTGAAATGTAAGCCAAATGAGATCACTTCAAGGTAGAATCTAGTCAATTAGGAGGTTCTTATCACAACTGGCAAATAAATGCCATTCTTTTACTCAACTCCTTCACAAGGACATAGTATTTAGATGAGATGAAAAGTGTGAAGAAGCATTCACATTACTTAGAAATTATCTCATGAATCCACCTACTTTGATGCTACCAATTAGAGGAAAGCCATTAATTTTGTACATCTCAGTGACAAAACATGCTTTAGGGGCACTCTTGGCTCAAGAGGATGAAAATGGAAAAGAAAAAGCCATATATTACATAAGTAGAACTTTGGTAAAATATGAGTTGAACTACACATTTATATAAAGAGCATGTTTGGTTGTAGTTTTTTCTTCACAAAAACAAAGACATTATATGCTATCTCATAAGATCTAAATCATAGAAAAAATTGTTCCATTGAAGTATCTCCTAAGAAAAATAGCCCTGACGGGAAGATTGGCCAAATGGGTCATGGTTATAAGCGAGTTTGATATTGAATATGTAGATCGAAAGGAAATCAAAGACCAAGTGATAGAAGACCAACTAGTAGAGTCACCATTACAAGATGAATATCCTATTCAAGTAGAATTTACAGATTTAGAGATAATCAATGTTGAATCAAAGACATGGAAGTTATACTTTGATGGCTCTTATACCCAACATGGATTAGGTGTAGGAATATTAATAATTACTCCTCAAGGATCAACAATCCCTAAATCCTACAAGCTACTATTTCCATGTACAAATAATATAGCTGAGTATGAGGCACTAGTCATTTGCATCAAATTAGTATTGGAATGGAAGGTGATATAATTGCAGATATTTGGAGATTCTCAATTGGTCATTACTCAAATAAATGATGAGTATCAAACCAAGGATGATAAGTTGATACCCTACAAAAACATGATAGATGATCTCAAGAAGTACTTCACATTGATAACCTTTGAACAAGTGCCAAGAGACAAGAACAAAGCAACATATGCAATGGCTACATTAGCTTCACTTCTCCAAATGCCAAATCAAAGCACCAGATATGAGTTCTTGGTAGAAGAAGTTGGACAACCTGAATTTGACCCTTCCCATCTCCACACCATTTTCCTATTAGTGGGAGATGAATCACCTTGGTATGGATCTATTTATATGTACCTAAAAGACCAACATTTACCCATGGACCAAACCCAAAACCAAAAGAAAAGTTTCATAAGACAAGCCTCTCCTTACATCCTTGTATCTGACACATTGTATCGTAAGAGTCTAGATGGAATGCTTTTAAGGTGTTTAGAGAAGGAGGAATCAAATTTAGCCTTACAAGAAATCCACGAAGGAATTTGTGGGTCACATTCAAATGAGTTAACTTTAGCTAAGAAAATTCTTAGCATAGGATATTATTGGCCTTCTATGGAAAAATATGCCTACCACTTTGCAAAGACTTGTTAGAAATATCAATACCATGGGAGCTTGATTCATGTGCTAGCTCAAGAATTGAATCCGATAACTACACCTTGGCCCTTTTATCAATGAGGTTTGGATTTAATAGGGATGATTTATCTACCATCATCAAATGGTCACGAGTTCATCATTACAGCAACATAATACTTTACCAAATGGGTAGAAGTTGTGCCATTATCCATTGCCACATGAAAGAAAATTTCCATGTTCATATTAAACCACATAATTTGTAGGTGTGGTGTTCCTCACACCATCATAACAGATAATGAAAAAAATTTCAAGAACAAGGACTTGAAAGAACTATGTACAAAATTCCATGTGGTACATCACTCATCTTCAATATATTACCCATAAGGTAATGGACAAGCGGAAGCTACAAAAAAGAACATCTTAAAAATATTAAAGAGGACAATGGGCAATTTAGGTAGATATTGGCATATTCAAATAAACCCTACTCTATGGGCTTATAGGACAAGTATCAAAATACCAATAGGAGGTACACCATTCTCACTAGTTTATGGAGCTGAAGCAGTTTTACCCTTGGAGGTAGAAATCCCATCTTTAATAGTGTCATTGCACGGATTGTTAAGTGAAGAAGATTATAGGGTTGCTAGGTTGCAAGAATTGGAGTTGCTAGATGAAAGAAAACAACAAGACTTAGACCATTTAAAAGTGTATCAGAATCAAATTTCAAGGAATTACAACAAGCACATTAAACCAAGGACATTTCAAATAGGTTATCTAGTTTTGCAAGAAAACCCTAAAAATCAAGAAGAAAGAGAGAAAAAAGGGAAATGGGAAGCAAACTGGTTAGGACCTTTTGTGATCACCTCTTCTTTTAGAATGCTCACCTACAAACTAGTTGATTGTGAGAGGGAAGAGTTACAAAAACCCATCAATAATATACACTCGAAAAGATTCTACACATGAAATAGATGAAAGGGTATAAAAAAAAGAGTATCAAAAAATAGATGAGAGAGAATCCTATTTATTGTACATAGTCAAAAGAGATCTTGAAAAATTGAAAAACATTGAAAAGAAGAAAAGATAAAAAATAGTGGAAAATTGAGCATGAAGAAATACAAAAATATTAAGAAATGATCCTAAAAAAGATGTCATCTTGGTGAAAACCTAGCAAATAGGTGCCTTGATGATAAATACCAAAAAAATTGAAAAAAAGAGAAAAATACAAAAAAAAAAAAGAAAGAGAAAAAGTGCCTTGGTGAAAACCTAGCGAATAGGCGCCTTGGTAGCAAAAAAAAAGGGGAAAAAGTTTGAAAAGAGAAAAAGAAAGCAAGTCAATTCAATTGGTGAAAACCTAGTAAACAGGCACCATTGAAAGTCTAAGTTGAGTCTCATACCTAGTCACCATCCTTGTAAATATTGCATTCACCAGTATTTGTATATATTGCATAATAAAACCTCACAGTTACATTTGCATGTACCTAAAGCTTTCATCATAAATCTAAAAAATGTCCCAAGTCCAACAATGCAACAACATCAAACTGGGGGGGAAATCTATCCTATGAGAAGCAAGGATTCATCAAATCAAACATCAATTGACAAAAAATCAATTCATCAAAACACAAGTGGAACACTTAAACAATCAAATCCTAATCCAAACTCGAAATGAAACAAAGGCAAATTTTGATCCAAGATCTCACAAAGACTTTACCTTTATCAGGATTGAAAACATGAAATGGATGGAAATATACTTGAAATATGGATTTGAAAAATAGTGCAAATTTTTTTCTAAATGATTACTTGATTGATGAAATCATGTCTTTCTAGAAAATCAATGAAGTCTAGAACCAGATAAGCAAGGATGAAAGCATGATATTTTATTGGTTTTTGAATGAGTGTCTTAAAATCAAGGTTATAAAGTATGTATCATTTGTCTAAAGACACGATCATCAAAGAATCATCGAGGACATGTACATATGGTGAAATTGAGATCTTTGTTTGTTTATGCAATAGGATACCTTGGATATTTTGATGTTAAATATCATAATACAAAAATCCACTTGCAACATTGAATTTGAGGAAAGTGGTATTCATACTCTCATGATTGATTTCAATCAATGATAATTGTTCCAAGATTTGAAATACAACATGGAAAAGGAATTGGTATTCATATCATCATGGTTGAACTAGTGATGGTTGTACTAATTTCAGGTCTCAAAATTGCTCAATGATGAATATAAGCTCGTAATTTGTGAATAGTGACAGCTAGCTGCATCCATACTAGATTAAATGCATTTAGGTTGTTTATTTTTCTTAGCCAAAAAAATGATTTGAAAAAAGAAAAGAGGGGGTGGAGTAAATATAAAATCACAAGTATCATCAAAACATTATGTGATAGAATGTGTTGGACATTGACAAAAAATCAAAATCAAAGGTGCATTGCATTAGATTAATTGCATTTTAAATCATATTGCATTTAGGTTCATTCATCATCTTATATCTGCATTCATTTTACATCATATTACATTTAGTAGCATTAAGTTCATTTTAAATTGCATTGCATTAGTTTGCATTCATATTAATTCACACTGTATAGTTGCATCAATCATTATAGTTCATATCATTAAGAACATTTTAAAGTGCATTAGTTTGCATCCATCTTAATTCACACCATTTAATTACATTAATTGCATTCATTCATTTTAGTTCACATCATGAGGTTATTAATTGCACTTGCATTAAGTTCATTTTAAAAATTGCATTTATTTTCATCTCATTAGGTTCATTGCATTTTTCATTCAGGTGCATTCATTAAGGCTTGTTGCATTTAAAATTTGAATTATATTCAAAATATAAGTGTATTAGGTATCCATTTAGATCATCATTAATCAGTATATTACTAGGTGATTTTATCAAATCATTTTATCATTAATTGCATCCATCTATCATTACATTAATCATTAAGTACTAAATCTATGCATTAAAATATATAAGTGCGTTAAAGTCCATCCATTATATTTACATCTCATTAAACATCCATTGCATTACATCATATAAATGCATCCATAAGACATCATCGCATAGTATTAGCCAAATAAATCATTAAAGCATTAAATATCATCATTATACACCATTAAACATTAAACCAGGTATTACATGCATCCATCTATTCTATGTCATAAATTAGACACTCATTTTCATAATTAGGAGTAACATGTGCATTCATATCATAAACTACATTTGAAAAGCATAAAAACATAACATATAGAGATAAAGCATATAGAACTGCATATCATAAAGCACCTGAAAAAGGAAGTCCAACACATAATGATATCACGTAAAGTAAATCTATCAACACAACTCATGTCCATGGTATCATCAATGTATATCATTAGTATATGAAATCAAAGTCCCAATAACATGAAAGTATCAATCATAAAGAGCATCATCTGATAAAAGAATATAGGTAAAAATGTATCAACACAACAAATCATAATGTACATCAAAAGAATGGGTCATCTATTAATCAATTGCTTGAACCACCTGTATCATCAGTATCAGGACCTGTATCGGGACCTTGACTAGAGCTTGCTTGTATCCCATGATGACTCATGGAAGTCATAACTGTATGCATCATGGTACTGAGTTGTGTAACCTATTGTATGATCTCTGATACCTCAAACTATAAAGACTGAACATCGGAGGCCAATGGTGGTGCAGGAGGAGCTTGTATTGGAGGACCCTGTGGTGGAGGAGCCATAGAGGAAGATGGAATGGAAGAAGATGGAAGAGATGAAGCAGATAGAAGCTGAGTAGAAGGAAGAGGACTCTATGGAGGAGGAGGTGTTGGGGGTTCCTATGCCTGATCCACCAAAATATGGGTGACTTGTGCCTCCATATCTACAGTAATCTATGGGGAAACTAGCCTAAAGATCTATACCCTGTGCTGGCCCCATCTGGCCAGTCTATCGTTGTGTACCTGATGAATGGCCCTAAAAGTACCACCTCGAACCCTGACCCATCTGCCTCTCATATAGACTCCACCTCTAACAAGAGCGGGGGAAACAATCACATGAATGGCAATCCTACCACATCATCTCACTCTACCTACTCATCGTCCTTGACGACCCTATCTCCCACCACCACCACCACCATCATCAAACTACTCATCAATACCTGACAACGGCTCTGTAGGATTAGTAAACCTAAGAAATGGGTTCTATAAGAACCACTAGACGTAATCATCAGTCATACCAACATCAACAATATGCTCCCTCATATCCCAAGCTAGGTGAGGAAGCTGCAACAGATCATCCCATGCTATATAGTAGTCTATCTGAGGGCCCCATAAGGATCTCTCTATCTGTACTCGAGCATATAAAGCTAATCCCTTTGGCATCCCCTGTGGCCTGCCAAACTATCATAAAACTTGATAAAAACAAAATCTCTCAATGATCAAGGGTGTCCTCTCTATCATCCATTGTGGCATGCACATATAAGGAAACTCAGATGCATCCTCAGGTAATGCAGGAGCATCCTGGGTGTAAGAGCAATCTTACATCACCCAAAAATATTTTTGGTTTTCTTTTCAATAAGGGCTATCTTGTGCATAACTGCTATTTATGGAAACTTACTATTTTTAGTAAGTTCGTCATACAATCTCAAAATGTTTTGATTTCACATGTGGAGGTTCATCTTAGTCATATCACCCTACTAGTAAAGTTTCATTGCCAGATCAAGTCTAGTTTTGAAGATATTGAAAATTTTCGGTATTGGAAATAGGGTATAGAAACTTTGAACTCAGTTTTGAAGGCTTTAGAGGCCCTGGATGGGGTCAAAATTTTAGTTGAATGAAGCTTTCTTAATTCAAGTGTTGTAGATCACTTCATGCCCTTTCTGAAATGGGGTTATAATAGTCAATCAAGTCAATGGGTGATGACTTATGGTCTCCGAAAGTCGGGTCACCTGAAATGGTAGAAAATAAATTTCCTTCAAAATTTTTGTTCAGGTTTCAAAAGTTATTTTGATCCAACTTTGATGTAATAAATTAAAAAATAAAATAGTTCTGAGATTGGTCAGCCTTAAGGGATAAATTTTTGGAACCTTATCAGGCGGTGGAAATTGCCTATATAAAGAAGGCTCGTAGTGTTGTCTAGGGCAGTTCTGGGTACATCTAGGTAATGATTCTAGGCTTTGTCCTACAGAATATTGTAAGGGAAATGCCCATGCAGCTTTGCATATTGTAATTCTAAAAATTTGTAATTCCACATTTGTGGAGATAATAAGAAGCCCATTTTTTATTTTTGCAAATTGTTGTTGTTCTCTGTTTTTGTTATGTGTTTGTGGTATTAAGGAGAGCACCCTTAGTCAAGTGGTATTAGAGCGAGAGTTCCTGGGTGTGTAAATAGATCCCAATTGTGAGGTTTGCACTAGGATCATGGTTAGGGTTTCAGCGAGCGGCACAAAAATGCCTCTATGAAGGGAACGTGGTGGAAGAGCTGGTGCTGTGACACCTGAGGTTAGATCACTCCAGAGATAAGTGTGAGCATTGCAAGAAGAGATTCAAAGAGGACTGAATCTTAATGTTAGAGATGAAAGAGAGGATGAAGCTGAGGGAGAAGGAAATTATGATCAGGAAGGAGAAGGCAAAATTTTAAATCAAGAGGAAGAAAGACTTTTTCGGGCCATTTCCAAGATCGGGAAAAGACCTAAGATTGAGGTTCCTGCATTTTCAGGAAACCTTAACCCAGAGGAGTTGATCGACTGGATCAATGAATTAGAGGAATATTTTGAGTGTGAAGATATCAAGGATCTTGATCGGGTCAAGTTTGCAAAGGCCGGATTGAAGGGTTATGTGAAGATATGGTGGCAAGAGATTCAATTGGAGCGAAATAGAAGAGGAAAGGATAAAATCACAAGATGGGATTAGATGGTGGATAAATTAAAGTGATAGTTCATTCTTGTTGATTATGAGCTTGACCTATTGAAGAAGATGAAAAGTTTGAAGGAAGTAGGAAAATCTATCCAGGAGTATGCAGAGGAGTTCTATCGAATCTTCATCAGAATAGGCCATGCAAAAGATGATAAGGAGAAAGTTGCCCGTTACCTTAATGGGTTGAGACTGAGCATTCAAGAGGAGATGAATCTGGTTCAAATGAATAGTATTGAAGAGGCATACCAGTTTTCCCTAAAAGCAGAGGAAAAGTTGAACAAGAAGTTTGAGAGAAAACAAAATGGAAGAGGTCATGGTGGATGATATGGAAGCTGAAATCAAGATCCAAAAAGGAAGGATGAGGCCAGTAGTAGTCAAAATCAGAGAGGAAACAATTTCAATCATTTCCATGATCAGAATAATAGAGATAAGAGAGGAAGAGGAAGAAGACAAGGATCCAGAAGGGGAGGCTTCCGTAGAACATGTTTTCATTGTGGAGAAGAAGGTCATAGGGCATATGAATGTCCTCAACACCAAGGAAGAATAGACATGAGAAAAAAAGGTCAGACTAGAGTTGCACATGTAGATGAAGATGCCAGATCATCACATTATGAAGATGCAGAAAGAGAAGAAACACTGATTAACAAAAGAGTCCCGTTGAGTGGTGAGAGTGAACCTGAGCAAAGGAGGAGCTTCTTCTACACCAGATGCAAGTGTGAGGGTAAATATTATGATGTGATTATTGATAGTGGAAGCACTGACAATTTGGTGTCAGAAGAGATGGTGACAAAATTGAAGCTCAAGAGATAGAAACACCCACATCCATACTGGATTTCCTGGGTGCAGGATGACCACAAGGTCATGGTCAATGAACAATGCCTCGTGTAGTTCAAGATTGGTGAATACCATGATGAGGTACTATGTGATATCATATCTATGGATGCATGTCATATGTTGTTGGGTAGACCATGGTAGTTTGACAGGTGTGCTGTACATGATGGTCATGTGAACACCTATTCCCTGACAAAGGATGGAGTGTGACATAAGCTAAATCCATTGAATGATATAGAAGAAAAGGTATGTGGTAATGCAAGATTAAATTTTGTTGATGGAAGAAAGTTCCTAGATGGTATGAGGCATGAGCATGTGTGTTTTTCTTTAATTCCAAAAGTTGGTAAAGAGGAAGTAGAAGATGCGCCTATAGAAGTTGCAAATTTGTTGAATGAGTTTCAAGATATTATATCCGATAATGTTCTTGATGGATTAGCACTGGTAAGGAAGATCAGTCATCAGATGGACCTGATTCCTGGAGCCAGTTTTCCAAATAAGGTAGCACACAGAATGACACTAGCAAAAAGTGAGGAGTTGAATAGACAAGTACATGAGTTATTGCAGAAGGGGTTGATTCGAGAGAGTCTGAGTCCCCATGTTATACCAGAGGTATTAGCACAAAATAAGAATGGATAATGGAGGATGTGTATAGACTCCAAGGCAATAAACAAGATCACAATCAAGTACAAGTTTCCATTGCCATGAATGGATGATATTATGGACTGTTTGAGTGGAGCTATATATTTCTCAAAGATAGATTTGAAGAGTGGATATCATTAGATTCGGATCAGAGAAGGAGATGAATGGAAGACTGCCTTCAAGACAAAAGAAGGACTGTATGAGTGGTTAGTCATGCCTTTTGGGCTAACCAATGTACCAAGAACTTTCATGTGGCTCATGAATGAGATTCTAAAAGAATTTTTGGGTAAATTTGTTATTGTTTACCTAGATGATATTTTGATCTTTAGTAAGACATTGGAGGAGCATATGATGCATATTCATAGGGTTTTTGAGTTGAGGGAAGAGAAATTGTTGATTAATTTGAAGAAGTGTAGTTTTGTAAAGAAAGAGTTAGTGTATTTGGGATTTTTAGTTTCAACAGAAGGTCTAAAAATAGATCTAGAGAAAGTACAGGCTATCCTTGAATGGCCTACTCCAAGGAGTGCTACTGAGATAAGATCTTTTCATCATTTGGCTAGCTTTTATAAAAAATTTATCAAAAATTTTAGCAGTATTTGTGGACCCTTGACTGAAACAATGAGAGGGGATAGAAAAGAATTTAAGTGGACTACTGGGGTAGATAAGAGTTTCATGCTGTTGAAACAGAAACTTATAGAACAACCTATTTTAGCACTTCCAAATTTTAATAAGATGTTTCAAGTAGACTGTGATGCTAGTGGTACTGTAATAGGAGCTGTTATGAGCCAAGAAGGTAAACCTATTGCTTATTTTAGTGAGAAGTTAAATGATGCCAAGAGAAACTATTTTGTTTATGATCAAGAATTTTATGCTATAGTTCAGGCATTGAAGAAGTGGAGACACTATTTTCTTCCTAATGAGTTTGTTTTGTATATTGATCATCAAGCTTTGCAATATTTGAATAGTCAAGGAAAGTTGAATCAAAGACATTTGAAATGGGTTGAGTTTTTTCAGAGTTATACATTTATTTTGAAACACAAAAGTGGAAAGTCTAACAGGTTACAGATGCACTTAGCAGAAGGAAAATATTGCTGACCAAGATGTAGATTGAGGTGGTTGGGTTCAAGAAACTCAAGAATTTGTTTCCAGAGGATCCTGATTTTGGTGAAGCTTGGAAGGCTTGTAAAGAACCTGTTACTCTAGACAGAACGAAGTGGCTGGATTTCATCATTTAGGATAATATGCTATTCAGAGGGAGTTAGTTGTGCATTCCATGAAGTTCTATGAGGGAGAATCTCATCAAGGAGAAGCATAGCGGAGGATTGGCTGGACATTTTGGTCGTGATAAAACCCTTGATTCGGTTAGTGAGAATTATTATTGGCCATATTTACATCAAGATGTCAAGAAGTTTGTACAGAGTTGCAGAGTATGTCAGATGGAAAAGAGAGTAAAGCAAAATACAAGGTTGTTTCAGCCATTACCTGTACCGGAGAAGCCTTGGGAGGATATCAGTATGGATTTCATTCTTGGCTTTCCAAGGACTCAATGGGGACATGATTCAATTTTTGTGGTGGTTGATAGATTTTCAAAGATGGCTCATTTCATTCCATGTAAGAAGACTAATGATGTTGTTCATGTAGCAAAATTGTTTTTTAGAGTAGTGAGACTACATGGTTTTCCAAAGAGCATAGTTTCAGATCGAGACACTAAATTTCTTGGATATTTCTGGCACACATTGTGGAAGAAGTTGAAGACATATTTGAATTTTATTTCATCACATCATTCACAGACTGATGGATAGATAGAGGTGGTGAATAGAAGTTTGGGAAATTTACTGAGATGTTTGGTTGGAGATAAGCCACTAGGATGGGATTTGATTTTACCACAGGTAAAATTTGCATACGATAATTCTGTCAATAGGAGCACTGGTAAATCACCATTCTAGATTGTATATGGAAGTAGTCCTAGAAATGCATCTGAGTTGAGGAAGATAGACAAAGGAGAGATAAGTAGTGCTAAAGCTGAGGATTTTGTAGAACACTTGAAGAACATCCATGAGGAGCTGAGGAAGCACATTACCAAGATGAATGTGCAGTATAAGGCTAAGGTAAATGAGAAAAGGAGGCATAAGGAATTTAAGGTCGGAGATGAAGTCATGGTTCATTTGTGGAAGGAGCGATTTCCATTTGGTACATACAAGCTGAAAATGAAGAAGTTTGGGCCATGTACGATACTGAAGAAGCATGATTCAGGAAATGCCTATGAGGTAGAATTTCCTACTGAGCTGAATATTTCACTAGTATTTAACATCTCAGATTTGATGGAGTATCATGAATGAGGTGTTGAAGATGAGATCCCAGAAGCATAGTGGACTATTCTAGAAACTAGTTCAGATACCAAGGAGATTGAAGATATACTGGATAGTCATGTTGACAGAAGCACAAGGAACATGACATATGAAAAATATCTGGTCAAATGGAAAGGATGACCCATTGAAGATTCATCATGGCTAATAAGGGAGGAGGTTAACCGTCTTGGTTTTCCTCTTCACACCTGAGATGTGATGGGGTCACTTCTCAAATTACCCCAAGTTTTTGATGCAGGAGCATCCTAGGTGTAAGAGCAATCTTGCATCACCCAAAAATATTTCTGGTTTTCTTTTCAGTAAGGGCTATCTTGTGTAGAGCTTCTATTTATGGAAACTTACTATTTTTAGTAAGTTGGTCATACAATCTCAGAATGTTCTGATTTCACATGTGGAGGTTCATCTTAGTTACATCACCCTGCCAGTAAAGTTCCATTGCCAGATCAAGTCTAGTTTTGAAGATATTGAAAATTTTTGGTATTGGAAATAGGGTGCAGAAACTTTGAACTCAGTTTTGAAGGCTTTAGAGGCCCTAAATGAGGTCTAAATTTTGGCTGAATGAAGCTTGCTTTATATAGGTGTTTTAGATTACTTCACGCCATTTTTGAAATGGGGTTATAATAGTCAATCGGGTCAATGGGTGATGACTTATGGTCTCCGAAAGTCAGGTCACCTAAAATGGTAGAAAATAAATTTCCTTCAAAATTTCTGTTTGGGTTTCAAAAGTTATTTTGAGCCGAATTTGATGTAATAAATTGAAAAATAAAATAATTCTAAGATTGGTCGGCCTTAAGGGCTAAATTTCTGGAACCTTCTCGGGAGGTGGAAATTGCCTATATAAAGAAGGCTCGTAGTGTTGTCTAGGGCAGTTTTGGGTAGATCTAGGTAATGATTCAAGGGTTTGTCCTATAAAATATTGTAAGGGAAATGCCCATGTGGCTTTGCATATTGTAATTCTGAAATTGTAATTCCAAATTTGTTGAGATAATAAGAAGCCCATTTTCTATTCTTGCAAATTATTGTTGTTCTTTGTTTCTATTATGTTTTTGTGGTATTAAGGGGAGCACCCTTCATCATCAAGCCATGACTCACATCCCAAATATGGTCTCCAGACCACCTGATCTATATCATCAACTATGTGACGTTAGTAATCCAACTTGCCCAGGTGGGCTGGGACAACCATCCCCTCATAGATAAAAGAAAAAGGCCATCCTGGATCTTGATGTCATAATACAATGGGTCAAGTCATGGGAACATGCTCCCATGTCCACAGATGTAGTAATATCACCCCAACAGAAAGAGTAGCATTGTGCCAATACACCACATCATGTAACTCAAGATATAGTTGAGCAACATGCATGAGACCCAATCAAACCTACGAGGATAAACAATCATATCCTTGAGTATCCTACCCCATCCAACCAAAAATCCATGCCCACGTCTATCTGGAACCAAGAACCCACCAGCTAGAACCCCTAGTACCATTGGAAGTACTGGAAAGGAAGGAAAATGTGCACATAAGATGATCTCATCTCCAATAGTGGGGTCACCAAAGATACGTGTACAGACTATGCCATCATAGACCTGATCATAGTAAACTATCTCCCCATGGGTGGGGATCCTCAACAATCGATACACGTCCTCAGGGTAAGAGTCATCTCCCCCATCGATAGGTGGAACATGTTATGGTTAGAGTGCCAATGCTCTGCCATAGTTGTGAGAAGCCCCTAATTCACGTGGAATCAAGAGATAAAAAATAAGAAAGATAATCCACATTGACCAATCAGTCGACGCTCCCATGTACTCAAATCATCAATCATATCAAAGGGTAACAAAAGCAAACCTCAGATGACCAACTTACGAAGCTGAGCCTGCAAGAGCAAGTTTAAACATATCAGAAATTGAAATCATTAACTATTGGATCATCATAAATCAATCAACCAATCAAAATTAAATCAAAACACAATCAATTTTCTTGATTCTATTCAGAGAGGATGAAAAATTCATCATCACAATTGACCATCTAAATCAAGATTGACAATCAAAGTTCAATATCAAGTGACTCAAACTGTCATCACATGAATTTCTATGGACATGACTCAACTCCTAAACTAATCGACTAATTGACAACATTAGACGAACATAAAAACTGATTGAAAGGTTCAACAATTTTTCCAGACAAGGTTTATGCACTATTTCATTGTTTAAATGCACTAAAAATCAAATGCGTAGCTAAAATTATTAAAAATACAACAAAAAATATCAAAAGTGCTGAAACAAGTTGAAAGCACTACAGGAATTAGAATGTGTTGTAGGATTCCCTTGTACGTGCTGCTAAAATATTCAATCGCACAATCAAATTTGAAAGCGCAATAGAAAGTGCTAAATACAAAATCTTGACCTAGTTTTAACATTTGAAAGTGCATCAAGATTGTTTGAATGCACTGTGGAAAATTGCAGATGCGCGTAAACCAAATTGTACACGCTGCTAAAATGCTTAAAAGTGCAGCAAAATTTAATAAATGAAAAAAATAGGGTTTTTTCAAGAAAAATATAAAATTTTCAAATTAAAATATAGAAATCAGACAAAGCAAGTTTGTAGGGGTACATACTAGAGGTCCATAGCCAGGTGGGTGCTGATACCTTCAACCTCACTTGAATCTACGCTCTCGAATCAAGATCACCATCACAAATGGCTCAGAGGGTCAGAGTGAAAAAGTAAAATTAAAAGGTGAAAATGAATAGTAAAATGACCTTCTACCCCTCTATATAACTCTTTTTGACCTAAAAAGGGGTACTTTTGACCAAAAATGACCCAAGACCCAAATTAAACACCCATTCAGGCAAAACAAGGGCATTTGTCATCATAGAATTGCAAAATCATTATCGGAAATGAAAACAAAATTCACACTTAATTAAAAATATTTCAACGCAAACGATCATAAACATAACATATTTTGCCAAAATCAAATTTCATTTCATTTATGAGGGGGCATGCACTTAGATCATATCAGTGACATCATCGACTTAATAAAATCAGAGACAATCTTTTAACGGGAAATTTTTCTAACAATCAAGTGGGGTATCAAAATAGTGAGTCAGGCATCATATCAATAATCCATCATCAAATCAACTATCAAGGACTTCAATCGATCAAAAATCCATCAATCCTATCATCAATATCTGCATCTTCTATCAACATCGAATCAAGCATCAATTAATCAGACTTTGCATCAAAATAATCAGGACATTATTTGAACCGATACGCTTCACACATCAATTCAAAGAGGGGCATTTGTAATCACCTAAAAATGGCTAGGACTAAATCAAGTGAGCAACAAAGGCAAAATAAAAGCAATAAATTGAAATCAAGCTAAAATCAAAGCATAATTTCAATCAAGCCAAAATCCAATTTTAATTAAAAATCAAAAGACAATAAATTGTGCAATTAATCTAATTAATTATATAGTTCAATTTAAATCAAATTAACCCATTCAAGGGGTACACATGGCTAAACAAATCAATTAAATTCAATTATTAAATCCCCATTTTCCCTCACCCACCACATGGGAGGAAAATGCCTCAACCAATAAAAATTAAGGATTGGACTCACATGGATCAAGCTCAAATGGAATCTCAATCACACATAAGGTGAGAGCATCTTGACCACTCATTTTGTCTCTTTGTCCCAAACTTTGAGGACAATCCATTTAAATTTCTCCAAAGGTAGAATGATGGACTTAACCTTAATCCAACCATGATCAACTCAACTCCACCTCCTACAACTACTAGAATCTATAAAAGAAATGCTAAAATCAAGAGATTATCATCCACAAATATGAGAATTACATCAAATCTCTTGAATTTTTGAGCTAGAAAGATATTTTAGGCTATTTTAAGCATTAGTTTCAATTGGAATTTGGCTTAATTATCTCAATATCATATCATTTCTCATTTTAAGGCCGTCACTAATGGAGGCTTGCTAAGAGCTTATCATTAGCATACTTAAATAGAGATCCATAGGGGGTTTATTATTTTTATTTGCATTAAGGAGCTCACTAATTGTGGCATTTAGGCTATTTTATTAATTTATTTTCAAGCTAACTTTATGAAGGTACTTTCAATAGTTCACAATTACCACCTAAAAACTAGCTTACTTTGAGTAAGCTTTTCCATTGAATTTATTGTGTTTTAAGAAATTTAGCAAATAAAAAGAGTTTGATAGAGTAAAAATTGTCAAGTCTTTTAAATAATTGATTCTTCAATAAATTTATCTCATAACACATAGATTGAAAAATATAATTTTAATATTAAAAATAATTGTAAATGATCAAACATTGTAATGGTTTCGTATTCATGTACAACTACTATACATTATTATTTGTCATGTTAATCATGCTCATGTTTTCCAACCTATATTTGGTGATAAATACTTCTTTATTTATTTTTATTAAGTGAAAAATACATTTTGAAGGGACCTGAAACCAATGTGGTCATGAAAGATATTCTAAGAAAGCCCACAACAAGAGACATGCTAAGACCAAAATGAGGGTTTTACCAACAAGCTCCCTCAACTTGAAACAAACACAACACATAGAGAACAACATGCAACCTAGAAATCTTAAGATTTTCCTTTGGCCCCTTTCTTGTGGGATCAAAGGGTCATGTCAAAAAAGGGTGAAGACTGCATAGAATTTTTACCTTTTACTGTAATCCAACCCTCCACCAATGTAGCCACACCCTTCCAAGCCAATGAATCTAGCTCAGATGACCCAACATCTATGAGGGGCACATTGAGAAGAACAATAGATAGGACCAATATCTACTAGAGAGATAGGGCCATCAACAACCAAGGAGACCAAACCAACAACACTATCACTAGAATGATCAACCTCCTAAGAAACATGACCAACAACAGTCAGGGGGACAACACCATCAACACAATCAATAGAAGGAGCCCCATCACAATCATTCTAAGAAACAAAAGAATCATAACCAACAATGTCAGCCATCCTAGAACCTGCACCAGAAACCTATTGCACATTTGGCATCAACCTAAGAGATTGGGATCTCCTCTACCACCACCTGGGAGAATGTCCTCTTGGAGGATTTCTTGTAAATCATGTAGTGCTCAACATAAGCACTTTTCCACCAAGAAGTAGCCTTCTTCGATTTCTCAATATCACATTTAGCCACTACATGACTAGTTCTGAAATATCTCCTACACCTGAAGGGAATCCCTTCATAGTCCAAAGGTTAAATCCAACAACCCTTAGGAGAGAAAAGCTTAATCTCCTTAGGAAGGTCCTTTGAAACATCTAAGTCCACCAAAATCTGAGCAAAGATTGAATGGTAAATATGAGAGGAATCCTCGTCCACCATCAAAAAATCCCCAAGGGCTTCACCCACTTCCACAAGAAGAGAATCAACCCAAAGATGAGGGGGGGGGGGGGGGGGGGGGTGGTTAGGGAAGTTTGACCCAAATAGACATCTTATTGAATGTT
The DNA here is from genome assembly GCA_027943335.1 of Chamaecyparis obtusa. NCBI lineage: Eukaryota > Viridiplantae > Streptophyta > Pinopsida > Cupressales > Cupressaceae > Chamaecyparis > Chamaecyparis obtusa. The sequence goes on from BSBK01001430.1 coordinate 1,007,204, forward strand.
TCAGATGAAGGGTTGAAATCTAGCGCCAAGGTTTGACCATCAACATGAAGTGATCATCCCAGCTAAAAAAATGATCACACAAAATCTTATTCCGTATAGAAAATATGGACATAACCGAAAATAATAGGCTCCCACTATTGGGAGATCTAGGCATGTAACTTCAAGATACTAGGTTAAAATCCCCCGAATCAGAAAATCAATTTGTGAGAAGAAAAAATGAAGGCATCCTGACCAATGTCTGCCATCATCTCAACCTCCAACAAAATAGCAATAGGCTTGGAGACAGGGAAAAACTTTGTCTCCACTAACTTCTTTTTTAAGACTAGGCCCCATCAAAGACTTTGTTTCCACTAACTTCTTTTTTAGACTAGGCCCCATTAAAGACTTAGAGAAGGAGGGACAAACAACCCCTGAAGAGGGAGGTCTCTAAACATTATCCCTAGGTGGACAAACTCCATCACCGACAGTCCTAGAAGGATCCTCTGAGACAAAACCTACTGCAAGGAAAATGACACCATAGAGAAAGACATGGGCACAAAACTATCCCCATTCCCCAAATGGAGACCAACCAAAGGATGAAACAACATAGATAAATACTTCTTTATTGGGTTCAACTATGTTTGTTTATGATGAATCTTGATTTTATGACACTTCAATCTTACATGATTAATGAGGAGGATAATCTCAATTTTTTGGTAATGTATGTATATCCAACAAGATTGTAGTTTACATATTTAAATTGAACACAATGTAGAAGTCATCCTTAATTACATTTGGAAACTTGAAATTTTGATGAGGTCTCAAAATCCTTAAGGGAGTTCTGAAAAAATGTATTATAGTTGAACTTTAGAATTAGTTTGGTTTGATCTTTATTAAAGATTAGAGTTATGTCATATGTTTAGAAGCATACAAGAACTTAAACATCACTTTCCAAAAGTGGCTCTTGTGAATTGATCAAACAAATAAATTATTCCAATAAAACATTCATGTCATAATATCAGAAAGAGACACAAAGCATTGAGTTTCTACCTTCATTATGTTTTGTTTGAAGACATTGAGAAACAAATGGAATTGGAAAAAGTTGTTAGAAGCAATGAGAATTATCATGATCAAGATATCTTTATTATCTTGGGAAAACATAACAATAAAATAAATTGTACATGTAGAGATTCTATATGCTATCCATAGATGGTTCATAGTTGATTTTGCAGGTTCATAAGTTCTATAAGAATGCTTTAGGTGCAAGTAATGTTATTATGATTTATGTAGATACAAGGCAAGTTAAGATTTTTTGTAGTTTCTTCTATACAGAATACAATTAGTTTTAGTAGTGGTGCGTATATTTACAAAGATTTTTGACAAATAATAGGTCATATGAGGTAGTTGAATTTTGAAATTATACCATAAAGTTGTTTTAGCTATAAATTGGGCACAATCTTGGCCTCATATTCTCTTTTATCTATGTACTTAGAGCTTTGGAAATGCCTTCAACATTTATGTAGTGGATCAAAATCAAAGTGTCATTCTATACTTTGTGTGGTCAATAATTTATTGTTTTGTATTAGTTTGTAGTTACAAACTTGTTTTGTATAATGACTATTCTACTTGTATATGTTTTCATAATTATAACTTTTATATACTATTTGAAGTTGATTTAATCAGTTTGACTATGTATGATCTTTGAAGATTGTTTAAACATTCATAGATGTTTTAATATACTTGTTACTATATTTATTACATGATGTATGGATTATATAATGAATAAAAGTTTTGATGAGTTTTTGGACTAACTACTATTTTGTGGCCATGAGGTAGATGCAATGTTTTTTCCTTTGGCTTGAAGAGGGAGAGTGTTTGTACAATATTTTTGAGAATACAAAATGTTTTTTTTCTATTAAATATAAGGAGGGCATTATCCAGATCAGTTTACAAAAAAAAAGAGAGTAGCTTCCTATTTGGTAGCATATCAACATTTGATAAACACATATACCTAAGGTAGAACTATCATCACAGTAAGCACTATACTACTAGTTAAATATTACAAAAATTATATAGTATATAACATCAAAATCTACTAAATCCTCTATGAATTGCTTTATCTATTTATGGGATCCTTAACACAAGTTGCCCAACCACATGGGCCCTCTATCTACCTAATAATAGTAATCTCTACTCCTAGCACAATGTTTGATACTTCTTCAGCTAAGGGATCAATGACATGAAGGGGCACACTTGGATCTGCTATTACTAGAGGGACTTCCTGCATTGTCATTGGTGCACCTATACCATCCTACTTCATTTTCCTCTAGTTATCCCTTCTTTGTCCCTCAAGCTCTACCATAAAATTTTCCAATGCTATTTCGAATGGGGTATGATCAAATATTTGTCTTGACCATGTGTGACCATGGGAGGTTTCCCATTTAAACACTCTATAAAACCCATCTTGCAAGAGTCTTTCAAACTTTCTTTTGTGCAACCTCAATGTGACAGACACCTGCGAGACAATTTCAAATATAATGAGCCTCTACAAAGACTTGGTAAGAATCCTAGATCTACCACTAAACAATTCATTATTCTTGGCCTACCAAATTGTCCATAAAAATTCATAGGAGAGAACAAATAAAAAAATTGGCATCTAACAAAAGATTAGGGACTTGTGATAGATCCTAGATCAGATTATTAAAAAGGGGGGTGAATCATTAATCTACTAATTCAACCAAACTTTTCAACCTCATAAATTGAAATCAATTTTCACAAGAATTTGTTTTTTGATAGAGGGTTCAGACCTACAAGGAAACTTAGCAAGGCATGAAACCTGTGAGCTACCAACCAACGAAGGCCACCACAAAGACATTTTAGGAACCTGATACGGGCCCACACGTGCCTGAAACCTCTTCAGCTTAGAGCCAAGGAATGAGGGGCATCCATGCCGCCAAATTCTCCCTTGGCACGATCCTGGCCTCATCCCTTATGATGTTAGAGCTTTTCACTTAGAAAGACTTGATCCCTGGTGGGCTCATTGTGAGCTATTCAACTTCACTAGTAGACCAAGGGCCCATTGGAAACTTTCACAAGATTAACTTTAATAGTTGTAAAAGAAAATCATAACCATAAGCACATTCACATAACAATGAAACACTTGACACATATTTATCTCATGGAAACCCAAATCGGGAAAAAAAACATAATGGGGATTAGTACCCATGAAATGATGTACTCTTTTGAAGTACACCCTTTGAGGAGCTTAGCCCTCTTAGGAGTTTACAACAACACTGTTAAGGATTACCCGGTTAAGGGATTTTCCTTAGGCCTATTAGGACTTGTAACCTATTAGGAGTAGCCTTGTTAGAGGACTTTAAACAAAAGCTAATGTGGCACCTTGTTAGAGTATTTACAATAGGGACCTGCTAGGATCCACCCAATTAAGAGATTTTGATTGCTATAATTGTTAGGGAACAAGATAAAGAATGATCTGTAGAATAGCACAATATTTTCTTGATCAGATCTATTGAAGAAAAAAATCTCTTCTCATCACACTTAACTCTGCCATGGATTGATCACAACTTGTCCTCCACAACCACACTTTCCCAACACATGATCAACACTTAGAACTTTCAACTTCAATCCTTATATATACAACTTTTAAGTCCACTGCCTTAATCAAGCCCTATAACTGAAATAGATTAAAATTTTAAATATCCCCCTCTAACCAAATGCGCCACAAAAAAATCCAATGTACAAAAATAAATTTTCAAGACCGCGTCAGCCAATACATTGATTTACATAGAATTTTGTGTCATGGGGTCAAACACATTTTGACCAAACAAATGCTTCCTCTATAATCTTCTCCATATGCTAGCATCGACCAATATGATGCTAGATCATCACCTCAACCATTAAGATACATCACTAGATCATGACTATCACAACCAAATTTATCACAACCTCTACATTGATCACCGATGAAAGGTTCATCAATTGTCACTCAAGAACACAAACACTTCAACTTGTTAACAACTCTATCTCTGCTCACTGAACATCTATCCTTCACACCGGTCATGAAAATGAGTTTTGATTGCAACCAATGTGTCTAAACACCATTATCCACCATGTCATGTGACCACAACACAAGAATCAACAAGGATTTGACAAACCACTCAAATCACCTATCACATGTCACTAATTGTTCTGGCAATTGCACTATTTACCTTCATTCAATCATAACTTCCTTTCTAGTCAATATCAACAATAGCGGTCATGCATTTTACATACATAGAAATCTCCAAGTTTCCCAAAATAATCATTACAAATGAAACTTACCACAACATCTTGATCATTATACTTATACTTATACTTGGCAACATACTACGAAAACTAGGTCAATACTTGACATCAATGACAACCCAATAATTGATCATCATGCAATCAAATCTATATCATTCTAGCATTAGAAATTAGTTGCTATTATTGCATCAGTTGTGCCAACAATCTCCCCATTCGGCATTAATGGAAACACTCTCTACAACATGCACTATGCAACACTAGGAACAAAAAAATGTTCCCACTTTTGTCTTTCATCTATTCTGCAATTACTCCTGCTTTCATTGAGCTTCTCTCATCTGTACTTTCTTTTGCAAATCAGAACAATCTTTACTTACATTCCCTCCTTTACTTATTTCTTTTTCCCCTTCTTTACTTTATCTCCTCCTTTGACAAAAATGATGAAGGCATCAAACACACCTGATATCTACTTTGTTGTACCAGACTAACCATAAATTATTACTAAATAGACTGCTCCCCTAAGGATTAGACCCACAACATCAATTCAATCATAAAATATTCAATGAATACACTAGATTGATGCAACAACATCTCTTCTAGTTCAAATCAAGTAGGGGAATAACCAATAACCTACCTCGTAGATACTCAAAAGTGTCCTTAGGTAATGGCTTTGTAAAGATATCTACAATCTTCTCTTTAGTTGACACATACTCCAACCTCACATCCTTTTCCTATACTTGTTCTTTAAGAAAATTATACTTGATAGCTAAATTCTTAGTCTTAGAGTGCATCACTGGGTGCTTAGATATATTAATAGCACTTATAGTGTCATAATAGATAAACACCGATTCAGTTACCTTTTCCTGAATTCATTCCAGAGTATGCTTAATCCATACCGCCCATGTACAATTAATTGCAGCAACAACATATTCAGCTTCATCTGTTAATTGTGATATACAGTTCTACTTCTTGCTTGTCCAAGACACAAGCCTATCACCAAGAAAAAATGCACCTCCACTTGTGCTCTTCCTATCATCAACATTCTTGCCCAATCTGCATCAGTAAACACACTTAAAAAAGAGAAATCACCTTTATATACATACTAGAGACCATAATCTCTAGTCCCCTTAAGATATCTGGATATCCTTTTACCACAACCAGATGTGATTCCTTAGGATTAGAAGAAAATCTAGCTACTAATCCAACTACTTGTACTATATCTAGTCTACTGTGCACTACATATTGTAGCTTACCAATCATAGATCTGTAAAGTGTCTCATCCACCTCTTTAAAATCATCTTCCCTTAACAATTTGCAACCATCTACCATAGGGGTACCAATCAGTTTTGAACCTTCTAACCCAAATGTCTTCAGTATTTCCCTTACATACTTGGATTGATTGATGTAGATACCATCTTTCATCTGTTGAACTTGTAATCCAATACAGAATTTGATCTCACCGATCATAGACATCTCGAATTCATTCCTCATCTCATCTACAAATAAATTTGTTCTCACTGATCATATACATCTCAAATTCATTCCTCATCTCATCTACAAATGATCTACTCATTTTTACCAAAAATGATATCATCTACAAATATTTCTGCAATCAGTAACCTGTCATCTTTTTCAATCTTCAAATACACATTACTATTGTCACTTGTCCTCATGAAACCAATCTGAATAAGATATGAATGTAATCCCTCATACCATGCCCTAGGTGCTTATTTTAATCCATATAAAGATTTATGTAAATTTCATACCATGTTCTTACCTTCTAAATTAGCAAATCCTTTAGGGTGTTCAATGTATAGCTCTTCTTCCAATACACTATTAAGAAAATTTGACTTAACATCCATTTGATATACCTTGAATCCTTTGTAAACATCATATGCAACTAATATTCTGACACCTTCAAGTCTGGTCACAGGTGAAAAATTTTCACCATAGTCCAAGCTTTCCTCCTATGCATATCTTTTGCACACAAAACTTGCCATGTTTCTTATCATTTATCCTTTCTCATTCATCCTATTCCTAAAGATCCACTTAGTATTGATTACATTCTTGTCCACTAGTCTCGGTACTAATGTATAGGATTTATTCTTCTCAATCTTCTCCAATTCTTCTTCCATAGCCTTCATCCAATTATCATTCTTTAATGCATCTTTTACACTTTTAGGTTCAAGTTCAGATAGAAAACACGTACTTTCTCTTACTTTTCTTCTTGTTATAACACCAACATTTCTGTCGCCAACAATTTCATCAAGGGAATGGTTCAATCGTACATACCTTGGAAATACCAGTTTAGATCTAGGAGTACCTTCAACCACTTATATTAGTTCCTACTCATTTATCTATCTCTCCATCAATTACATTGTAGTGTCCTTCTCTACCAATTATACATATACAAACCCATGATAATCTTTAGGCTCCTTCTTGCTGGATTCATCATTCTGCTCAAAAAATTCATCTAGTCTTACATTAGCACTTTCCACTATCTTATTTGTTCTCTTGTTCAAGCACTTATAAGATTTACTCTTTGTGGAATATCCTAAGAATATTCCCTCATCACTTCTTGGGTCAAAATTTCCTGAATTTTCATCTCTTTTAATGTAACATTTGCTTCCAAAAACATTAAAATAATTCACACTATGTGATTGACCATTCCATAACTCACAAGGAGTTTTGTTTGTACCTTTATTCAAATGAACTTTGTTCAATATGTAAACAACAGTGCTCACCGCTTCTCTCCAAAAAATATGTGTAACACCTTTTTGAATCATTAATGTCCTAGCACAATCAATGATAGACCTGTTTCTTCTTTTAGCAATACCATTTTGCTGAGGTGTTCTAAGAGCTGACATCTAACTTTTTATTCCTTGTTCCTCACAATATGAAATGAACTCATGTGAAGTGAACTCACCTCCCCTATCAGATCTAAGACATTTCAGGGTCTTACCTATCTACTTCTCGACTCTGGCTTTATAGATTTTAAACATGTTAAAATCTTCTGATTTATCCTTTAGAAACACAACCCACATCATTCTAGAATAATCATCAAGAAATAACATGAAATATCTATCACCAGAATAACTCCAAGTTCTCATAGGACCATACAGATCGGTATGAACCAAATCTAAAATACTTTCAGAAGAATAGTTTCACTGACGAAACTAGAACTGGTTAACTTCCCAAGCTAACATTCTAAAACTAGGTCATCAAAATCTACATGAAAAAAACTCTTATGTCACCAACAATCTTCTATCTTAGCAATCATACAACTTTTAACAGTAGAATTTAGATGGAACAAGTTACCTTTAGTCTGTTCATCAGTAGGAATCAATTCTCCCGACTTTCTAATATTCTTGCATATTCCTCTATTGAACTCCAATCTATATCCTTTTTTATTCAATTGAGTAACACTTAACAAATTATATCTCAAACCATCAATCCAGTAAACATCATCATAGTTTGTTTTATCATTCAAAATAATAGATCCTTTATCTTTTCCCAAACAAGGAGCATCATTACCAAATCTTACCAATCCTCCATCATATTTCTCCGTTTGGATAAACTCGCTTCTAACCGGTCATATGATGATTGCATCCACTATCAATAATCTAGTCACCACTATGATTCATGCTTGAAACTAATGCTTTCTCACCTTCTCCAGAGGGTTATTCCTTTATTGCATCAAATATAATCTCTTCTTCATCTCTTCCATTAGATTCTTCAATTATAACACCTTCCTTAACTAGGTAACATGCCTTTTTGTTCTTGTCCTTGAATCTCCTTGGCTTTTCCTTCTCGTCATTGTAAGGTTATCTAGAGGAAATCTGTGAAATCTTATTTCATGCAAAACACTTTAAAGGCAACTTATCCTTATATTTACCTTTTCCTCTAGGCATTATTTTAATGAATAAGGCTTCCAATTCCTCCTGTTCTCTTTCTTCAGACAAAATAGATTCATAATCATTAGAATAATATGTTGAAGAAATGTTAGATATCTCCTTTCCTTTCTTGGGTGGTGCAAGAGTCAATGATGACTTTAAAGTAGCTTGAACTTTTGGCATACTATTATCATAATTACTTAACTCGAATGCACTTAATTTCTCTATTAATGCATCAAGAGTAACAATAATAGTTCCTAGAGATCTGAGCTCTTGAATAGATGAAACTCTAATGACATGCTTAGGTAATAAAGTTCTTAAAAATTTTCTTACCATATCTTCCTCATTAAGATTACCACCATCACCTCTGATGGCAACAACTTCTTTGATTCTCTGACTGTATTTTTCAATGTTCTCATTGTCTTCCATATCCATTTCATCATATTTTCCTCTAAAGCTATCTACCTTTTCCTTTTGCACAGGTGGATCTCTGCCAGAGACTATCTTTAATTTATCCCACATCTTGTAGGCAATATCCAAGTGTTTTACATCAATAAATTATGCATCTAAAAGAGTACTAGCAATAGCTTCCATAGTAGCAATATGTTCTTGCCTGATCCTCAATTGATTTGTGTCTAGGATTCATGAAGGGACAATATACTTATCAACCACATGATCCTAATACTAATCTTCGATACCTTTAAGATATAATTGCATCTATCCGTACCATACTGAGTAGTTATATCTTGTGAATTTAGGACCTTCCTTTCGTATCATCTTGGATCTTTACCTCAAGTTGTTAAGCTTCACCACAATAGAGGACCACAACTCTGATACCAATTAATAGATCCCAAATCCAATTACTAAGAGGTGGGTGACTCAGTATTCTACTAATTCAAACAAATTTTTTAACCTTATAAACTAAAATACACTTTCACAAGATTAAATTTAATAGCATCAAAATAAAATCATAACAATGAAACACTTGACACAAAGATTTATCTCGTGGAAACCCAAATCGGGAAAAAACCATGATGGGGATTAGTACCCACTAAATGATGTACTCTTCTAAAGTACACCTTGTGAGGAGCTTAACTCTGTTAGGTGCTATCTAGTTAAGGGATTTTCCTTAGGCTTGTTAGGAGTAGCCTTGTTAGAGGACTTTAAACACAAGCTAATGTGCTACCTTGTTAGAGGATTTGCAATAGAGACCTGCTAGGATCCACCTGGTTAAGGGATTTTGAATGTTGTAACTGTTAGGGAACAACATAAAGAATGATCTGTAGAATAGCACAATCTTTACTTGATCTGATCTACTGAAGCACAAAATCTCTTCTCAACACTTAACTCTGCCCTGGCTTGATCACAACTTTTCCTTCACAACCACATTTTCCCAACACACAATCAACACTTAGAACTTTCAACTTCAACCCTTATATATAGAACTTTTAAGTCCACCGCCTTAATCAAACCCTAAAACTGAAATAATTTAGAATTTTAAATACCCCACTCTAACCAAATGCACCACAAACAAAATCCAATGTACAAAAATAAATTTCCAAGATCACATAGGCCAATATAATGATTTACAAAGAATTTTGTGTCATGGGGTCAAACACATTTTGACCAAACAAATTCTTCCTCTAGAATCTTCTCCATACACTAGCATAGAACAATTGGATGCCAAATTATCACCTCAACCATTAAGATACGTCACTAGATTGTGACTATCTCAATTGAATTCATCGCAACCTCTACACTGATCACCGATCAAAGATTCATCAATTTGTTGGCAAAATGGCCAGTGCTCCCCTCGAGATTTGTGACATGGCTTAACCACCTCCTATATCTTCTATAAGTCTAGTGGTTGTATCAGGCATTAATAGGTTGAGCTTTTGGTGCAATGAAAACTAATACTTGTAACAAGTGGTATCAAAGTTTGGTCATAGGTTCAAATCCCCTTGCGTAGCACTGAGAGGGAGATTGTTGGCAAAATGGTTAGCACTCCCCTTGGGATTTTTGACATGGCTTAACCACCTCTTGTGTCTTCTATAAGTCTAGTGGTTGTATCGGGCATTAACAAGTCGATCTTTTGGTGCAAAGACAACTACTACTCGTAACATAATTGTCACTCAAGAACACAAACACAACCTGTTAACAACTTTGTTTCTACTCACTGAACACCTATCCTTCACACTAGTCATGAAAATGAGTTGAAATTCCAACCAATGTGTCTGAACACCATTATCCACCATGTCATGTGACTGCACCACAAGACACAACAAAGATTTGACATACCAATCAAATCACCTATTATCTGTTGTAATCACCTAAAAATGGTCAGGACTAAATCATGTGAGTAACCAAGGAAAAATCAAAGCAATAAATTAAATCAAGTTAAAATCAAAGTAAAATTGTAATCAAGCCATAATCCAAATTTAATTGAAAATTAAAATCAAATAAATCAAATGAAATCAATAAATTATGAAATAAATCTAATTAATTGTATAGTTTAATTTAAATCAAATCAACCCATTTAAGTGGTACACATGGCTAAACAAATTAAATAAATTCAATTATTAAATCCTTATTTTCTATCAACACCACATGGGAGGGAAATGCTTCAACCAATGGGAAATAAGGATTGGACTCACATGGATCAAGCTCAGAACGAATCTCAATCACACATAAGGTGAGAGCATCTTGGCCATCCATTTTGTCTTTTTGTCTCAAGCTTTGAGGAAAATCCATTTAAATTGTCTCCAAAGGTGGAACCATGGACTTAACCTCAACTCAACTCTACCCCCTACCTTTGCTAAAATCTATAAAAGAAAGGTATAAATCAAGAACAAATCATCTAAAAATCTGAGAATAGCATCAAATCTCTTGCATTTTTGAGCTAGAAAGGAAAATATAGAGTTAATTAGGCTTAATTTTAGTTTTGAATTGATTTCTTAGTTTGCTTATCATTCATTCTCCTTTTAGAGTTGTCACTAATGGAGGCTTGTTGAGAGCTTCACATTAATATATCTAAATAGAGGTCCCTAGAGTGCTTATCATCTCTTATTTGCTTAATTAGCTCACTATTTGTGGTGATTTAATTATTTTATTCATTTATTAGACGAACTAACCCTATGAAGGTGTTTTTCACAACACACAAAATGGTGCCCATAGTGGGGCATTAGGCCTCATTCTTTTTAAATTTGGATAACTTGTTATATTCTATCATTTTCTTGTTTTGTTCTCTGTTTTTCAAGTTTTGCAACACATTTGAGTGTTTTTGCTACACTTACAAGTATTTCTACAACTCGTTTAAGGCCTGAAACAAGGCATCCATGACAAAGTGTTGCGCCTTTACACAACAAAATGACACTTTCACTATTTCTTCTAATCTATCTAAAATTCTTTCAGTGCGTATACCCTGACTCTGTAGCGCATCCAATCAATCATGATGTGCATTTAAAGTTTTGTTTACGCACATTTAAATTTTGTTTCTATGCATTTAATTTGTTTTGTTGCACATTCAATCATTTCTGCTATGCATTTAATCATTTCTATTGCACATTTAATCATTTCTACTGCGCATTCAATCATTTCTGCTACGCATTTAATCATTTCTACCATGCATTCAATAATTTTTGCTGCACATTTAATCATTTATGATGCACTTACAATTTTTTTATTTTTTTTTCAATTTTGATATTAAATAATGTTTTTTTTGTGTTTTTCTAATGCTAGGACATAAAAAAAAATTCAGAAATTAGAGGCCAAAATCCATAGTGAGGATAAAAACATCACAAATAGGTTGAAAAGGGAGAAAAATCTTCATCTTAACAATTTTTTGGGAGGATTCCAAGAAGAAAGGTAAATAATATGAAAAGTACTTGCATATAATCGAATTGTATAAATCTAAATTCATTTCATTGAATTGGATTTTACTCCTTAAGCTTGTCATTTTTTTTTCTCAAATTTTAAAGAATGGAGTAAAAGATAAATTGCTTGGATTTTCTTCACTTTGTTGTTTTGTGTTGGACTAATGATTTCAAAGAAGAGGCAAAGGAGCTGGAACAATCGCCACTAGGTGAGTTAAAATCATGAAAATATGAATTAAAAATGCCCCTAGCCTTAACTAGCTTCGAAATGAGGTAAGCGTTAAAATTTTTATGAATTTTTGCTTAACTTGTGGCATTTTCACTTTGAATCTAGTAATTAGAAAAGGCTAAGGAATAATCAAGCACATAAATCAAAAACCTTTTATTTGTGGAGAGTAGAAATACTTGATTCCCATTAGTCAGAGGGTTGGGATAATTGAACCTTATTAATTGTTCTTGGGAGGCAACAATAGTAGGGATATGCTCTTCACCTTTTGGTGAATGAAACTCCCAAACCCATCTCTTAACTCCATTTATTCTCTTTAAAATCAACATGCTAGAACCTTAGTGAGCTTGCCTCCTGAGATTTTCCTTAACGAGGCTGGTGAGAGGGACAACCCAAAGTGGGATACAATTTCCTTTGCCACAATAATCCAACCCACTATAAAATGAAATGCATCCATCCTTAATGGGGTGTATGACATGTTATTCCTAACCGATTACTAAGAGGGGGGGTGAATAGGTAAATACTATTTCTACTTAATTTAAACCTTGTATGTAGAAACTTTCAGAATAAACAATATGAAATTAAGCATTCATGAACAAAAATAGACATACTCAGATCGACACAACATATGTACGTGGAAACCCTTGGTTAGAAGGAAAAAAATCATAGTGCGACAGAGTTCACAACTTCACTATTGCAGTAATAAAGATGCCTGATTAAGAGCTTACAAAGCACTTGTAAGAGTGCTACCTAGTAAAGGGATTTGGTAGAAGATCGCTTAAGATCTTGACTCTGTTAGGAGCCACCTTGTTAAAGGACTTTCGACATCAATCAAGATGCTACCTGGTTAAAGGATTTATACAAAGAGCCTATTAGGGTTCACCCTGATAGAGGGATTTGGATATGCTTTAACAATATGAAAGAAATGATCATAAATGACACTCTTTGTCTGTCAGATCATACCTTTTATCCTTTCTTCTTAGCCTAGCTATTGAACCTCTCTGCCTTTCACCTCTTGTGATCATAGCCTCTCTTAGAATATCTCTCTCTTTTGCTCTGTATTTTCAACAACTCTTCTTTTGTGTCATACATGACCTATTATTTATAAGAAATTAATCTTATTAAAACCACACTCATAGAACCACCAAGCTATAAACTCATCCATAAATCATGCAGCTAAAAAGATTTGTAAGATGATCTTGAGTTTACCTTGAAACATCTGCGTAGAAGTAAAACTAACTCCTATTAAAAAGATAACTCTAGTTCTAAACGGTGGATGCTCCATATAATCCGGTTTTAAATTAGACAGCTCTGCATAATCTAGTGCAGATTATTATGCACTTGACCGGTATCAATCCTATACTTGGTTCATCCCTTGTATGCACTATAAGACTAGTTCTATGTACTCTATTTAGTCTACCAGTGCCTATAAAGTAATATGAGTGATCTATCGATGTACCTATACTAGTGGGAATGGTGTTTGCATCTATCTTCACTAATGAAAACTTAAATTTTCCAACAATCTTCCCCTTTGGCATTGGTGGCAAAACATTATTGTCTTGTCACAGTTGATTCCCTATTATGTATACTTCCCCTATTCTTGTGCTTCTTTTCTTCTTTCTGTAGACTTCCCTTGTTCTTGTGCTACCTTCTTCTCTATAGCTGAATCAACTCTATATCCTTTCTATCCTTTTTGATTTTCTCTTGTTGATCTTTTCCCTTTTCCCTAATGTCTTCTTCCCCTTTTTGCCTCCATAGGACAAAAGGTTATGCATTACTGACTAGTTTACATCTATAACTTTGTGAAAATTTCCTTGTACACTTTCTTCCCTGTATGAAGAAATGGGATCCATTGACCGGTGACATGTTATGTATTTCTCTGTGCTGCTTTCAACAACATGATTATGTTCTCCACGTCTTCTATAGTCTTGTAGGCCAGTTCACTAATCAAATTCTCAGCTTCTGTTGCAGTCTTTTGCATTAAATAAAAAGTTGGGGCCATAAATAATTGAAATCCAACAAGATCTTAGATTCTCTTGATTTTATCTTTAGATACCTTTCTCAGAATGAGAGCCAGGCTTGTCATTTCTCTACTAAAATCAGATGCAGAAGTGTTCTTTATGTCAAGCTGGGAAGACAAATCTCTTATGTCTTAATTAGTCTTGGATCACTTATTTGTAATATCTTGTACAAATGTATCAAAATTTGAAGTCCTAGTCATCAGACTTCCTAAAACTTGTAACTTTTTTTGAAGTACCCTTAAGTTGGTTGATACAGTCACTTTTATCTCTTCAACCTATTTATGGAGAATTTCTATTCTCTTCTTCTCATAGGGATTGATGGCTATTGTCCCTAGATCAGTGATATCATCTCCGATCCCTTGTGCCAAAATCTCCAACTGATCAATTACAGGTTCATCTTCATCAATGTCTGCATCCGGTACAAAGTTGCATAGGATATTCTTTACATTTGTGAGAACCATGTCCTGTTTCCTCTTTGTCAGCTCCTTTAATTGTCTAGTTGACATTTTTATTATGTCAACCACAATTTTTCTAGCCTTGCTCTTCTTGGCTTTTGTGCCTGCTGCAAAGGATAACTTCCTCTTGGATGAGGATGAGCTTGGAACATCTACTTGTTCCTTTTGTTTTGGCTCCTATACCATTTTTTATTTCTCATTACATATAGGTACCTCTTGTTCATGTTCAACTAGTTTTACTATATCTTTCGGTATTACCACATATTCCGGTTGTGCCACCTCTTCTGGTAAGACCTCTTCTGCTGGTCTTCCTGCCTCTTGTGGTACTTCCACTTCTAGTAGTACCTCTACTTCTGGTAGTGCATATTCTTTCTTTTGCACTTGCTCTTCTGGTTGGGTTTCATCTATTTTTTGCTCTTCAGCTATATGTAGCTCACCCACTACAATTTCTTCTTCATTAGTTTTACTATAAGTAATCATCTTGTTTGATGACTCTCCTGGTACTTGTTATTTTGGGGGAGCTTGTTCTTCTAGATTTACCTATTCACCATATGTGAATTGTTCCTTAGGAACTTCCTATTCACTTATTGTTGGCTCTTCATGAGTAGTGAATTGAACAGATGGTTCTAGTACTGGTTCTAGTTGATCCTATGGACCTGTTGCCTTGAGAGAACTGAAATCATATTATTTCCATAAATCTAGTGTCTCTTTATAGACTTCATTGTCATAACCATTTATTATCTTGGAAACCCTATTTATAGTATCCAAATTCATTAATGCTTCCTCTAATAGAAGTTTGATAGTATCTTCACTAAGACTAGGTTTGACCTGTGACAATGTCTCCTTAGCAATTCTAGTGTTAGAGCTTAGACCGGTTCTCCATTTTGTCATTAGTCTAGTATTTAGTTCAGGGGGAAACTTAGACCTGTAGTCTCTTGGAGTTCTGTTGTAATCCAAGAAGGTTTCCAATAGAGCCACTATTATTGCTTGTTTATCTTCCTCTCCTAACACACTATACCATTTAGTCACATTAGCTATTTCTCCAAAATCCATTACTTCATCTACTCTATCATTAGCAGTCATAGTGTGAGCCTTAACTTTTTTTGGAGAAACAAGAATGGTTGGAGGAGTTGGATCACCACCTTTGTCGTCAGTGATATCAACAATGATCAGTTCAGTCGATACCTTGGATTTGACTTGAGCTTCAGCTCCCAGAATTCTCTTTCCTTTAACGGTACCTTGGACCGATGGCTCGACGTTCTTTTGGCATGCTTCTTCTGCATGTTGTTGGGTTTGAATAAGTTTAATCCATGTTGCCACACCTTCCTTGTGAACCTTCTCAACTTCTCCAATAAGCATTTGATTGGTCCTCTTTCTTGTCAGGAAGCTTTGCTTGTGCAGTTCAGCTTGGTAGTGGCCTCATCCAGAGTGAGATGATTTTGGACCTCAAGTAGAGCTCTAATCCTTAGCTCCTTTTCTCTTTCCATTGAATCTTTCCATCTTGCTTCAAGAATTTCTTGGAGATCATTAGGGATGACCTTATGAAGTTCGGTTGGAGTTAGATTGAACTTGTGAATGCAATAAACGACCACTTCTTCTAATTTCCTCTTGTCTTCATCATTTTCCAGTTGATATCTCCTATCAACTGATGCCATGCCACTTGATTCCTTTAACATTTCCACAAATTCATCAATTGTGTGCTTTTTGGCTCTCAGTGCATCTTCCTTCACCAGTTTAGTAGATTTTCTCTTGCGGACCAAAGGAGTTGGGTCTTCAGTTTTTGTCCCTTCAGTTCCTTCTCCTTGAGTGCTAGTCTCTTATTATGTCTTTTCCTTTGAGCTTTGGGTTGATCTGTCACCGATTTCTTCTTTGGTGTGGGGGTTCCTTTGACATAGACATTCTTAATTGGTGCCCTTTTCTTCAGATTCTCCTGAATCTTGTCAAAGGTCCCAAATTGGTAAGAAGAGAGATCTAGGTCAACATCTTGTAAGGCATCTGCATATGCCTTGGCTTTCTTGGAGGAGATCTCATAACCAAGCTCCGGTGCGTACTTAGTTCTTGGTTCAACAACTTGAATGATAAAGTGGTTGGTGGTCACCAAAAAACACACCTCATATTTGGAGTCAATGATAGTTGACAAAACTCTTTCCCTAGCGTGCATCCTCAACTGGATGCCTCAAAGTACACATTCATAATTTTACTAAATTGGTTTCCTAGTTTTTTTCCATGTCATTGATTTGTATCATTACCGGTCTATTGGTATCCCATGTCACCTTGTCTATTCCTGGAAAATAATTATGATAGTAGAAGAATAATCATACAATAGGGTTCCATATTTTAGGAACTTTTTCTTTACAATGTTGAGCTTCTTTAGATTTTCAAATATTTGACCTCGTAGAATTCCAAAAAGATTGTATTGGGCATTGTCATACATGATCCGATGAGTAGCATGAATGGCTCCTCCTAATATGTTGTTCAGGTTGCTAGATTGATAGATTTTGTAACCTATCACAGTGGATGTGAACTAAACTCCTTCTTCAATGTCATTGAAGTTCATTAGCTGACTGTCAGATTTTGATTTGGTCAATTTGGTGACCACAACATTGGAGATGGTTTTGGGAGTGACTGCTTCCCCTTTTTCACTGTACCTGGTCACTCTATGCAGGTCCTCCTTGGTGATTTGATTACATGCTCCTTTTGTGAGTCAGAATTTAGGTTCATGCACATGACTGAGAACCAGTTGAATCTAGTTAGGTCAGAAGACGGTTGGATAATAGACTTAGTTGATTAGCCTAGACAACACAAGCTTCGTGTATTTGTCTAGAAGCTTTCTATTGGTACATAGTGAGAGGTACTCACTTTGGATGAAGGTCTCAAATAGTTCTTCTTGCTTGGCGTGAATGAAGGCTATGACATCTTCAGTCATGAGGACTCCATTTGGCACAACAGATAGCGCACCAGACATGTCATTTTCCCTATTCTGAGCCACCATAATGTCATAGACAGGTTGGTCAACTTAGTTTCCTTTGATCAGCTTGATAGCGGAGGATGATGATATCATTTCTTATCAATCGGTTTACACAAAAAGTAGCTTGATCTATCTTACAATAGTATCTTATCGATGATCAAAGCATGAGAATATTACTCAAGCATAAGAAATTGTAAATCAAAAATTGCAAAGTAAAAGAAAATGAGCAATCCTCCTTTCTTTATATAGAATTAGGTCATAGTGATAATTACCAAATGATAACTATTTGTTAACGACTATAGCATTAATAACCTTACCTAACCTTTCTTTCCTTTTTTGCCAACCAGTTGTATAGGCTTTTTCTTGTTTGAACAAACCCTGGTTGATCAACACTTACTTGTCTGGTCTTTCTTGTAGACTGAGTGAGTTTGATACTCACCAGTTCTACCAGGAACAATAGACATGCTACTAGTTCCCTCTAAGCCTTTCAGGCTCAGTTTGTTGAAGAGATCTCACCATCAGCAAACGATGATCCTCCCTTTGTCTTCTCCTCAGCGGAGCTCTTTGATTCTTTCTTGAACCAAATCTTCTTTACTTCTTTCATAGTCTCTTTTTCCTTTTTATCTTTTTGATTGGGAGATAGGGTCTTCTTCATCAGTTTGACCGATCCTCTTCTTTTGTTCACTAACTAGTTCCTACAATCTTTGGCTAGGTGTCCAACTTTGTTGCAAGTGTAACAAACTATCTCAGTTTCTTTCCATGGATTTACCCTTCTTTTGTTAGATGAATCACACCAGGAGTCATTATGAATATGCATGCCATAGTTGGCATAATTGATTGTGCTCCAGTTGTCTTTCCTCTTTGGGAATATTGGTCTTGGTGGAGATCTGAATGCCATTATTTTGGATATGCATTCATCAGATTTATGTCTAAACTTGTTGCATCCGTAGAAATAGCCTTTGAAGCTTTCCCTACTTCCATTGGACATGTTGTTGGGTCGAGACTTGCATTCAAAGGTCTTGTGGCCATGCTTGTAACAGTTTTTGCAGTAACTATTTTTTGGCTTTACAAGTGCATTTATGCAATTACTTGTTTTGTGGCCCGGTTTCTCATAGTGATTGCAAGAAGTGTTGAAGATATTCTTACCCTTTTGTTTCAACAGTTTCCTCTTCTCGTTCTTGCTTTTCTTAGCTCCTGATGAATCACTGGTTGCATTGTTTCTTTGATCGGTGAACCCAATTCCTATGGGATCTTTGTGCTTTCTTTGAGCTTTTAATTGCTTATCAAACTTTACTGATCTTTCATTGTATCTTCTTAGGGTTTCATTCATTTCTTTGAGTATTTTCACCTATCCCTTTAGTTGATACAACTTGATTTCCACCCTCTTGCATGCATCATCTTTGTCATGCCAAATCTTTTGCATGTTGGCATTTTCTTGAGTGACTATTTGCATGTCTTCTTAAAGTTGTAGAATGACAAGATCACTTTCCCTCACAACTTATTCTGCCAGTTTTCTTTCTCTCTCAAAGGCTGTTAGTGATTTAATTATAGTGTTTCTTTCATCTTTAGCTTTCCTCTTTTTCTCAATCAATTCAGTCATTCTTAGGGCATTATCTTCCTTCTCCCTTTTTAGGTTGGAGATCTGATCGGTAAAGATCTGGTTCCTCTCCATAAGCTCAAAGACTGCCTCCTCAACTTCATCTGATCCACTTTTCCCAGAGAGTTCATAAATCATTTCATTGCTCTCACTCAATTGCAGAGCCAACTCCATTCTTTTAGCAAGGAATCTTCTTAGCCTTTTTTGAAGAGAGGCAATGATGTCATTGGCTTCCTCAAGCTGCTTCTGATACATGTAACCCTCCATGATCTTTTTCTCAAGTGGTTAAGCTTTATATCTAAGAGAATGAAGCTCTGATACCAATTGTTATTGCTAACCGGTTACCGAGAGGAGGGGGGGTAAATCAGTAAATACTATTTCTACTTCAATTTAAACCTTGTATGCAGATTCTTTCAGAAAAAAAAAAATGAAATTAAGCATTCATGAACAAAAATAGAAATACTCAGATCAATACAACATATGTACATGGAAACTCTCGGTTAGAAGGAGAAAACAATGGTGAGACAAAGCTCACAACTTCACTACTACAGTAATAAAGATGCTCAGTTAAGAGCTTATAAAGCACTTGTAAGAGTACTACCCAGTAAATGGATTTGGTAGAAGATCAATTAAGTTATTGACTCTATTAGGAGCTTCCTTGTTAAAGGACTTTCAATATCAATTAAGATGCTACCTCGTTAAAGGATTTATGCAAAGAACCTATTAGGGTTCACCCTTATAGAGGGATTTGGATATGCTTTAACAATATGAAAGAAATGATTATAAATGACACTCTCTGTGTATTAGATCATACCTGTTATCCTTTCTTCTTAGCCTGGCTGTTGAACCTCTCTGACTTTCACCTCTTGTGACTGTAGCATCTCTCAGAAGATATCTCTCTTCTGCTTTGTATTTTCAACAACTCATCTTTTGTGTCCTATGACCTATTATTTATAAGAAATTAATCTTATTAAAACCTAACTCATAGAACTGCCAAGCTGTAAACTCACCCAAAAATCATGCAGCTAAAAAGATTTGAGAGATGATCTTGAGTTTACCTTGAAACATCCCCGTAGAAGTAAAACTAACTCCTGTTAAAAAGATAACTCCAGTTCTAAATGATGGATGCTCCGTATAATCCAATTTTAAATTAGACAACTCCACATAATCCAGTGCGGATTATTATGCACTTGACCGGTATCAATCTTATACCTAGTTCATCCCTTGTATGCACTATAAGACCGATTCTATGTACTCTGTTTAGTCTACCGATGTACCTATACCGGTGGGAATTGTGTTTGCATCTATCTTCACCAATGACAACTTAAATTTTCCAACATGACAAAAGGATATTAAGTCTCAAACTTCCTCTAGTAGTCCTCCGAGATTGTGCAAAACTTTGACATATCGGTGGTGGGAAGCCCCTTATTTTTGGGGGATGAAACTTGATATCTCTTTTGAATGGAATCCATACTAAATCCCTGATAAATTAGCAAGCCTACCTCATTAGAGCCATTTAAAATCCAAATTTGACCTTAGGTAGATTTCTTGGAATAATTTATTGTGATAATTGATAAAATCATTGTGTTGTGCTTGAAGGTCTATGATTACAAAAATAAAACATCCATTAAGATCCAAAAATCAATTAACAACAAATATTGAAGATAATATTCTATTCACAAAAATTCAAGATATGGAAAAAGAAAGGGAGACACCATCCAACAAATTCTCATTAAGAATAATGTTTCCTTATCTTTATGATCCTAATATTACATCCAAGTCTACATATTCTTCAGACAAAAGGGCTATCCCAAAATCTCACATTAATCAAGAAGGAAATTATGAACATCACATCTTTGATAATTCAACCTTTGATAAAAAAGAAAATCATGAATACCCTATATTTGATCAAGAACATCCTAAGGGTAATCCAATCTTTGATGACGAACCTATTATCAAGAGAATCTCATCTTTGATCAAGTAAATCAAGAGGAATTAGTCCTATCTCAACAATCCTCATCACATGATAACAGAAAATTGGATCATCAAGATTTTGAATATCACATATCTTTGAAAAAAACAAATATATCTAAATTTCCATGGGATGGATCATTTAATCCTTTGGGACAATCATACAAATCATCTTTGGAAAAAAATCATTGAAAATAATTTCATCACATTGCCCAAAATCACTTCATGTGGTTTTATATTTTTGACAAATTATTGTGCATATCATAGACATAATGAACATGGAACAAATGATTGCATATAATTAAAACCTAAAATTCAAAATCTTATTGATGACTTAATTGAAATTGAAAATCCTAATGACTCTATTAATACTTACTGGTTACTGAGAGGGGGGGGGGGGGGGCTGAATCAACAAATACTTACTGTTGTACTTTGTATTCTCAACTTCTTAAATTATCCTTAACTAATAAACAAAATATAACAGTGATTCAAGCATAAACAGAATCGCACAGATCAACACAAGTATTTATACATGGAAACCCTTGGTTAGAAGGAAAAAACCACAGTGAGATAGAGCTCACAATCTTCACTAGTACAAAATGATGGTGCCTTGTTAGGATCTTACAAAGCACTGGTTAAGGTGCTACCTGGTTAATGGATTTTACAAAAGATCTGTTAAGATCTAAACCCTATTAGGAGCTGCCTGGTTGTAGGACTTTGAACATCAACAAAGATGTTACCTTGTTAGGGGATTTTACAATGAACTGATTAGGTCCACCTTGATTAAGGGATTTCAATATGCTTTCACACCTTATAAAAGAAATGATCTACTGTGACATTGTTTGTCTGATTAGATCATACTTGTTGATCTCTTCCCCAATTGGCTTGGTTGTTGATTTCTCTTCCTTTCTTCACCTCTATGCCTGGAGCACTTCTCATACGGTATTTCTCCTCTGCTATGTGCAATCACCAATTGTCAACAACAAAAATAACTTTCTTGCATCCTATCACCTATATTTATACAAGAGTGAACCCCTTGTACTCATAGAACTGCCATGGAGTAAACTTAACCATAAATCATGCAACACATAAAGGCTATGCATTGTGATCTGGAGTTTACCTTGAGATCATCTGTAAAGCTAACTTCTGTTAAAAAGATAACTCCACTTCAAAGTGGTGGATGTCCTGTATAGTCAGGCTCTTAACTCAAACTGATCCGCAAGATCCAAATCAGATCTTTCTTGTAGTTATATCAGTATACCCTTATACCCAGTTTGTCATTGTATGCAATGTAAGACCGGTACTGTGTACTTAGGTTCATATATCGGTGAATCTACCGATATAGTCAACTGGTGTATGCACTTTTTTCTTAGTCTACCAGTGGCATTTAGTGTAATGTAGGAGACCAACGATCCTTTATCGGTGTGAATGGTGTTTGTGAAATACACTAATGATCACTCATATTACTAACAATCTTCCCTTATGTCATTGGTGGCAAAACCATATAAAACCATTCATACAAAAAAATATTTATACTTGGGGCATTGCAGACTACTCTTTGTGTGTAGAATACTTCCCCTATCTGAGTGCTCTGGGAAAATGTTCTGCACTGTCCTGCTCTTTCTGTATTCTAACTACTGCACAATTTTTTTTTGTTTGATCTTTGTTCTGATCTTTCTATGCTTCCCTACTTTTTCTATTCCTCCTTTCCCTGTACCATCTTCCACTTTTTTCTTCCAGAGGACAAAGGGTTAAGTTTTCTTTTACATTTGTAGCTTTGTAAAGATATTCTTATAGAAGTTCTTTGTAGAGTATAGGAAGGGTGCCCATTGACCGGTGACATATTCAATGTTCTTTTGTGCTGCTTTGAGAGAAACAATGATGTTCTCCATATATTTGATAGTTTTATAGTTCGGTTCATTAATTAGAGCATCTGTTGAAGTAGCTGTCTAGTGCATGATATCAAGTGATGGGGCCAAAAGAATCTAAAATCCAAGGATGTCTTGGATTCTTTTATTTTCTTCTTCAACTGTCTTTCTCAGGAATAGAGCAAGACTAGCCATTTCTCTGCTAAAAGTTGTCACAGTTTTATTCTTGATGTCAAATTGAGTTGATACAACTTTTATGTCCTCTGAGGTCTTTGCAACATTTTCTATTAAATCTTGCAAGAATATCTCAAAATTTGAAGTTCTGCTCATCAAATTTCATACATTTATTTGTTGTTGGAGAACTTTTTGAATGTTTGACATAATAACCTTTATATCTACAACATGCTTGTGAAGAGTCTCCACTCTTTTCTTTTCATAGTGGTTAGTTGCCATTGTTTCTAGATTAGTTAGATCCTCACTGATAGTTTGAGCTAGTAATTCCAGCTGGTCGATGATTGGTTTGTCTTCATCTATGTTAGGATCTGGTACGAAGTTGTATAGGATATCTTTTACTTTGTTCAGAACCATATCCTATTTTCTTTTAGTAAGCTCTTTCAGTTGTTTTGTTGACATTTTGCTGATGTCAACTATTGTATCGGTTGCCTTACTTCTTTTTGCTTCAGATTCTTTAGAAGATGAGAGCTTTCTTTTAGATGAGCTAGGAATTGTTTCTAGTTCCTTTTGGCTAAGCTCTTGTTCCTTCTCTTTTCCTTGTTCTTCTAGTTTGTTTCCTTCTTTTGGTCTGTCTTCTAGTTGTTGAACTTCTATCTCATGCATATCATCTTATTCTTGATGCAAGGGCTCTTCTGGTGGGGCTTGTGTTTTTCGCTGCTCTTCAGTAGAATGAAGATCACCCACAACAATTCCTTCATCACCTTTAACTGATCTTTCAGTGGGAGTATTGTTAGAAGTTTATCCCAAATTGACCGGTTCATTAGAAGTGAACAAGTTTGTTAGATCTTCCTGTACACCAGTTATTGGAGTCTGAGTTGTAGTAAACTAAATAGGTGGATCTTTAATTGTTGCGATGTGATCCTGAGGACCTATTGCTTCAAGAGTATTGAAGTCATACTACTGCCAAAAATCTAAAGTCTCTTTGAAGACTTCATCTTCATACCCATATCTTGGCAACTCTGTAATTTGTATCCAGATTCATAGATGCTTCTTCTAATAGAAGCTTTACTCTCTTATCGCTTAGACCAAGTCTAGCTTTTTCCAGTGCTTCCCTATTGATCTTTGAATTTATTTCTAGACCATTTCTCCATTTTTTTTGAAGTTTATTGTCTAACTCAGGAGGAAAATTGCCCCTATAATCCCTAGGAGTCTTGATGAAATCTAGTAGACTTTTAACAAGAGCTTTTTCAATTTCCTATTTTTCCTCTTCGGCTAATACACTATACCATTTGGTTGCATTATCTATTTCTCCAAAATTTGTAATTTCAGCTACAATATCATTTACAGTCATAGTGCAAGCCTTACCTTTTTCTGGAGATACTAGGAGTGTTGGATTCATTGGTTCATCAGTTATGTCAACGATGACCGGTTTCTCTACTCCGAGTACACCTTTTCCTTTCCCAGTTTCATGGATCGGTGAAGCTGTTGCCTTTTGGTGTACTTCCTCTACTTGTTGCAAAGTTTGAAGAAGATTAATGGTCCAGATGGATACTCCTTCATCATGTACTTTCTCAGTTTCTCCAATCAGAAAAAGGCTTATCCTTCTTTTTGTTAGGAAATTTTGCTGATGTAGTTCAGCTTGTTGAGTTGCTTCTTCTAGAGTGAGATGATTCTAGACTTCGAACAGAGCTCGAATCCTAAACTCCTTTTCTCTGTTCATTGAAGCTTTCCATCTATCTTGAAGAATATCCACAAGATCCTTAGGTAATAATCTATGAAGTTCCACAAGATGCAAATTAAACTTATACAGACATTCAACTATAGCATCTTCAATTTTCCTTCGGTCTTCATTATTTGCCAGATTGTATCTTCTTTCGACACCTCCCATTCATCCACGTTCTTTCAATCTTGAAAAAAATTCATCAATTGTTGGCTTACCTTTTCTTGGTGGATCCTCCTTTGCTAGTTTACTGGTTTTCTTCTTTCTTTCGATGAGTGGAACTGTGTCCTCAGAATCATTTTCTTTAGCTTCTTCCTCATGTGTGCTCGCCACAGGTTGAGATTTCTTCTTTTGTGCTTTTGGGGGTGCAGTTCCCAGTTTCTTCTTTGGTGTAGGAATTCTTTTCACATAAACATTCTTGATTGGCCCCCTTTTTAGATTTTTCTCTATCTCCTCATAGGTTCCAAACTATTGAGCATCGAGGTCTAGGTGTGCTTTCTCCAAGGCCTCTACATATGCCTTGCAATCTTTGCGGTGATTTCGTAACCAAGATCCGGTGTATACTCATCTCTCGGCTCTACTACGTGAATGATGCAGAAGTTAGTTGATACTAGAAAATATACCTCTTCTTTGTACAGGTCAATGATAGTTAACGAAATTCTTTGCCTGGCATGCATTTTCAGTTGAAGGGCCTTGAAATGATCGGTCATAGCTTTGTCAAACTAGTCTCCCAGTCGGTTAGCCATATCACTGATTTACATCATGACCGATCGATCTATTGTTCATGTTACTTTTCCTATTCCAAGGAAGGAGTTAGAATAGTAAAAGCAGAGACATACTAGAAGTGTGCCAAATTTTAGTGATTTCTTTTTTACGATACCTAGCTTCTTCATATTCTTGAAGATCTGTCCTCTTATCATTTCGCACATATCATATTGTGCATTATCATGTATAATTCTGTAAGCTGCATGTATGCCTCCACTTGGTATGCTATTTAGGTTACTGGATTGATATAATTTGTAACCTATTACAGTGGATGCGAATCAAACTACTGGATCTTCAATATTAGTTATGGTCATCAATCACTTATTAGATTTTGATTTTGTCATATTGGCCACCACTGTATTTGATATGGTTCTTAGGGTTAGGGCTTCCCCTTGTTTGCAAAACCCAGTTACCCTATGGAGATCATCTTTAGTGATTAGAATGCAGACTCCTTTTGTGACCCAAAATCTCAGTTCATGCACTCAACTAACCACCATTCAAATCCATTCTAGTCTGAATATGGTTGGATAGGAGACTCCATTGATAATCCTATATGATACCAACTTTTCATAACCAATGGGATAATTTCCATCTTTTCATAGCGAGCGATACTCGCTTTGTATGTACATCTCACCCAGCTCTTCTTGTTTTGCATGGATGAACACAGTTACATCTTCTATCAGGAGCACTCCATTAGGTATTGAGGAGAGCACACCAACCATGTCAATCTCCTTATTCTGATTCAACAAGATATCATACAAAGGATGATTAGCTTGATTTGCTGGAAGTAGTTTAGCTTCATATGATGAAGATTTCATTTCTCTTAATCGGTTACTTGGAGAGATGATTAATCAGTTTCACAAACAATCTCACTCAATGATCAATTCACAAGAATATTACTCAAGCAGAAAATAGATAAACATAAAGTCACAAGGTGAAAGTAAATGAGTAATCCTTCTTTTCTTTTATAGGATTAGGGCATAACAATAATTACCAAACAGTAACTATTGTTAAACAGCTACAACATTAAATGTCTTACCTAACCTTTCTTGCTACTTTTGTTAACTGGTAGTCTAACTTTTTCGATTGGGCATGTACCGGTTGATCACCTCATCCTTATCTGGTCTGACCTATAGATTGGGTGAGATAAAAACTCACCAGTTCTACTGGGAATGGTAGTTGCACTACCGGTTCCCCCAAAGCCTTTGTGGCTTAGTTTTCTAAAGGAATATCATCAGCAGATGATGATCTTTCCTTTGTCTTCTCCTTAGCGGAGCTCTTTGATTCTTTTACAAACCAAATCTATCTGACTATTTTCTTAGTCTTCTCTATCAGTTTTACTTCCTCTTTCCTCTTGATGGATGACTGATTCCAACAGTTCTTGGCTAGGTGTCCAACCTTGTTGTAGTGATAGAAGATTATACCAGTTGCCTTCCATGAGTTTTCCCTTATTGTGTTGGGTGGTTTACTCTGTGAGTCAGTGCGACTGTGCATCCCACAATTTGCACAATTAATTATGTTTTGGTTTTTGTTTTTCATGGTGAATACTAGTCTTGGAGATCTAAATGCCATTGTCTTTGATCTGCATTCTTTAGCCTTGTGTCCAAACTTGTTGCATGCGTAACAGTAGCCCTTGAAGATCCCCCTATTTCCATTGGACACAAATACGGGGCTGGACCAACACTCATTGGTCTTATGGCCATTTTTGCAATAGTTCTTACAGTAACTGTTGTTGGTTCTTACTGGTGCACTTCTGCAGTCATTGGTGTTATGACCCAGTTTTCCAAAATGCTTACAAGATGTGTTAAAGGTTTTTATACCTTTTTGTTCTAGCATCTTTCTCTTGTCCTTCTTGCTTGACTTTGCACTAGATGACTCACCATTCTCTTTGGTGACTACACTGGTGAATCTAAGACCAGTCTAATTTTTATGCTTTCTTTGATCTTTTAGTTGCTCATCAAGCTTGACCGAGATTTCATTATATCTTCTCAGGTTTTTATTTCTATCTTCAAGTTCTTTCATCTGTTCCTTTAGTTGATATATTTTGACCTCCAAATTATTGCATGCTTCATCTCTAACTTTCCATGCTTTGTGCATATTGGCATTTTCTTGGGTGACAATTAGCATGTCTTCTTGGAGTTG
This sequence comes from Chamaecyparis obtusa, assembly GCA_027943335.1. Lineage (NCBI taxonomy): Eukaryota > Viridiplantae > Streptophyta > Pinopsida > Cupressales > Cupressaceae > Chamaecyparis > Chamaecyparis obtusa. Next base: position 1,035,157 of record BSBK01001430.1, read on the forward strand.
CATAATGAGGAGTTCATTTGCCCTTACATCTTCCTCTACCTGGTTCTTTTCTTTTTTTGAGGGTGTTGATGACTTGATTGTTATGTTTCTTTCACCTTCAATTTTCCATTTTTGTTCAATCAGTTCAATCATCCTCCGAGCATTCTCTTCTTGCTCCCTTTTGAGAACAATCTAACCGGTTAGGATCTGGTTCTTTTCCATAAGCTCAGAATCTACCTCCTTAGCCTCATCAGATCCACTTTGACCAGAGATTTCATCAATGGTTTCATTACACTTATTTAATTGCAGAGCGAGCTCCTTTCTTTTTTCAAGTGATTTCCTCAGCCTATTCTCTAGAGAGGCAATAATGTCATTGGTTTCCTCTAGCTATTTTGGATATCTGTAACCCTCCATGATCTTTCTCTCAAGTGGTTAAGCTTTATATATGAGAACTTCATTGAGCTATGATACCAATTGTTAATACTTACTGGTTACTAAAGGGGGGGGGGGTGAATCAACAAATACTTGCTATTGTACTTTGTATACTCAACTTCTTAAATTATCCAAAACTAATAAATAGAATATAACAGTCATTCAAGCATAAACAGAATCACACAAATCAACACAAGTATTTATACATGGAAACCCTCGATTAGAAGGAAAAAACCATGGTGATATAGAGCTCACAATCTTCACTAGTACAAAATGAAGGTGCCCTATTAAGAGATTACACAACACTGGTTAAGGTGCTACCCGATTAAGAGATTTTAAAAAGATCTGTTAAGATTTGAACCCTGTTAGGAGCTACCTGGTTGTAGGACTTTGAACATCAATAAAGATGTTACCTGTTAGGGGATTTTATAATGAACCAATTAGGTCCACCCTGATTAAGGGATTTCAATATTCTTTCACACCTTATAAAAGCAATGATCTACTGTGACACTGTTTATCTGATTAGATCATACCTATTGATCTCTTCCTCGGTTGGCCTGGCTCTTAATATCTCTTCCTTTCTTCACCTCTATGCCTAAAGCACTTCTTATATGGTATTTCTCCTCTGTTATATGCAATCACCAATTGTCAACAATAGCAACAACTTTCTTGCATCCTAGCACCTATATTTATACAAGAGTGAACCCCTTGTACTCATAGAACTGTCAGGGAGTAAACTTAACCATAAATCATGCAACACATAAAGGCTATGCATTTTGATTTGGAGTTTACCTTGAGATCATCCGTAAAGATAACTTATCTTAAAAAGATAACTCCACTTCAAAGCGGTGGATGTCCCTTATAGTCAGGCTCTTAACTCAAACTGATCCGCAAGATCTGGATCAGATCTTTCTTGTAGTTAGATCAGTATACCCTTATACCCAGTTTGTCATTGTATGCAACATAAGACCAGTATTGTGTACTTAAGTTTGTATACTGGTGAATCTACTGATATAGTCAATCAGTGCATGCACTCTATTCTTAGTCTATAGGTGGCATTTAGAGTAATGTAGGAGACCAGTGATCCTTTACTGGTGTGAATGGTATTTTTGAAATACACTAATAACAACTAATATTGCTAATAGACTCATCTAATGAATATACTACTCTCAAGAAAGATCAAACTTATGAACACATGTATAGAAATAGTCCTCTTATAGCTTCCACCTCTTCCAAAATTCTTTCATCTCATAAAGAAGCAAAGATATCCAATGTTCCTCCATCAAACAAAGATCCAAAAACTTTTCATGATAACTATGTATCCCCTCAAGGGATACCTCTAAAAGAGAACCAAGCTAACCTACATCTTGCTACAAACTTATTCCATGCTTCAAAGATTATAGACCTCAAGCCTTCATGTTCTACAATGCCTATCATTCCTATTTCAAATGAACATCCATCGTCCCTTCAAGAATCCCTCGTAAAGATCTACACTCTTACCTTGTCCTTACAAGTGGCTCCATGTCAAGAGAATAATAAAAAGTACAAAGAAACAAGTATTATTAAGGATCAAGATCAAGATAATATCCCTTCTTATCCTCTAGTTGACCAAAGTCCCATACCCCAAGACTCCCATGATGAACCCTTCATACCCTTCCATTTCTTTCAAGAAGATACCCTTCCATATCAAGCACACCATATTCCTTCACCTCCTATATCATACCCATCTCAAGGTATCCCTTCCATCTCTAACGAACTTATTGAAAATCAAAAGAAAAGTATTCTTCCTAGGCTATCCAAAGATTCTCGTCAAGATCAAAGTAACCCAACATACACTTTTCATAAGTCTCCATATCAACCTCAAACTTCAACTACTCATATCAAAGTCAATCCTATGAAAGTTACTCATAAGCCTATTAGTATAAAGATAAATCCTAAATATGAAAGCCTTGGCCATGCAGCTCATAATAAAGATGTTGATATCCCTCCCACATCTCATTTACCTCCATTTGCACATAAGCATATTCCTTCTACATCCTCCAAATCCATCCTCAGTCCTTATATCCCAAAGTTGAAACCTTATACATCCTCCAAATCCATATTGGGTCCCTATATCCCTCCATCAACCTTTCCTACCATCCCTAACCCATAATCCACTTACCATATACCCTACTAAGATTAAAAAAGACATACATATTTGAGAAACCAAACACCCATCTATATGAACCATCCATATCAACCTTATTCATTTACCAATCCCAAGTCTTTTGGAAGAAATTTGCATGTGCAACGTACAAATTAGAAAATCAAGAATAAAGTTATGTATGAAGATCACTATGTCCAATCTAATCGACATGTGAATGCAAGAAAAAAATAAATATTAAAGAGACCACAAAGGTCCATCAAGCAGAAAAAAATAAGAGAAAATGTGGGTTCCTAAATCCCTCATTGAAGAAATGCATTCTAAAGCATCCATCAAACAAAAAGAAAAATCAAAGAAAATATGGGTTCCTAAATCCATCATTGAAGAGATCCATTCTAAACCATCCAAAAGGAAAGAAAAATCAAAGAAAGTGTAGATTCCCAAGTCACTTTTGAAGGACTTATGCACAAAAGAGAAATCAAAGTTGACATTCAAGCTTCCAAAGGCTTCCACTCCACATTCTCCCAAACACATTCCATCTTATCCATCTATTTTGGGTCCTTGTGTCTCAAGATCCATATCCTCTCCTACATCAAAGTCTCAAGCTATCTCACCCATTTTTCTTCCATTATTCAACTACCCTTCAAGGTGTGTGTCAATGTTGATATTGATAATACTTCTTATCCTCCTATTCATTATTCTTCCATTCTATTTTTTGTGCCCACCCATAGAAAGACTTATTATCCTCCCATTTCTGTTATCTAATCCATCTCATAAAGCTTTAGCCACCCTCTACCTTATCCACCATATCACCTTTCCATCACCCTATCAACATATTTGAGCATACCTTTCAATAGTCTTGGCTCATCATATCATACTTTTTCAAGGAGTATCCAAAGAGCATGAGGCTTGAGTCTGTCCAAAAATCAAAACTACAGAAAGAAGAACAACAAAAGAAAAAGAAAAGAAAAATAAATCTGTCCTATGGTGAAAACCACTTCTTGTGGCATATTGGACAAGTACCATGATGAAAACCTGACAAACAAGCATCATGTGTAATTCCTCTCTTGCACTCTATACTTAGGGGAAAGTTCCATCCGTCATATCCTTCATCTTTCTACCATTTATCTCACTTGCATCTGTATTCCATAGTTCACCTTTAATCTTGACAAGGTTGAAATATATGTGATCGAGCATTAAGTGCCTTGACATGTGATATCCTATCCATCATCCTATTCAATTGTTACATTGATGCTACCCTATCATGATCTTTCTTATCCAGAATCCAACTTCATCATTCATAAGAAGCCTTCCCATAATCCCAAATTGTCACTCATAGCCTCCATCACCTTTTTATCATGATTGTGTGATCCTATCCACATTGATCCCTTGATCTTGATCTAATTGAAGAATAAAAGAAATGGAAAATATGTTATAGAAAGTCTCTTGATATGTCCACTCCTTTGGACCATTGTCATGACACCAAGTCATTATTCCATATGCTACCCAACGCCACATCATTGGTCTACATTGTGATATTATTTTTCCCTAGCTTGGATAATCTTGAGGAAATGGTCCTATGGGTAACACACTTACTTCATCCATCATTGCATATTCATTGGTGTATCGTCAGTTTGCAAATCCATTTTTCATGTCCTATAGCTTGCTAGACATTGGGGACAAATCAATGTGATCTTGTTTGAGAACTAGTAATCTCTAAAAAATCTAAAAAGGTGAAAATTCCTAAAAATCCAAAAAGATGCAAAATCTTTAAAAATCCAAAAAAATAAAAAATCTCTAAAAATCTTTTAAAAATACAAAAATCCAAAAATCTTGAATTACTCTCAAAATTTGCATTGCCCAACAAAGAATTATCTTTTCCAAATCAAACTGGGGGGCACCAATCCAAACTCAATGAGCTTTTGTAAAGAAGACATCAGTTGACTCCAAATCATCGCATCAAAATTGGAAAAACTCCAAATCATCGCATCAAAATTGGAAAATTGCTATACTTGAACTTATTGATCAATATTACATTTCAAACATCCAAACACTTGATCTAAACAACAACATTTGACACACCAAATCTTAAAACAACAAATCAGATCAAAATCTAAAAATTCTTAAACATAACTAAGGATCAAAGTGGATGATGTTTTTGAAATATGGATCTACAAACAAAAGCAAAATTGTTCAGTATTACTCAATTTTTGGAATCATGTCTTTTAGTAAATTGATGATGTTTGACTAGACGAGCAATGTTGAAGACATGATATTTTCTTGATTTCTTCTTGAGTGCTTATCGGGTTGATTCATAGCAGTATGTGAATCCATCTAATGACATCATCATCAAAGAATCATTGAGGACATTTTTATATGAAAGGGATCAATTCTTTGTCTGTTTACTTGCAATTGTTAAAATCTGAGGAAAGAGGTGTTAGGGATTTTTCTTGTAGGATCAAACTAACTTTGAATTTAGGCTTCTTGAGGCTGATTCAAACAAGAGAAAGACCTAATTATTGAGGATTGGATAAGATCCTCCTTTGTTTTTGAGCTCCACATAATTAGGCATGTATTACCTTTTAATGATAACTGATTACACAGTATTTATATGAGTGGACACTGATCTTCTTTTTATTCTTCTTAGTGCATCAATCTATAGAATACTCTGCATATGACCATGATCAATTTGGTGCAGAGTTTAACCAGGAAAAACATGACTGTAAATAAAGAAAAGATTAGTGATTTAAGGATTCTCATCCTTCTTCCTTTTAAGGAGGGGCAACCTAAATGATTCTCTCTTCAAGGAATCAAGAAATATAGACTATGGGCTCTTAGGGATAGTCCTATCTATTTTTGTGCAATAAACATGAAATGAAAAATGAACTGGTAAATGATGTGAAAGTTTCAATTTTTTCTCTAAAGATCTATGAAAGATAAAACCATAAGAAACAGACACCAAACCAGTGCCTTATCCAATGGGCAAAAGAAACCTGAATGCAAATCAACTAGATAATTCTAAAAGAAATACAATAGTATGCCTTGCATACCAGCTACAAATCCAAATAGATTGCCTTACAAACTATTCTGTTAACCAAATACTATTATTATCAGAATCCATACAGATATATCTACTCCTCAAGATGAACTATGAGAACCTTTAATTCTTTCCTTGAAAGAAACTCATAAATCAATCAAGCAAGTTGCTTTACAACTGGTATCTTTTAAATGCCTAACATGTAGAACATACAAGAGTACAATATAAAGGTAGAGAGACAACACCAGTATATGGAAAAAGTTGTAGTGTATTTGTATTAAAACCAACTTGCCAATTACATTCACAATTCTGTTACTCAGAAGATCAGACACAAAGCTTGGAAATCTGCTTCAAAGCAATTCTGTTCAATTTTTTCTATATCTTTTTGACAGACCCCCAAAAGTAAAAAGTATTGCCATATATATCACTAGTCATCTTGGAATCCCAAAAATTAGGATGCAACAAGCTATGGATGACTAGGGCAAGGGTTAGGGTTTTCACCCACCAAACCAACTAGATTCAATAAAAAATTAATACATTGGAGGAAAACCAAGCAACCTCGAGAGATCAGATCCAAGAATGATCTTCATTTATGATAACTCTCAGAATAGTGTACCAAAGATCATGAATCCTCCATGTTTATCAATCTGATCACCTCACCTGCAACATGCCTCGAGCAACCTTTACCCACCTATTCATGGTACAAACCCTCTGTAGTTAATCTTCAAACTCTCTGGACCACTCTGCAGCAGTTGACAAAATCAAAACTACCAGATCCAGCTGCCCAAGCATTCAATACCAGTCCTTGGTTGCTGAGCAACCCTTTAAATATTTAAATATGGAAGAAATGGCTATATTATGGCACCAGACAACATATTGATGACCAACATTCAAATCTGGGCTATCTTTATATCGCGATCGTCAGATCCTCACTTTTCTTGGGTTTCATTTTGTCTTTAGTCACGAAATCGCCAAAAACCTCCCTTAACCTTATTCATTCTTAGCGATCTGGCGACAGAGGACCCAACACATAGTCGCTTTAAATCAGATGGTGGTCACATGATCACATGGCCTGGAAAGATTCCATGCGATCAAGTGACAACCATTGATTCTCCTTTTCCTCTTAAAAGATTCAGGCCCACTGCCACCATCCCTATCACCATCCCCGTGGCCAATAAGAAATGAACACATTAGTGCCCACTAGAAAAAGGTCCCACAACATCCCTTATAGTTTGATACTAAATCGATGGTTGTTGCATGACCTCATGGATTGGAAAGATTCCATGCAATCATACACCAATCGTAGATCCTCTTTCAACTAAATGTAGGGCCCCGTTGACAAATTCCAACTCACCATCTAGCTTGACCAATGAAAAGCTACCATTTGTGCACACCTAGCAGTGGACCCACTAAGAAACACCATATTGCCTAGAAGATCGAATGGTGGTCTTATGAGCGCATAGCTTGGAAAGATTCCATGCAAGCATAAGACAGTCGTTGATCTTGAATCTGTTGCTGATGCCATTAAAGCATGACCCCACCCTGCCTTATAAGCCACTCCATCGAATCAAAACCTACCATGTTGCACATAGCGGGCCCATTCTTGAATTCTTCTTTAATAGAAAGGTCCTGTCTGTCACCACATCACCGAATATCAACTAATTACAAGCATCCATGTCATAATGACACGGCATACGAGGACCCACTACATACTAGCCCAAACAAGCTAGAAGATCAGACGGTTGTCACATGATCTCATAGGATCTTTGATTTCATGAGATCATGTGCCCACCATAGGATTAAAAGGAGACTAAGATGCTAGGCTCACCGTCATGCGAACTAGTGACTAAAGAAAAGATACAAACCATCACGCTAGGTCACTAGATGTTTTTAGGAACCGCTAGGAAAATAAGAGACCACACGAACAAAGGAAATCGAAATTGCTGAAAAGAATTACTAACCACGTGAAGACTTAGAGAACTGGCAACTGACTAGGAGGGAAAAATGCACATGCGCTTATAATCACATAAGCGGCCCAAAAAAGGTAACGAAGGAAAAGAAATTTGAAAGGTAAACTAGGGTTTTTTTATTTTCAAGATATTCAGACCTAGAAAACCCTAAAGACTACAAAATTTCTTCAAAAAACATCCATGGCTCTCAGGACAAAAGGCAAAAATAGAGATTTAATCAATAGTGGCTCTATCTGAGGATGTTGAAATGAAAGTTTAAACAAGAACCATAGATCTCTGGGACACAGACCAAAAACCGCACTAACCTAAAAAAGAAACACATGACTTGAAAAGAAACAAACCTATACAAAATTTACAAGAGATTTACATATGCATGAGAATCAAAAACTTAATTGAAGAAGGGTTTCAAGAATTGCCCATACACTGGCAACTCAAAAACTTTATCATCCATATTCTTCAACAAGTAGGAGTCCTTTCCAAAACTCTCATGAATCACAAAGGGACCAAGCCATAATGACTCAAACTTTCTATGCTTCCCTTTATCTTCTGCTCTCACATTCCATTGAAGCAATAAGTCATTTGTTCTAAATTTTTGGGTAGTTTCTCTTTTGTCAAAAAGGTACTTCATCCTCTGGTTCAACTTGATATTGCTCTTTTGACTCTCCCTTCTCAGCTCATCTAATTCAGTCAATTGCATGATTCTATCCTGCATTGGCTCTGAGACATCCAATTCCTTATCTTGAATAAACTTGTAAATTGGAATTAGATTATTTATGGGTAGCCTTGACTGCAAACCATATACAAGCTCAAAGGGAGACTTCCTAGTGGCTTTCTTCACTGTGATCCTATCTGCCCATAAGGTTAACTTCAACTTGGAATGCCAAGCTCTCTTATTTTTCTCAAGCGTTTTCTTCAAGATTGTCAGAATGCTTTTGTTACTAGATTCATCCTGTCCATTTGTCTGAGGATGATAAGGAGATGAAGAAGATGTTATGATTCCATTGTTTTTACAAAACTCCTTGAACTCATCTGATTTGAAACACATTGCATTATCTGTGATCAATTTCATGGGGACACCAAATCTGGTCAAAATATTGTCAAGTAAGAAATCACACACTACTTTACTTGTTTCCTTCTTTGTGGGAATGGCCTCTATCCATTTTTTGAAATAGTCAGTAGCAATAAGTAGCCAATTGTGTCCTCCACTAGATTTCTCAGCAAACTCACCTATGAAATCCATTCCCCACATAGAAAATGGTGCCTCAGCAGCTATTGGGTTTAACAATAATGCTCCTGAATATTTTAATTTAGAAGCAAATTTCTGACAGGCTTCATATTTCTTAACAAACTGGAAAGAATCTTTAAACAATGTAGGCCAAAAATAGCTAGCCCTCAAAATCTTATGAGCATTAGTCCTTGCCGAATAATGACCTCCACAAACACCAACGTGCATTTCACTTAAGACCTTCTCTGCTTGACACTTATCAAGGCAAAACAACAAGATCCCATCTCTATTTTTCCAATACAAGTCCCCTTGTATCAATGTATACTTTTGAGCTTGCAATTTTAAGGATCTCCTTTGGTTATCTATCATATATTCTAGGCATTTGGCATTCTTAATGAAATATACAATATCAACATAGTATGGTTGCAACTCAATACTTGTAATTGTCATATCTGGAATTTCTTCATTATTAACTTGGACTAAATCCATATTCTCTTCAGTCATCAATCTTGCCAGGTCTTGTCCTCTTACAAGCTTAGTGACATGGATCTCTAAATTGAATTCTTGAATCCTGGTAATCTACTTGCATCTTTTACCAATAACTTCAGACTGAGTAAGGACATCTTTTACTGCTGCATGTGGGACATATGCCACCACCTTAGCACAAACCAGATAAGGTCTGAAAGATTTTACTACTTTTACCAGTGCATATGCCTGCTTTTCCATCATCTCATAATTCAACTCAACAACTTGTAAAGATTTACTAAAAAATGCAATTGGATGCTCAAAACCTTCTTGATTCATTTGTAATAATACAACAACAATGGTGTGAAATGATGCAAAAGAGAAAAGTGAAAAGGGCTTAGTATAATCAGGAGACCTAAGCACAGGTGCTTGTTGAAATACTTCTTTAATTTTATCAAATGCACCCTGAGCTTTTGTATTCCATTGAAACTTGACATCCTTCTTTAGCAACTTCACTATGGGTTTGACAATTTCAGCAAAATTTGTAATGAATCTCCTAACAAAATTGATTTTTCTTAAAAAGGATTGCACACCTTTAAGATTTTTGGGTGTTGTAACCCTTTTGATAGCTTCAACCCTCTCTGGATCAATTCTTATTCCTTCTTTTGATACAATGTGTCCTAGCAACTTTCCTTTGACTGCAAAGTTACACTTCTTTGGATTCAGAGAGACACCATATTCTAGAGCTTTGACAAAAATATTTTCTAGATGTGAGCAATGATCAACAGCCCATTTAGAATAAGTAGTTAGGTCATCCTAGTACACAACCATAAACAAGTCTATATATTCTTTGAAAGCAACATCCATGGCCCTTTGAAAATTTACATTAGCATTTCTAAGGCCAAATGGCATTCTGACATATACATAGGTTCCCCAAGGTGTTGTGAATGTTGTTTTGAATTGTTCAGATTCTTTCACCAACACGTAGTTATATCCATAGAAACCATCCATCATAGACAATAACTCACATCTAGTGACTTTATGCAACATTGCCTCCATGTTGGGTAGTGAATAATTGTCCTTCAATGATGCAAAATTCAGATTCCTAAAGTCCACACACAATCTAATATCACCATTCTTCTTTCTAACTAGGACTAAATTAGATACCCAAGTTGAATGCCTTATAGGTTGGATTATTCCTGCATCACTCAACTTGGCCAGCTCCTGCTACATTTTAGGAGCCAAAATTGGGTTAATGGGTCTTTGCTTCTGTCTAAATGGTTTAACCTATTGCTTTAATGGGATCTCATGTTGGAACAGGTCTCCTCTATAAGCTTTTAGGTCATCATAGGACCATGCAAACACATACTTGTGCTTTCTTAACAACTTTATCAGGTTATATCTCAGCTAAGGGGTCAATCCCTTCCCAATATAAACCATTTGAGGTGCATTATGTGATCCAAAATTCACTTCCTCTAGATCTTCAGCCTTAGCGCTACTTATTTTTTGACATATAATCATTTTGACTACTATATAATGCTTTTAATTCAGTCAAACCCTTAGGGATATGATCTGAACTCAAATGGATTACCTCATTTCCCATGACCATGTCCTTACCTTCAATTTCCTCAACCAATGTGTTGCAGTCTATAAGTTGACCCTCATATATGTCAAGGCATTGCATAAATTTCAAAATGTCATGATCATCCTCAAAGACCTACCAATTGTAAATGTTGCCTGCAACAACTGGTTTACTTTTTATTTCAACTATTGACACTCCAAACAAAGTTGAATCATCCCTTTTCAAAGAAACATTGGCCAAAAAATCAGCCATTATGTTCTTGGATCTTTCTACCCAACATATATTAAAAGCATCAAACATTTCAATTTGATCCCATATTGCATGTTTATATAGTTTCAACCTATCATTCTTAACAACATACTTAGATCGAACTTGTGCCACCACAAGCTGAAAATCACCAAAAACCTTCAAACATTTAATCCCATGTTTGATAGCAATATTCAATCCCAATGACAGTGCTTCTTATTTAGCAGTATTATTTGTGCATTGAAAAGTCAATGAGAATGAATACTTAAAAGTGGTACCTAATGGAGATATGAATAGAACTCCAACTCCTGAGCCTTCTTTTGGGAAGGCTCCATCAAAATACATCTACCACAGTCCATTTTTCTGTTCTTTCAGTTCCAGATCCAGTGGATCTAAATCTTCTTTTTGTGAAACGACCTTTTCCACTCTAAAATTTTCCATGTCAACATCCACACAACAATTCAACTCATCCATATTATTTAGCTCAATCATGTGTGGGGTTTTGCTTTCTTTGGATACTTTCACATTGTCACCATCAATATTGAAAGTTGCAAAGGATAAATCACATTGAATACTACCTCCCATTGAAGCACTCCATTTCCTTGATAATAACATTCCATAATGGGGTGGGATATCAACCACTAGAACACTCATTGTTAACAACTTGTCAGGGAAGGCTACCAACCTGTAAGGAAAAGATTTTATAGTACCAATAACAGGGACCTCTCTTGAATCCATAGCTTGACATCTTCCATGACGTGTATCTACTTTTAAACCCAAAGATCTCATTATTTCTGCAGGCATAATAGTATTAGAGGCTCTTGAATCGATCATACAATTTCTTAACAACTTTCCATTTACTATTAGGAATAGAAAGAAAGGATCAACAATTCCTATCACAGTACTTACAACATTAGTATCCAAATAAATCTGAGGGATCTCAGAGAAAATCTCCCCACACTGGTTCTCAGTTGAATCACTTACATCAGTAGCCATTCTACTAGTCTTGGTGGAATTTTGGGCATCAAAAGGAAGAACTCCTTTCACCCAACTCAAAGCCTTGTCTTTATGCTCTTCTATTCTCATCATCTCTAATAAGGGGACTTTAACAATAATTTGTGATAATAGTTTTCCCATGTCAACTGGAATATATTTGGGGTCAACTACATCCTGCTTGATGATAGTAGCCTCCTTATTTTCTTCACGTTCCATAAAGTTATGCTGATCCTTGTTCAGGATTTTGACTTCCTTTTGGGCAGAAACAACAATCTCCTACAGAGGTTTTTTCTTTACTTTGTAAGTCACATTAGGGGGAGAAAATGTTACATTCTTTTTTATTTTAGTCCTACTAACAACATTAGCAACCCTATTTTTGTCTTGAGTTTGTTTTACATCTCTGTCTATCCTTTTGATGAATATACTAGATGACTTTTGACTTGAATCACCCACCACTCTATTTCTCAAATTGTAGTTACTCTTGGCTTGGGTGACCAAGTCTATTGTGATTTGTGCAATTTCTTCATCAGAAGGTCTTCTTAACACTACTGGCTCATCATTTCTTAAAGTGTTGCACTGGACTACATCCAAGTGACTGTCTTCTCCATCAGAAAACACTTGCTGATGATAAATCTCATTTTTGACTTGGGAACTATAGACATCCTTACTTTCATCTTCTTCAGTGAAATCCATTTCATCATATAGGTATGAAGAGGTCATACCACATCCTTGATCATCATAAGACTCTTCATTGTTGTTGTCTTGCTCCTCATCTATAGAAACACTTTGAGTAATTGCACAGTAATAGGGGTCATGAGGTGATTGGAAAACAATGCACCAAGGAACATCATCATTCATATTTACTATATTCCTATGCAAGGGGTCCAGGGTCTTATCATTTGGTCTATCCTTTCTTTCAGGGAGCACTGGCTTCCCATCTTTCCACTGAGTGTTGTAAGGATAGTTCTGCATTCTTGGTAATTTGTTAAAGTTATTGAAGGATGGCCTATCATTTCCCTACACTATACTATTCCTTGCTTCATTAGGCTTTAAATCTTTTATTGCTTTCAAAATTTGTTTCAAACTATCATCATCTTTTGGCTTTGTGTTAGACTTCCCTAGTTCCTTTCTATTTTAGATTGAAGGTTTATAATCCTCCCTCCTTCCCAACTTCCCTGATATTCTTCTATTGCTTTCTATATTTATGGCTGACTTGTAAGCTTCTGCAAGATTTCTAGGATTCTTATCTCTCAAAAGATATCCCATTTTTGAATCAAAAGCATTCAGGTAAGTGACCAGACAAATCTTGTCATCTAGTCTGATAACTTGCAACAAATTATGCATTGCCTTCTGAAATTTGACATTAAACTCAACAACACCCTCATTTGGATTTTTCTTGATGTTGTTGAATTTGTTAAGCATGAAACTTTCATTGGTTTTATCACCATATTGTTCTTTGAAAAATGTTTGAACTGTTCCCATGAGCATATGCTAGCATGAGGCAAATTTCTAAACCAATCTCTAGCATCTTTGGTCAGAGACTGAACAAAAAGCTTCATGATCACATCATCAGGCTCAATGTTGTAGTCATCTATTACATCAATGAAGCTTTTCAAATGTTCTTCACAAGTAACTGCATTGCTTCCAGTGAATTTTGGAAGCTTTTTCCTAATTTCATCAGGGATTGGATTTGGGTAACCAGGAATCCCAATAAAAGCCAATTGCTTATGCTTCTCATGTATGGATCCTATTTGAGATGGGCCAGCACCTATGGATGTTTGAATATTTGAAATAGTAGAAGTCCCGGGCATACCTAGAGTTCTAGCAGTGTTCAACACATTCGCACCCTGTGCTTGAGAAGTGGAAAGTGTATTGGTGGGTCCAGAAGATTGCTTAAGGAAGTCAATCTTTCTTTTTATTTCAGCTGCAGTGGCTTCTAGCTCTACCTTTTCTAACTCTTTGGCCAAAATTCTTGTTCCCTTTTGGCCTTTTCCAAGTTAGCATCTAATCTAGCTGCTTGATCTAAGGACATCTTTGCAGGATTTGGTTCATTTATTGAAACCCCTACAACTTTTTTCTTACCTTTGTCCCTAGGATTTCTTATGTCATAAATTTTTTGGACAATAGGTCGATCCTCTATTTGCTCAATTACAGGAACATGATTTATAGCTTCAAAGTCCAATAATTGCTTCTTCAATTTCTCTGCTCTAATCATAGCATGTCTAATCTTTTCCTCTTTTTCTTTCTCTCTCTTTTGCCTTATATGAATTTTCTCTTGGATCTTTTTTTCCAATTCAAACACTTCTTCAAAAATTTCCTCCGAATCAGGAAGGGCTGTTTCAGATGAGGATTCTTGGGCAGGGACCTCCTCTTGGTGGTCATTAGGTATTTGGTGGCCCTATAAGGGGGAATCACGGGGAAAAGAAGGAACAAAGTCTTGCTTACTCCTAGTTTGGCTTCTAGATCTTCTATTATTCCTAGTGATTCCTCTCCTATGAGGTTGAGTTCTCCTTCCATCCTTTTTAGAAAGTGAGTAATAATCTTCATACTGATTTAATCCCAAATCAACTGCTTCCTCATATTCAGAAGTATTTCCTTCTTGATTTATTTGAACAGGATCCTTTGTCCTTGTATTTCCTTTCTGCTTCCATGTAAAAGACATGTCATTAGTATTTCTCTCCTTCCTCATATGAGTTTGTCTTGATGTAGCCAGGAGTTCTCCCTCTAAATTTTCCTCTAGATGTTCCTTTCTCCAAGATCTTGTATTTCTATGAGTCATTATAAAACAAGGAAATCTTTATTTGAAACACTGGTTCAGAGATTTTGTAAAGAGTCACCACCCAATTTCCTTTTGGGGTTTGGAGAAAGTAGTCCAATAGTCCTTAGGAGAAACCAGATTCTTCTTTTCTATATTACTCCCTAGCAGAGTCACCAATTTATTAGGGATTTTTCTTGTAAGATCAAACTGACTTTGAATTTAGGCTTCTTGAGACTGATTCAAACAAGAGAAAGACCTAATTAATGAGGATTGGATAAGATCCTCCTTCATTTTTGAGCTCCACATACTTAGGCAGGTATTACCTTTTAATGATAACTGATTACACAGTATTTATATGAGTGGACACTAATCTGCTTTTTATTCTTCTTAGTGCATCAATCTATAGAATACTCTGCATATGATCATGATCAATTTGGTGCAGAGTTTAACCAGGAAAAACATGACTATAAATAAAGCAAAGATCAGTGATTTAAGGATTCTCATCCTTCTTCCTTTTAAGGAGGGGCAACCTAAATGATTCTCTCTTCAAGGAATCAAGAAATATAGACTGTGGGCCCTTAGGGATATTCCTATCTATTTTTGTACAATAAACATGAAATGAAAAATAAACTGGTAAATGATGTGAAAGTTTCAATTTTTTCTCTGAAGATCTATGAAAGATAAAACCATAAGAAACAAACACCAAACCAGTGCCTTATCCAATGGGCAAAAGAAACCTAAATGCAAATCAAATAGATAATTCTAAAAGAAATACAACAGTATGCCTTGCATACCAGCCAAAAATCCAAATAGATTGCCTTACAAACTATTATGTTAACCAAATACTGTTATTATCAGAATCCATACAGATATATCTACTCCTCAAGATGAACTATGAGAACCTTTAATTCTTTCCTTGAAAGAAACTCATAAATCAATCAAGCAAGTTGCTTTACAACTGGTATATTTTAAATGCCTAACATGTAGAACATACAAGAGTACAATATAAAGGTAGAGAGACAACACCAGTATATGGAAAAAGTTGCAGTGTATTTTTATTAAAACCAACTTGCCAATTACATTCACAATTCTGTTACTCAGAAGATCAGACACAAAGCTTGGAAATCTGTTTCAAAGCAATTCTGTTCAATTTTTTCTATATCTTTTTGACAAACCCCCAAAAGTAAAAACTGTTGCCATATATATCACTAGTCATCTTGGAATCCCAAAAATCAGGATGCAACAAGCTACAGACAACTAGGGAAAGGGTTAGGGTTTTCACCCACCAGACCAACTAGATTCAATCAAAAATTAATACATTGGAGGAAAACCAAGCAACCTCGAGAGATCAGATCCAAGAATGATCTTCATTTATGATAACTCTCAGAATAGTGTACCAAAGATCATGAATCCACCATGTTTATCAATCTGATCACCTCACCTGCAACATGCCTCGAGCAACCTTTACCCACTTGTTCACGGTACAAACCCTCTATAGTCAATCATCAAACTCTCTGGACCACTCTGCAGCACTTAACAAAATCAAAACTACTAGATCCAGTGGCCCAAGCATTTAATACCAGTCCTTAGTCACTGAGAAACCCTTTAAATATTTAAATCTGGAAGAAACAGCTATATTATGGCACTAGACAACATATTGACGGCCAGCATTCAAATCTGAGCTATCTTTATATCGTGACCATCAGATCCTCACTTTTCTCGGGTTTCATTTTTTCTTTAGTCGTGAAATCACCAGACACCTGCCTTAACCTTATGCATTCTTAGCAATCTGGCGATAGAGGACCCAACACATAGTCGCTTTAAATCCGACGGTGGTTGCATGATCGCATGGCCTAGAAAGATTTCATGCAATCAAGCGACAATCGTAGATCCTCCTTTTCCTGTTAAAAGATTCGAGGCCATTGCCACCATCCCTGTCACCATCCCCATGGCCAATAAGAAATGAACACGTCAGCGCCCACTGGCAAAATATCCCACAACATCCCTTATAGTCTAATACTAAATCAACGGCTATCGCATGACCTCATGGATTGGAAAGATTCCATGCGATCATATGCCAGCCGTAGATCCTCTTTCAACTAAATGTAGGGCCCTGCTGACAAATTCCAACTCACCATCTAGCTCGACCAATGAAAAGTCACCATTTGTACACACCTAGTAGTGGACCCACTGAGAAACACCATATTACCTAGAAGATTGAATGACGATCTTATGAGTGCATAGCCTAGAAATATTCCATGCGAGCATAAGATAGCCGTTGATCTTGAATCTATTGTTGATGACATTAAAGCGCAACCCCACCCTGCCTTATAAGCCACTCTGTTGAATCAAAACCTGCTACATTGCACATAGCGGGCCCATTCCTGAATTCTTCTTTAATAGCAAGGTCCTATCAGTTTCCATGTCACTGAATATCAACCAATTACAAGCATCCATGTCATAATGACATGGTAAATGAGGACCCATTGCATACTAGCCCAAACAAGCTAGAAGATTGGACAGTTGTCACATGATCTCATAGGATCTTTGATTTCATGAGATCATGTGCCTGCCGTAGGATTAAAAGGAGACTAAGATGTCGGGCCTACCATCATGCGAACTAGTGACTGAAAAAAAAGATACAAACAGTCACGCCAAGTCACTAGATGTTTTCAGGAACCACCAGGAAAATAAGAGACGACGTGAACAAAGGAAATCAAAATCACTGAAAAGAATTACTAACTGCATGAAGACTCAGAGAACTGGCGGCTGACCGGGAGGGAAAAGTGCACATGCACTTATAATCGCATAAGTGGCCCGAAAAAGGTAACGAAGGAAAAGAAAGCTGAAAGGTAAACTAGGGTTTTTTGATTTTCAGGATATTCAGACCTAGAAAACCCTAAAGACTGCAAAATTTCTTCAAAAAACATCCATGACTCTCAGGACTAAAGGCAAAAATAGAGATTTAACCAACAAGAGGTATTCATATCATCATGGTTGAACCAGTGAGGGTTGTACCAATTTAATGTTCCAAATTGCTCAATGATGAAAATAAGCATCCAAATTCTAAATAGTGACAACTAGCTACATACATGTTAGATTAATTGTACATCAATATCTATATCATAATAAATCAAGGTACATCATCAAATGTCCATCAATATAATCAAATTCCTGATCAACATCATCAATGTCTGAAGTATCGATCATAAAAAATCATGCTCAATTTGATCATCAAAGGTACATCAACATCATCAAGATACATTATCAAATATCTAATCCATCAAATGATTCATTCTACATCAAATACATCATCAATAACCAATCACGCTGATCAACTAGGGGTAACTTGACTCTATCCATCACTTATATCTATATCTGCACTGACACTAGAGGATGACCCATCTCTTCTCCAATCCTGAATTTTACATCATTAGAACATCCAATCAACCCAATATCATCAAAACATATAACTAAGCATATCAAATATCAATCAGTCAAATCATCCAAGTGATCATCAAATGTCAATCAAGTTATCCTATCATCAATTTGCTCATCTTGAGTGCATCAAATCTCCTAACACTAGATCTTGAGGAAGGAAAATCATTGTTTTGTTTCTCTAGATCTTGAGAGAAAAATATCAACCCATCAACTTATCCTATCAGATTAACATCAAAATCAACCAAGTGATTCTGACTGACATTAAACAATATCAAAACAACATCAACTTATCTGGAGCATCAACAACATCTTATCAGTCAAATCTTTTTTCATCAAATTCTCTCATGATCGGGGCATTTTCACATTGATTTTATCGAGAAAAAAATCAAAATTTCCAATCTCAACCAAATCACCCAAAATAATTTCTATTCATTTCTAGAGGGGGCATACACTCGGACTATCAAAATTGACATCATAAACATCAAATCAGAGGCATAATCTTTCATTGTAAAGTTTTTTTTCTTTTAATCAAATAGGGCATCAAAACATCTAATCAGGTAAAATTGGGCATCATATCGATGATCCATCATCAAATCAAGCATCAAGAACATCCATCAATCAAAATTTCATCAATCCTATCATTAGTATCTCCGTATTTCATCGAGATCAAAATCATACATTCTTTGAACCAATGCGCTCCACACATTGATTCAAAGAGGGACATTTGTAATCACCTAAAAATGGTTAGGATTAAATCATGTGAGTAAACAAGGAAAAATCAAAGCAATAAATTAAAATCAAGCTAAAATCAAAGAAAAATTACAAACAAGTCATAATCCAAATTTAATTTAAAATTTAAATCAAATGAAATCAATAAATTGTGCAATAAATCTAATTAATTATATAGTTCAATTTAAATCAAATCAACCCATTTAAGGGGTACACATTGTTAGGAATGAATGCTGAATATAACCTATGAGGGAGTATTCATAGCCATTCTATAGCAGTTGTTGTTGCATTAATGACTATGATTGTCATTGATGTCAACACAATGATCTACTGAAGATTAGCAGAGAAGAAGAAAATGTTTGAGTTAGCGCACATGGTATATTGAAGATCAAGCTATGTGATGTTGAGGACTTAATCTATGACGTGTTAAATGATCATGGTTAAGAGTGCAGCCATTAATTCATTTATTCATGACAGTTATGAAGAAATCAGTGGAAGTAGTATTCAGGCAGTGTTCTTGAGTAGCAGTTTGTGGAAATTGGATGATATCTCCTAATCGGGATGGAATCTGGTTATGCGTAGTTAGAGGGTAGTAGAAGACATGTTGATAGTGACGTGGATGATAGTGCAAAATTTGAGGTCACACGAGTGAAGAGTTATTCTAATTGGAAGCTGACAATTTTGTGTAATTCTTATGTAATGTGTGGAAACTTTTATTTTGTAATTTGTAAGCCGACTCATTTGTAATTACTTGAGTGTGGTATAAAGGAAGAAATGTATTCCTTGTTTTAATATGAGAAAGAAAGTGTAATTGTGAAAGTGGATTGCAGATCCATGTAATACTTGTTGAAAGAGGATAAGCGAAATACAAAGATCTGAAATTGAGATCTGATGTAGCAGTGAGTGCGATTTGGCATAGTCAGAGAAGAGGTAACATGTTGTTGAGATCAGTAATTTTTTGATATTATTCTATTGAATAATCTAGAGATTAGTTGGACAATGTGTTCAGTGATCTTGCCATTGAAGTTGTTTGGGTAGTGGGTCCTTCTATCTTCCATAACTCCTAACAGGGTTAGAATCTTTTAACAGGGATTCAAATTCTCGTAACAGGGACTCATGTATTGAATGTATTTCATAAAACTCCTAATAGATTCCATCCTCTCACAAGGAACTTTCATATTAGTGTATCTTTTGTGGGCATCATTCCCACCAGGGTTTACTCTTTGATCAAGAGGTTGCCTAGTTAACATATCTTGTGTCATTGTGTTATTGTGTATGAATATCTTTCTATGGTTGTTGGTTACATTGCTCATATGGTTAAAATCTATTGAAGTTGATAAAATTTATAATTATTTGATAACTGATTCACCCCCCCCCTTCTTAGTTATCTTGGTGGAATTTACTTTCTAATAATTGGTATCAGAGCAGCAGGTCCTTGAAGGAAAAGTTTAACAACTTAAGGAGATCCATGGCAAGTCATTTCAGGAAAGAAAGCCCTAAGTTTGATGGAGTAAATTTTGACAGCTGGAAAGAAAAGATGAAGACACACCTACTTTGTTTAGGACCAAGATACTAGTTAATCACAAAGATTGAGAAGACTATCATTGAGGAGGATAAGATTGAAGAATGTACTGAAGGAGAAAAAGATCTATTCATGTGTAACATAATTGCTAGAGAAGCACTCTTCTTAGCCCTTTCGAAAAATGAGTACAGTCATGTAAAATATCTAAAGACATCTCATGAAATTTGGATAGCTTTACAATCTACTTTTGAAGGTGATGAACATGCAAAGAAAGTTAGATTACATAATTGGATATGTGCATTTGAAGATATAAAAATGATGGAAGATGAATATGTTAGAAGCTATATTGGTAGAATGTCAAAAATTGTTGTAGGTATAAAATCTTGTGGAGGAACAAAGACAGAGAATGAAGTGATATGGAAAATTTTGAGGACATTGACTCCTACATTTAAGTAGACAACACAAATGATTGAACAAGTTATACCTTGTGCTACAAACTTTACTAGAGAAACTCTACTTGGAAGATTGGAAGTAGTAGAGATGAACTTGAGGTTATCAGGAGACCTACCTAGAATGGAGACAACATTCAGTGCACTTAGTGTTCATCCTACTTTGTCTAGAAGCATCAGTGTAAGTGAAGATTATGCCAGTAGTAGCAGATCTAGAAATGAAGATAGGAAGATTGAAGAAGGTATTGCCTTGCTTGTGAAAAGAGAACCAGATAGTAAGTAAATTTTTAAATGTTGGACATGTCAATAATATGGTCATTTTGCATCTAAATGTCCTAAGAGAGTTAAGAAGTATAGAAACAACTTTAAGCCTAGAAGATCTAAAGAATGTTATTACGCTAATGATGAAGAACTTGAAACTAGTATAGAGAGAACCTTAAGTGAAAGTGATAATGAGCATGATGATATAGGATTTGTAGCAATAAAAGAAGAAAATCCTGAAACAAAGGTTAAGGAAGAAAAAGCCCTAGTTTCTCAAGTAGAAAAGAAATCTGATTGGATTATAGACAGTGGTTGTTCACATCATATGACTAGAGACATGAAAAAGTTCATAAAGTTTAACAATTATGATGGAGGAGTTGTTAGAGTTGGAAACAATGCACCTTGTTTGATTAAGGGTATAGGATCTATTACTCTTGATGGAAAGACTAATACTGATGATGTTTACTTTGTGGATGGTTTGAAACATAATCTTTTGAGTGTTGGATAGTTAGTTGACAAAGGGTATCAAGTTTGGTTTACTGAGAAAACTTGTGTGATCAAAGACAAGGATGGTAATTTGATTGGTACTAGATCTAGAACCAGAGGTAATGTATTTCAGTTGAATCCTACTGGGATGAGATCTTTGATTACTAAGATTGATAACAATTGGTTATAGAACATAAGGTTTTGTCATATAAATTTTGATAACATTGTGAAAGTGAGTACTACACTTGTAGTAAGAGATTTTCCTAGAATTATGAAGCCTACTAACATGATTTGCAAGGAATGTGTGATGGGCAAACAGAAGAGAAGCTCATTTCCTAGCAAGAAGTTCACAATAATAGAAAAGTTGGATATTGTTCATACTGATTTAAGTGGTCCTACAAGGACTAGAGGATTATATGGAGAAAGGTACTTTATGATTCTTGTTGATGATTTTACAAGAATGATGTGGATTGCATTTCTTAAAGAAAAATTTGAAGCATTTGATAAGTTTAAGATCATTAAGAACAAAATTGAGAATGAATATGGAATGAAGATAAAATGTTTAAGATCGGATAGAGGTGGAGAATTTACTTCAAGAGAATTTAACAATTTTTGTGAAGTGAATGGTATTAAGAGAGTATTCAGCCCCTAGGACACCTGAACAAAATAGTATTGCAGAAAGAAGAGATAGATTAGTAACTGAAGCAACAAGAGCTATGTTATTTGAGAAAGACTTGACAAAGAAATTCCGAAGAGAAGCAATGAACACAATAGTGTATACAATGAACAGAGTACAAATCAAAGCAGACACATACAAGACACCCTATGAACTATGGTTTGGACATGCACCATCAGTTAAGTATTTTAGAAGTTTTGGAAGCAAATGTTATATTAAGAGAGATGATGACATTGGAAAGTTTGATCCTAGAAGTGATGAAGGTATATTTATTGTATATTCATTAAAAAAAAATCTTATAGATGTTATAATAAAAGAACTAAGATTATTGTGAGAGTGCAAATGTTAAAGTTGATGAAAAGTTCAAAATTTAGGAAAGAATACTTGATTGTGAATCAGATGAAGAAGCTCATCCTAAACCTAATTCAGAGCCTACTAAATTATTTATGAAACTGACAGTGATTTATTGAATGAAAGCCACAATGAAGCAACTATTGAAGAATCTACAATAGAGATAAGTACTGAGACAGTGACACCTAATAAGAATCTATCAAGGAATCATCCTCTTGAGTAGATTATTGGAAGCATAGACATAGGAGTTGAGACTCGAAATAAGGTACAAGAATAGTTATATTTTATTTCTCAAATTGAACCTAAATCTACTAGTGAAGCTGTGAAAATGAACATTGGATTAAAGCTATGAAAGAAGAACTAGATCAAATTGAAAAGAAGAAGACATGGGAATTGGTCCTTAGACCTAAAGATAAGAATGTTATAGGAACAAAATGGGTATTCAGGAACAAGATGAATGAACAAGGAGAAGTAGTAAGGAATAAAGCAAGATCGGTATGTAAAGGATACTCAGCAAGAAGGAATTGACTATGAAGAAATGTTTGCACCAGTAGCAAGAATTGAAGAAGTAAGAATGTTTTTGGCTTATGCAGCTTACAAGAAATTCAAAGTGTATCAGATGGATGTGAAGTCAACATTTCTAAATGGAGAATTGGAAGAAGAAGTCTACATTGAGCAACCTGGAGGTTTTCCTTTGACTAAAGAAGGAGATATGGTATGCAAACTGAAGAAAGCTTTATATGGACTGAAACAAGCACCTAGAACATGGTATGCAAGATTGGATAAGTATTTGATAAAATTAGGATTTACAAAAGGCACAGCTGATAGCAACCTATATACAAAATAAATTGAAAATGGTTTATTAGTTGTAGTTATTTTTATTGATGATATTATCTTTGGAGGAGAAGATGAAGCTAGTGATGAATTTGCAGATGAAATGAAGATTGAATTTGAAATGAGTATGATTGGTGAAATGAAATACATTTTAGGATTGCAGATAACACAAAACAGTGATGGTATCTTTGTTAGTCAGACAAAGTACTTGAATGACCTACTAAAGAGATTTGGAATGGAGAATTGTAAACCAGTTGGAACACCTATGGTGACTGGACACAAATTATCTAGCACCGATGAGACTCCTACAGTTGAATAGAAGAAGTAAAGATCTATGATTGAAGGATTGCAGTATTTGACACATACAAGAATAGATATATCACATTCAGTTGGAATTGTAGAAAGATAAACCTAGAGAATCACATTATGCAATAGTGAAGAGGATACTGATATATTTAAGAGGCACAATGGAATATGGATTGTGGTATGAAAAATATGATGACTTTACCTTATGTGCATATATAGATGCAGATTGGGAGGTAGTGTTGATGAAAAAAAGAGAACCAGTGGTGGAACATTTTTCCTTGGAGGAAGATTAGTTTCTTGGCTAAGCAAGAAGCAGAATTGCATTTCACAAAGTACATCAAAAGCAGAGTATGTGGCAGCAACAAACAATTGTAACCAAGTAATTTGGATGAAGCAGATGTTGAAGGATATTGGAATAAAATTTGTTGAGCCTATTGTTATACATTGTGAAAACACCAGCACAGTTAGTATGTCTAAAAACCCTGTATTACATTCTAAGACAAAACATATAGAGATAAAGTATCATGTTGTAAGAGAGAAAGTTACAGAGAAGGAAATCAGACTTGAGTATGTAAGCACAAAGGAGCATATTGTAGACATATTTACAAAACCTTTTCCTAAGGATACATTTGAGTAGCTGAGAGGTATGCTTGGGGTTATGCCCCAGCCTACTTTTGAGAATTGATGCAGATTGTTGCATTTGTCCAATGGTATACGAGTCTTATCTTTCTTTTGGACTGGATGATGGTACTTCCTCTATGGGGGAGTATGTGTATCTGAGCTGAGTCATTGGGACTCTAGTGAATGTAATTTTTGAAACAATGTCTTTTGACATTGGAGTTGTTGATTGACATAATGATGAAACTTTTGTCATTGATGTCAATGGGGGAGAACTGTACATGAAAAAACTATCAGGGAGAAGTGTACAAAAAAAAAACTTCTAAAACTATCTGAACCACCTCTTGGAGAGAATTGAATAGGAAAATGAAGCACAATTTGATTGATGAAGAGGATGTAAAAGAATTTTCAGAGTAGCAGTGTTGCAGTAGTTGGTATTCACGGTACTTTGATTTTTTTTATCTATGTTGCCATCAATGCTAATGGGGGAGATTGTTAGAAATGAATGCTGAACCTATGGGGGAGTATTCACAGCCATTCTGTAGCAGTTGTTGCATTCATGACTATGATTGTCAGTAATGTCAACACAGTGATCTACTGAAGATTAGTAGAGAAGCAAATAGTGTTTGAGTTAGCGCACATGGGATATTGAAGATCAAGCTATGCGATGTTGACGAATTAATATATGATGTGTTATATGATCATGGTTAAGAGTTCAAATAGTAATTCATTTATTCATGATAGTTATGAAAAAATCAGTGGAAGTAGTATTTAGGCAGTGTTCTTGAGTAGCGGTTTGTGGAAATTGGATGATATCTCCTAATCGACATGGAATCTAGTTATGCACAGTTAGAGGGTAGTAGAAGACATGTTGATAGTGATGTGGATGACATCACAAACTTTTAGGTTGCACGAGTGAAGAGTTATTCTAATTGGAAGCTGACAATTTTGTGTAATTCTTATGTAACGTGTGGAAACTTTTATTTTGTAATTTGTAAGCTGACTCATTTGTAATTACTTGAGTGTGGTATAAAGGAAGAAATGTATTCCTTGTTGTAATATGATAAAGAAAGTGTAATTGTGAAAGTGGATTGCGGATCCATGTAATACTTGTTGAAAGAGGATATGCGAAGTACAGAGATCTGAAATTGAGATATGATGTAGCAGTGAGTGCGGTTTGGCATAGTCAGAGAAGAGGTAGCATGTTGTTGAGATCAGTAATGTTTTGATAATATTTTGTTGAATAATCTAGAGATCAGTTGGACAATGTGTTTAGTGATCTTTCCATTGAAGCTATTTGGGCAATGGGTCCTTTTGTCTTCCATAACTCCTAATAGGGTTAGAATATTTTAACAGAGATTCAAAGTCTCCTAATAGGGACTCATATGTACTAAATGTATTTCATAAGACTCCTAACAGAGTCCATCCTCTCACAAGGAACTAATTCACCCCCCCCTCTTAGTTATCTTGGTGGACTTTACTTTCTAACACACATGGATAAACAAATTAAATAAATTCAATTATTAAATATCTATTTTCTTTCAGCACCACGTGGGAGGGAAATGCATCAACCAATGAGAAATAAAGATTGGACTCACATGGATCAAGCTCAAAATGAATCTCAATCACACATAAGGTGAGAACATCTTGGCCATCCATTTTGTCTCTTTGTCCCAAGCTTTGAGGACAATCCATTTAAATTAACTCCTAAGGTGGAACCATGGACTTAACCTCAACTCAACCATGATCAAATCAACTCTACCCCTACCCTTGTCAAAATCTATAAAAGAAAGACATAAATCAAGAACAAATCATCCAAAAATCTGAGAATAGCATCAAAACTCTTGCATTTTTGAGCTAGAAAGGAAAATATAGAGTTAGTTAGGCTTAATTTTATTTTGGAATTGATTTCTTAGTTTTCTTATCATTCATTCTCGTTTTGGAGCTGTCACTAATGGAGGCTTACTGAGAGCTTCACATTAGCATATCTAAATAGAGCTCCATAGAGTGCTTATTGTCTCTTATTGTCTTAATTAGCTCACTATTTATGATAATTTAGTTATTTTATTCATTTATTAGATGAACTAACCCTATGAAGGTGCTTTCCACAAGACACACACCTGTCACTAACTGTTCTAAAAAATGCACTATGCACCTTCATCTAATCATAACTTTCTTACCAGAAAATATCAACAATAGCGGTCATACATTTGACATTTAGAGACATCTATAAGTCTCTCATAAGAATCAATACAACTGAAACTTACTGCAACACCTTGATCATTATACTTATACTTGGCATCATACTAAGAACAATAGGTCAATACTTGACATCAATGACAATCCAATAATCTATCATCATGCAATCAAATCTATATCCTTGTAGCACCAAAAATCACTTACCATCACTGCATCAGTTATGCCAAAAACCTGTCCCACAACAACCTCCCAAAGAGTGATATTCCTACCAAAAGATAACCCAAATACATTCCAAACTTCCTTAGCAAACACAAATTCAAAGAAAATACATTGATTAGTCTTTGAAAGTATACACAAGGAACAAATACTGATATCACCATTAGGCTTGTACACAGGCAGTTTACAAATGATAAGATTCCATTTAAAGCACATTTTCTTGGGTTTCATAGGCCTGACCCAAATACTATTGAACAAAGAGCTCCAAGATGTAGGGTCAAGGTCACAACACCCCAGGTTGACAACATGGTCAAGAATGTCAAAATTATTGGCTAAGAGGGAATATATGGCTTTGGAGTTAACTATCGGTAGTGGGTAACTGGACATAATAACCTGGCCAAAATAACCCTGGACATAATAACCCCGCCATAATAACCCAATGACACAATAACCCAGGGTCACAATAACCCATGGTCAAAATAACCTGTGGACAAAATAACCCATAGTCATTCTAGATCAAGTTAGTATGCTTAAAAAGGGATTGTGAGGCACCATAGAGGATATTTAGGTCATTTTTAGACCATATATCCATTATATACCCATAAAATAGCCTGAAAACATCTTTAATATGCTTAAATAACTTTTTAATTGGTAAATAATTATAGAAATAAAGACAAATTCGTGGGAATAAGCTAAGAGTTATTATGAAAATATGTAAGTCAAAAGGCATTATGAAGAGGCATTAAGAGGCACGAAGAGGCATTGCTCATAATTTGACACTTTAATTAAAAATTTGAATAATTTTTTTTTAGAAATATACTTGTAATTTATAAATTTTGTTTTCCTTTCTCTATAATCTTATGGGGTTATTTTGTCCATGGGTTATTTTGAC
Source organism: Chamaecyparis obtusa (assembly GCA_027943335.1). Classification (NCBI taxonomy): domain Eukaryota; kingdom Viridiplantae; phylum Streptophyta; class Pinopsida; order Cupressales; family Cupressaceae; genus Chamaecyparis; species Chamaecyparis obtusa. Next base: position 1,062,970 of record BSBK01001430.1, read on the forward strand.
TCCGGGTTATTTTGGATTGGGTTATTATGACCCTGGGTTATTTTGTCCTCGAATTATTATGGCTGGGTTATTTTGTCCAGGGTTATTTTTGCCGGGTTATTATGTCTTGTAACCTCGGTAGTGGTGAAACATAGGCCAAGAGAATAAAGTAAATCTCCACAACATATGTACAAGGAATGGGAAAGGGAATACAAGAGCATGCCTTTTTAAGAGTAGAGTATGTTCTCTTAGAAAGGGGGATTCCAAATCTAGAAGACAACTCATTACAATCCAATAGATGCCCATTGGTGATGATGTCGATGAAAGTTTTAATGCCTTTACTATCCCAATTTTTCATTGAGCACCCTTGGAGAAGAGCAAGAGGCTTCCCTTTATGCTTGAGATTCCACCATAGAGAACTCTCCCCACATATGTTGTGTTTATCTATGATATCATTATGAGAAATATGGTTCCACATACAATCCCATGTCTTCCAAATGGATTTGAATACTATAGATCCTCTGGGTCTCACTAGAAATTGTCTAGTAAGAAGGTCACACATGGATATCCCAGTCCAAGTAGGGCTCCACTCTATAAATATTATGTCTACCAAGAAATTTCCATGGTTCATTCCTCTACATCTCCTATAAAATCTATTTGGTGGAAAGTGATGTGCCTTGCAACCTGAAATCCTTCAATCCCAATCCACCCACATTCTTTCTCATGACACACCAAGCCCATTTCACAAAATATCTCTTCTTTTTGCCTCTACCATCAGATCACGAGAAATCCTTTATCTTGTTTTGATGTGGTTGAATTGATAGTGAGAGAATAGCTGGGTAAAAGAAAAATAGATAGTGTAAAATGAAAGAATTTTCTGACAAACTTGAATTCTTCCTGCCAAAGAAAGATACTATTTGTTCCATCTTTTAACTTCCTATCTATTTTCTCTTGTATCAAGCATTGCATTTCTTTTAGGTTAGGGCTGACAAAAAATAGTACTCCCAAATATCTAACTTAATGCTCAAGGGCTACCCACATGATGGGATATTTTGAGAACCAGTTGGGAGGGTGATCATCCCACCCTATCATAATTGATTTGGGGAGTGATATATCTTATTCTCAGATACCAAAAAAAATAGGTCCAACTTTCTCATTAGTGCATCCATGTTATGCTCCTCTAGAGACACCAAAAAACACTGCATTGTCTACAAACTATATATTGGAAAAATCCTCACTATTGGGGAGGGTAATCCATTTCACATGTGGAGATAGTTTATTGTCTCTCAAAAGGTAGTATAATGCATCAGTTGCAAGGAGAAAGATAGCAAAGTAAGGGGGCATCCTCGCATGATGGACTTGGAGAGATTAAAGGTCTCAGATTTAACCCCATTTGCTTATACCATTGCATTATCATCCTGCATTAGAGTTTTGATCATATGGAAGTAGCTTTATAGGAATCCAAGTCCTTCAAGCATCATGTAGATAAAATTCCATTCTATATCATCATAAGACTTCTCAAAGTCAATTAACAACATTGCAGTAGACTATCACAAGCCTTTTTCCCAATTCGTGGCCTCCCAACATGATAAATTTTTTTCCAATATATATCTTCCTTTCACAAAACCTGTTTGTGTGGGGTCGCCCACCTTAAGAAACAAATTTTCCAATCTTTTAGCAAGAAACTTTGCTAGGATATTATATGATACATTTAACAAGGTGATCGGTCTCCAGTTCTTAATAAGCATCCTATCCCCATCCTTGGGGATAAGTTTAATAAGATCCTTATTGATTTCCCCTTAGAGATCCTTTTTAAGTGATTCATTATAAACATCTAGGAGCTCCTCCCCTATCCAACAAGATTTCTTTTATAAAACTCCACAAGGAGCCCATCAAGCCCAGAGGCCTTGTCATTATTGAGGGAAAGGATTGCAGATTTAATTTCTTCTACAAAAATCTCTTTGCTCAAATTGCTTGCATCCATCTTGTCAACCTTCTTAGGAATAATGCTCTGTATCTAGGACCTGGTAGCTTGCTTATCCCCCTCATTATTTTATGATGAAAATAGGTTGTTGTAGAATCTTTTGAAAGAACTATGGATTTCTACGTGATCACTATTGTTTCTATCTTCTTCCCAAATGATTTCAATGTTACTTTTGGATTCCTTACTCTTGAGAAATTGAAAGAAGAATGTTGAGCCTTTATCTCGATGCTCCAGCCAATTAATTCTAGCTCTATTTTTTATTCCCATTATTCTAATATCCTAGACCCTGCTTAGGGCATGCTTGTCATGGAAGAGGGAAACATTGGCCTCTTTATTAACAGGCTCTGACTACAAAATAAGTTATGTTGGCATAGCTAATGATGTGATGGTACAGATTTGGTGTTAAGATGATTAGTTAGTGTTGTCATTGATGTCAACTATTGACCCAATGTTCTTAGTCTATTGCCAAGTATGTGTGAAGGATGAACAATATGTTTCAAGTGGTTCCCGTGGTTGTGATTCTTAAGAAAGACTTGGTAATGTCTCTAGATGATAACTGTATAATCAAAACTGTTGAAAGTATGGTTTGTGTAAGTTATGATTGATTGAAGCATGATAGGACAATCACTAGAACTGTTTGTGACACGCAATGAGTGATTTGATCAGTGTGTCAAATCTGTGATGAGTTAGATGGAGCAATTGTAGGAGGGTAGTTTGGACTATGTATTGATGCCATGTTTATGACCGCCATTGATTTGGTTGACCAATATGCATTTTTTGAGGTTACAAAAGTTGTTTTAGTGAAAGATGATAGTGTTCTTGAGCTACCGATGGTAGATCTTTCTATTGGTGACTGGTAATCAAGTTGTAATAAATTATTTGTGTTTCAGATGTCATGCTAACGTGTCTAAAGTCATTTATGGTGATGGGTTGTCTTTATATTGATCGAGGTAGATGTTTTATCAAGATAAAGGAGTTGATCAAAATGTGTTTGACTGTTCTTGGTAAAATAAATTGTAAGGGTCTATCATTTAGCCAACATGTTTGGTGAAGATGGTTGTTATATTGGAATGTGTGTTTTGGTGCAAACTCTTTAGGCACAAATATTGGAAAAGTGTTTTCAATGTGTTGGATGATTTTTTAGGTCAGTGACAGGAATAGGGCTTGAGTAGTGATATTTATGTCATGAGGTCGAATATTTGTGTGTGTAGATCGTGATTGTGATGGTGAGGTCAAGCCAGGGTATTTGAGAGTTTTATGATGAAAGATTGAATTTATTATAGAGCATCTAATCAAGCACAGGAGTTGTTATTCCAGATCACAAGACCCAAACATGTTTCTTATATGTAAATCCCTTAACTGGGTATATCCTAATAGATCTTATTTATAAATCTCTTAATAGAGTGGCTCATTATCTTGAGTTTAAAATCTCCTAACAGAGTTACTCCTAACAGGGCTAGAGGTAAATCCCATAACTGGATGACACCTAACAATGTCTTTGTAAACTCCTAACATGGCGTACTTTAGAAGAGTACACAATTTGTGAGTTTCATCACACATGCGGTTTTCATCCATTTGGGTTTCCACATGAAAAATCTTTGTGTTATGTGTTGCATGCATTGTGGTGACTATGTTAGTCCTAATCGATTAGTGAGTGGGGGGGTGAATCAGTAAATACAATTTCTATTTCAATTAAACCTTATATATATATATATATATATATATATATATATATATATATATATATATATATATATATATATATATATATATATATATATATATATTTGTAGTATAAATATAATATAATCAACCACTCAAACAAAAATAGAAAAACATAGGTCAACACAACATATATATGTGGAAACCCTCGGTTAGAAAGAGAAAGCCACAGTGGGACAAAACCCACAACTTTACTACTGCAGTAATAAATGTGCCATGTTAAGAGCTTACAAAGCACTTGTAAGAGTGCTACCCGATAAAGGAATTTGGTAGAAGACCTATTAGGATTTGACTCTATTAGGAGTAACCTTGCAAAAGGACTTTCAACACCAATTAAGATGTTACCCGGTTAAAGGATTTATACAATGAACATGTTAGGGTTCACCCTGATAGAGGGATTTGACTATGCTTAACAATAAAATCAATTATCTATTATGACACTTTTTGTCTAATTAGATCATACCTAATACCCTTTCACTCTACTTGGCTATTGAACCTTTCTTCCTTTCACTTCTTATGACCATAGCTTCTCTTTGACAATATCTCTCTCCTACTCTATATGTTCAACTACACATCTTGTGTATGCTATATCCTGTATTTATAAAACATTACTCTTATCAAAATACTTTCTCATAGTTTTGCCAAGCTGTAAACTCACCCATAAATCATCCATGAAAAAATATTGCAAGATGATCTTTGAGTTTACCTTGAAACATCCGCGTAGAAATAAAGCTAACTCCAATCAAAAAACTAACTCCACTTCCAACTGTGAATGCTCCGTATAATCTATTTTAACTGAAATAGCTCTACATAATCCAATTCAGATTATCATGCAGTCAACCAGTATAAATGTTATATTTGGTTTCATATATATCTTATAAGACCAGTTGTTCATACATCCCCTGTATGTCTTATAAGACTGATTGTAGACACCATGTTTGGTCTACCTGTTCATACTAAAGAGTACCGGTGATAGATTTGTCTACTAGTGCTCTGGTGGGATTGATGTTTGCCCCTAACTTAACCAATGGAAACTTACTTAAATATGTCAACAATCTTCCCCTTTGGCATTGGTGGAAAAAAATCACTTTACATTCCCTATCATCTAGACTTCCCCTATGCTTGTGCTTGTCTTGTTTGTAAATTTCTTCCTTCTTCTATGTAGCTGTATCTACCCTGTATTTTGATCTTCCTTTCCAAATCAAATTCTAGTTTCTAGTTCTCATCTTCTTCCCCTTTTTTCCTCCATAGGACAAAGTATTATCATTCTATTTTATATCTATAACTTGGTGAAGATATCAGTGTACATTTTCTTTGTTGTTTGAAGAAAGGGATTCCATAGACCAATGACATGCTTCAAGTTTTTCTAGGTTACTTGCAACGATATAACTATGTTATGTTGGAAAGTGATGTTTTGGGGCACTAGAGATCACTTCAGGGTTGTCATTTATGGAAACACTTATGTTAGAGTAATTGCATGCAGAGATTTTTGGAAATGGAGTCACGGTCATGAAAATGACTAAGTACAGAATCGGGACAACAGTGTACTATGGAATAGTTTTGGTTAGCGATGATAGGATATGATGTATTATGTCTTGCAAAGATAGTAGAAGGTATTTTTGGATATGTAGGACCTTCTGTTATGATTGCATGTATTTTGGTGATCAGATTAGCAAGATACAGTGATCTAAAGGTATGCAAAGACAGAGAATTAGTGTAACAGGGCACATGAGCAGTTGCAAAGATTAAGGAAAGAATAGTGAATATGGTAATATGCTAAGTAAGACAGATAAATTATACTGCCAAATATTTGGTAATATAAGATTGCCGACTCTATGTTTATCATTTACATAATTTATTATTATATTTTGTGAAGTATTTTGAGAGCCAACTGGATGGCAGATTTTGTATAAGTATAGAGTGTTTTGTGGAAGTGATATGTATGGATGAAATGATGAAGTAATGATGTGAATCTAAGAGTAGATAGAAGTTGCGAGATTAGTGTTTGATAGAGCTACAATTGGAACTATCTGAGAAAGAAAAGTGCTTGTATTGTTCACTTTTGAGAACTCTTTTGAAATAGTATTTTGATTGTAAGAGTTGTATGCTCACCACCTTTAACCCGATGCTTTGTATCCCCTAACAGGGTTTTGTATACCTCTAGCAAGGAAATGTACTATGTAGCACTCAGATCCTAATATGGATATAATATTCTAGTGCATAGTTGTGGGTATCATTCCCACCAGGGTTTTCCCTTAATAGGGTTTCCTCAAGAACAAATCATGGTGTCATGAGTTATGTGTTATGCTTATATGTTCTTTTCATTTCAACATTATTTTGGTTAATTTATAATTGGTTGAAGTTTAAACTAAAGTTCAGTAATACTAATTCACCCCCCTCTCAATATTACCTAATCCTAACAATTGGTATCAGAGCTATTGGCCCTTGGAGAGAAAGCCTAATAGCTTAAGGGAGATCAGAATGGATTTGGAAAGTTTGCAAAAGAAATTTCAAGCAACACTGGAAGATCTGGACAAAGAGAAGGCTGAGAATGGTATACTAAAATTTAAATTGAGAACAACAGAAGGTTTCATCAAGAAATTAAAGGACCAACTAGAAGCTTCAAGAAGTCATAAAAAAAACCTTATGGATAAGATCCAAGAAGATTCAGACAATGATACATTAGATCAAGTAAAAGGTTGGAGCAAGAAAGAGAGGAAATCAATCTTTTGATGATAAAAGAGATTCAACATGAAAAGGATGCTAAGAACAAAGTTGAAGAATCACTGAAATTAGAAAATGAAAAGATAGGACTAATGAAGACTAAACTTGACCACTACAAAGATAAATATCAGGAATTGGAGAAGTACAATTAGATTATTAAAGGTGAACTCACTCAAGCCAAATTACACATTGAGAAGTTGTACATGAGCAATGACAAAATTGATGAGCAAAGAGCGAGATAAAAACCTAAAGGAGACATGACTGAAGTTAGATTCAATGAAGCAGAAAGTTCCAAAACCAATGAAGAAGCAAGTGGAGCAAAGAATGAAGAAAAATATACTCATGAAGAACATAAAGAACAGATTAGACCCTTCAGAGGTAGATGCTTTGGATGCAACAAAGTTGGAAACATGAAAAGAGATTGTAGAAGTAAAGGTACCTTTAAACCCTTTACCAGTTACTATTTTAACTGTTGAGTATGGACACAAGAAAGTGGATTGTAGAAAACCTAATCAGTCTAGGTATAAGCAAGATTATGTTAGAGAAGAATCAACAACCAAGATTACATGTAAAAAATGCAGCAACCTTGGACACACATCAAGGTACTATAAATTGCAGACTAATCAAGATAGAAGGAGAGCTACTACTTGTTACAAATGTAAGAACCTAGGACACATAGCGAAGTTTTGTAGATATAATGGAGAGGACAATAGAAGAGGACCAAGAAGATCTAGTGAACCAAGAGGATCACCTCCTATGGTGATAAGGAAAAATGTTGGTGATGGTGGTAAAATTCTTGATGAATACATGAGTGAATTTGAGAATCAATTCAAGAAATCAAAGAGCAAGGAGGATAACAAGATATGGAAGGTGAAAGTTCTAAACAAAGCATTAGTTCAGGGAGAGATAGATGATGATACTATGTCTTTGCATGATGAGTTCTTTGAGGCATCGACCTAAAAGGTCGCATGGCCTTAAGGGGAGCATGGGATACATAGAACATAATATATCCAGCCCATGTATGTGTGGAGTAAGCTCATGTGAGCTTAGGTATGGTATGTACAGACACTATGGATTCTATGGTTGAGAGCACAACACCTAGAGTTCCATTTCCTATGTTCGCAAGTTTTGTGTTGACTGAACGACATGCGAAGTTGAGCTACCAGTGTTTAATGAACTTACTCAACTTGCGAAGGATAAAAGAGCTTGTAGAACATCATTTCAGTACCATTTGATAATCAACAACTAAGTAGAGTAGAAATTTGAAGCATAATAGTCATCTAGTAGAGAGATTATGTGATCGCGTGAAGCAAAGTGCCAAATTCAAGTGTGTTTAAGGTATTTAGACCTATTCTCATTAAGAAGTCATGGATGCACCAATTATCTTTGATGTTGTGGATAGACCTAGATACAAGTTTAAGAGACACCCATTTAAGTCGTGTGAGGATGATCTGGAAGGAGCATTTTCACAAACCCCTATTGGCGTATTACATGTAGAAGATATTAGGGCATATTCACTACAAATATGAGATTATAGGAGATGCAAATATCTAAAATGAATTAGATGCCATAATAGAAGCAGATGGATCTATGGTAGAGGAGTTCAAGATCCTAGAGAGTCAATCCATCATTAAGCTAACCCTACTTACAAAATTCATGGAAACATAATGGTTAAAGATCATTCTTAGTAGAATCCATGATTAGTTCATATGGATTAGAAATCAACCAGTGAAGATATGTGCATAGTTGATCATGATATAACAGGTTTTGATAATTAAGGATCCCTTCCTATAGCAGAAAAGAACTTAAGAAAATAGGTGGAAGCCCTAACTAACTCTAAATGGGATAAAAGGGAAATGACAGTCAATGACATCTTCCAACAAGATGTTAGATTGGTGGAAATGTTATTAGGCTACAAGTTTTATCATAGCAGTAGACTTAACTATTTATTTGCTGGTGTTATCATGATGGCCTATAGGATGGTCAAGGAAAATAAGAAGTACAACCTTTGCGAAGTACTTGCACAATAATTTCTTGATATGTAAAGGTGATTAAGAAAGACAGGACTAAAGCATTTAGGTTTGGGTTTTTGTTGGTTCACATGTACCTTCATATCATTCACGATTTCCCTGGCATGCACCCTAGGGCATGGAAAGACAATGTACCCACTGGAATTCAGATTTAAAAAAGCTACCAGAAATAAGATAAAAATTGGGTAGATGGAGAATTATTTGGGATGATTAAGATTCTTCAAAGGAAGATGAAGCAAAGGTATAGGATACCTAAATATTTAGTTGAAAAATATAAGGACACTATCTATTTCATGATTGAAACTGATTGTGTATGTTTTGAGGTAGTGGAACCAAGGAAGAAATGGTGTTATCCAATGGGGTATGAAGTAAGTTTTGAGATCTTAACTATGTAGGTAGAGCATGTACTGGTAAAAAAAGTAGACCCCATTGAGGAAAGATGGGGAACTTATAGCAAAAATTTAGGAAAAGATCAAAGAAGAACAAGAGAAGGTAACAAGGAAGAGAAAGATCAGTAAAACTGTGGAGGACATCACTGCAAAGGTAGGAATCACTAGGGAACAGTTGAAAAACATAAGAACAAAAATGGAGGCATCCTCTAGCATGGCTATTGATGCACCTACCCCTCCTAAGGTAGAGAAACTAGTAGGTCCTAAAATAGATATAATTGATCTATCCCCCACACAAGAGGAGACAACACAAGAAGTTATGTCTGCGAACATTCCTAGGAGATCTACAAGATCTATTAAGAAAAGAAGTCCAAAAGAAAAAGAGGTAGAAATTGAAAAGAAGAAGAAAGAAGAGGAAAAAGTAGCACAAAAAGATCCACAAACTTTGTGGAAACCATACCTCAAATCATTAGAGAAAAGAGTCATAAAATATGGAAATCTGAAAACAGTAAATAGGTATTATGAAAGGTATGATTCTGAGAATCAAGAAATAATTGAGGATACCATAATTGAGTACTTATTGGCTTTTAAGAAGAATTTGTTAGAGATAGAAGGAAGTATCCCTAAAGAATTGTATAGTAAACTAGAAATTAGAAAATAGTTGGCACAGTCTAAAGATGAAAACATAAGGAACAAGGCCATACAAGACATGTTACCTATTGTTACTATACAAGAGAGGGAAAGGATCATCAAAGAATTGAAACCTTTGTTGAGGACCAAGGCTAGACTAGTGAAAATCATGGCAAGAGAGTATGATGAATTCATTGAAGACACTCAACAAGCACTAGATCAAATCCTTATGAGTGACATGCCTAAGAAGACTTCACCTCCCAAAGTTACCAAGCCTACACTCTTAGGTATGGGAAAAAGTTCCAAGATAGCAGAAGTTGGTGAACAAGCTAGCAAAGTTGATAAGCAACCAGACTTCTTCATTTCCGGTATGCCCATATCATTAGACACTTCACTTGATACAAGTGACCCGTTTCAAGACAATATAGACAATGTGATGACAATTGAAGAAGGACATACAAAGGAAGACAATACAAAAGAAAAATGGGAAGAGAGGGTACAAGAGAAGGAGATACAACAAAAAAAAAAGGCAGGTAGAGGAAACAAGAACAAAAGTAGAGGTAATAGTTGAACAAAAACAAGAATCAGACACCTCCTCCACCTTATTGTTGGCAAGTATGGCCAAATCGGTGAGCATAGATGTAGAGAGTAAGGATGAGGATGAGATCATGAGGTTATCTTTCATGGCCTTTGCTAAGGCAAAAGAAAGGTTAGTACAAAAAGGAGACAAAAGAGTAAAGGTGATTTCTAGGGTAGTAGAGACAATGAGCATAATACTCCCTACACCTATTGATTTTCAAGGAAAGGATGAGGAAGAGAACCTGAGCATGGCGTTGGACAAATTTGACAATCACTTTGAGTCATTGTTGAAGACCGCAAGATAAAGCAGAAAAGATCTTTCTAGAGAAGAAGTTGAAAGAAGTATGTCAGTCCATCTCATGGGACTTGGACATTCTTAAAGAAACTACACTTTAGGCAAAGAGTTATGTAGCACAAGGAAGAAAGATATACAATTACTATATAAATACTTGTAGACATGTAAAGAACATTGAAGATATCATAGCCAAGGATAGGGCTACCCTAGATAGTTTGATGGACAGTTATGAAACCTCTTCACAAACTATATTGGAGATGGATAAGCAGGCATCCAAGATATTGGATAAGATTAATACTTTGAATAAAGAGAAAGGGAGAGTAATAGACTTCTCACACTAAAGGTTATTTCTTTATCATCACATGAAAGACATGCAATTGTCTTCCCATCACTTGATTCTTTTCTTGTGAGTTCTGCTTCATCGCTGCCCTATGAATCAGATTGTGTTTCCTTGTCCTCAGGAGTTGATTCCTCTGCTGAAAAATATTCTATTTGGGCAGGCTTTGCCTTTACAGGACACTTGTGTGAAAGATCCCAAGGTTCCCTATAATCAAAGCATAATTTCTTCCTTCTTAATTCATTAAGCTCATCACTATCCAACCTTTTTGTTACATTCTTAGGTGGAGGGTTTTTTCTGAAATTTTTTCTTATCCTTATCTTTTTTTGAAGTAGATCCTTTAGACTAAAACTTATCTCTAGAAGATGAAGGCTCAATTTATCTATCCTTTTTATACACTTCTTGCACACTCTTCTTCTTCTCCTTTTTCGTAGCTTCTTTTAGCTTATCGGTTCACTCTTTTCTTTGGCAGAATGAATGCAAACTATATTCATTGCAAGTAGAGGAATATATAGACCTCTTTCCTTTTTTTTCTTTTTACATGCACAACCTGCTTAAAGATCACCTTCGGATCCATCACCCAATGGAGTCTCAGTTCACTGAGAAAACATCTGATACATGCCATGTTTTTTCCTCTTTATGAAGGAAATGGAAGATGCATGCAAAAAACTCTCCTTCAGTAGAGATTTCTACATGTTTTAATACCACAAAATCTGGCATTAAAACCTTCAATTGTGCCTTGCACCGATCATCTTAATAACACAAAATCTTCCAGATTTTGTGCAAAAAATCCCAATCAAAGAGTCACACAACAATTTGTCAACTGTGACTTTCCCCGTTTCATCAATCTTGATGAAATCTTTACTAATCGGTTTATATCCTTAGGTTGTGCACAGGTAAGAACCTTAACCTCTCACCATCCCTTTTTTTGGATGTACCCATAGCACCCTTTCCTTGGTTCATGTTATGGGTTACCAGTTGCATCTTCCTTGGTGATTGGTTTCTCCGATGATCAGTTAGAGCTTTATTACTATGTGTCACCAATTTTTCTGTGCTTATTAATGTTAGTTGTTTTGGTTCCCGACTAAGCAACACTTTTTTGTCAATCAATGACAAAACCAGTTTGCCATGTAACAGTTACATTCCTTATTGGTTAATGCCAATAATCTCCCAAAGCCAACGATCTCCCCCTTTGGCATTGATGGAAAAACCATAACCTTATCGAATCTTCACTGGTTATAATCTCCCCCTTTGACAATAATGCCAAAGGCTAGTCAGAAAGACTACCTTAATGAAATCTGCTCCCCCTACAAGAAACAATCCTATTCATCAATCATGTTAAGATGAAGTTGAATCCTCTGTTGAAGCACAATGAATTGATGAACATCTTTCTCTAATTACTGAAGATTGGGAAGGGGCTTCACCGCTAATTTACTTCTGAGATAATCAAATGTACTCTTTGGTAATGGCTTTGTAAATATGTTAGCAACCTGTTCTTTTGTGGGAACATATTCCAATCTCACTTCTTTAATTTTCACCTGCTCTCTCAAATAGTGATACTTTATAGAAATGTGCTTTGTTTTGGAGTGGATGACATGATTTTTAGATATATTTATTTCACTTGTACTATCACAATAAATTGCAATGGGTTTAGGTATTTGTTCTTGGATTCCTTCCAATATCTATTTGATCCAAATCACATGTGTGCAATTGATTTCTGCAACAACATAATCAGCTTCTGTCGTGGACTGTGAAATGCAATTTTGTTTCTTACTTGTCCATGACACGATCCTTTCTCCAAGAAAGAATGCACCTCCACTTGTGCTTTTTTTGTCATCAATATTACCAGCCCAATCTACATCAGTAAATACCTTTATTTGGAAACCTCCCTTATGAGGAAATCGTAGGCCATGCTTTGCAGTTCCTTTTAGGTATCTAAAAATTCTTTTTACTGCTATTAAGTGTGTCTCTTTTGGATTAGCAGAGAATCTTACTACAATGCCTACTGCATGTGCTATGTCTAGTCTACTATGCACTAGATATTGTAATTTGCCAATCATAGACCGATACAATGTCTTATTTACTTCTTTTGCATCATCTTCCTTTGATAACTTGAGGTTAGTTATCATTGGTGTACCAACCGGTTTGGATTCTTCTAGCCCACATGATTTAAGAATTTCATTGACATGCTTGGACTGAGAAATAAAAATACCTTCTTTGTGATGATGGAATTGTAATCTAATGAATAACTTTATGGCTCCAATCATGGACATTTCAAACTCTTTCTTCATCTCCTTAGCAAAGGCTTTGCTCATTTTGTCATCTCCTCCAAAGATGATGTCATCAACAAAAATTTCAGCAATCGGGTTCCCTTCTTTTCCAGTCTTGAGATACATATCGTTGTTATCTCCTATTCTTGTGAATCCTATAGTCAGGAGGTATGAATGCAACATTTCATACCAAGCCCTTGGGGCTTGTTTTAGCCCATAAAGAGCTTTTTTCAATTTTATAGACCATACCACTCTTCTTTGTGGATGAGAATCCTTCTGATTGTTCTATGTAAACTTCCTCCTCCAATATACCATTTAGGAATGAAAAATTTACATCCATCTAGTATACTTTGAACCTTTTATGAGAAGCATAAGCAAGTAGGATTCTCACTCCTAGTTTGGCCATAGGTGCAAAAATTTCACCATAATCCAGTCTTGCCTCCTCTGCGTATCCTTTGTAGACTAATTTTTCTTTGTTCCTCATCACTTTTCCTTCTTCAATCAATATGTTTTTGTAGACCCACTTGGTCCCGATGACATTCTTGTCATGTGGTCTTGGAACAAGAATCCACGTTTCATTCTTCTCAATTTGCTCAAAATCTTCTTCCATTACTTTGACCCAGTTTTCATCCTCCAGAGCCTCCCTAGTGGTTTTTGGCTCTATAATGGAAAGTAAGCAGATACTTTCTCTAGTCTTTCTCCTCGTTAGAATATTAGCATCTTTGTCACCTATCAGTGGAATGATATGTGACATACCTTGGTAGAAATGGTTGGTGTTCCTGGTCTATATCTTCTGGTTGAGTAATTTCTCCAGCATGGTCATGAACAATTTCTTATTCATCATCTAGAGTTGGTCTTATATTTTTAGGTACATCATCCTGCTCTAAGGGTCTGATTACCTACTCTTCTCCTTCATCAACAACACTCATTTCATTGAATTCCAAATGATTTTTAGTATTATGATCCTGATGAATGTCATACTCATTATGACTGATCTTACTTCACAATTCAGAATATTCATCAATCTTCACATTGATACTTTCTACTATTTTTAATGTCCTCTTATTTAGACACCGGTAGGCTTTAATCTTGGTAGAATAACCCAGAAATATGTCTTCATCACTCTTTGGCTCAAACTTGCTAGAATATACATCTCTTTTAATATAACATTTGCTACCAAAAATTATGAAGTAGCCTACACTAGGAGTGTGGCAGAACCATAAATCCTAGGGATTCTTACTGATTCCTTTCTTAACTTGAACTTGGTTCAGTGTATACACAAAAGTGTTGATATCTTCTCTCCATAAGTGATGGGGGAGATCCTTCTGAATCATTAGGGTTCTAGCATAGTCAATCAGAGTCTTGTTTCTTCTTTCAATGACTCCATTTTGTTGCGGGGTTCTTGGTGTAGACAACTATCTTTTTATTCCATGTTCCTCACAGTAGTAAGTGAACTCTTGAGAGGTGTAGTCACCTCCTCTATCTGATCTCACACACTTCAAGCTTTTACTGATCTCCTTCTCCAGTCAAGCCTTATATATTTTGAACATGCGAAAGGCCTATGATTTTTCTCTAAGAAAAAGTGTCCACATCATTCTTGAGAAATCATCTACAAAAAGTATGAAATACCTATCTCCATAGTAGCTCTTTATTCTCATAGGTCCACACACATTTGTGTGTACAAGATCCAGAACATTTTCAATAGAAAAAGATTTACTACTTAAACTTGTTCCTATCAATTTTCCTAACTAACAATCCTTACAAATACCTCTGACAGGTTTTGTAATCTTAGAAAGATCTTTAAACTTCTTCTTGATCACTTTGACAATGTTGTCAAAGTTTACATAGCAGAGCCTCTTATGCCACAACCAACTATTGTCCTCTTTGGTAACAAGATAGATTTTATTTGTTACTCCTTTTACTAATGCTATGAGGAAAGCTCCCTCCATTGAGTCTAGATAGAATAGGTTGGTTCCTGACAACACAAGAACCTTGCGTGAACTCCAACAGGTATCTGTTGTTATTTAATTGAGTGACACTCATTAGATTGTACTTGAGTCCTTCTACCCAATACACATCCTCACATACAACTTCATTGCCCAGTGCAATTGAACCTTTACCTTTGATAGCACAAAGAGCATTATTACGAAAGGTTATCGATCCACCATCATTGAGCTTTAGGCTGATGAACTTGTTCTTATCACCATTCATGTGGTGAGTGCATCTACTGTCAATGCTCCAACCATCATGTTGATGAGATCTTAAGATAAGTGTCATTTCACTTATCACTTGGCTTTCTTATTTTATTGCAACAAAGATAATTTCTTCATCTTTAGAATCTTTAGATTCATTGTCTATGACTCCTTCTGCAAGGTAGCACTCCTTTTCTTTGTTCTTGAATTGGTTTCTCCTCTCTTTATTTTCATTATCTAGACATCTTGCAGCAATGTGTCCTATCTTATTGCAACAAAATCATTTTAGTGGAATTTTACCTTTGTACTTCCATTTTCCTCTAGGAAATATCCTTGTGATGAGTGCTTCAAACTCATCTTGCTCCATCTCTTCAAAGAGTAGATTTTCAACAAAATTTTCAGTCTTACTGATAGAACTATTATCGGTTTCTCTTCCTTTCTTGGTGGAAGGCGTATTAACAGAAGATTTAAAAGCAAATTATTGCATGGGTAAGCTGTTATAAAAATTGCTCAATTCAAATGTAGTCAACTTACTGATTAGGGAGTCAAGAGTGACTTGAGACATGGTCAATAATTTGAGCTTCTATATGGCTGAGATTTTGATAGCATATTATGGCCTCAGCGTTCTTAGTATTTTTCTTATCACATATTCCTCACTCAGTGTTCCTCTAGCACTTTTGATAGAGTTCATCACTTCTTTGATTCTATTATTGTAGTGCTCAATATCCTCTCCTTCATTCATTCTCATATCATCATATTTGCCTCTTAGGCTTTCTACCTTTGCTCTATGAACATGTGGGTCACTACCATATACTATTTGTAGCTTAGCCCACATCTTGTGAGCAGTTGTCAGATTTTCAATCTCTGCATAGACATAATCAGGTAGTGCAATTGCCATCATATCCATTGCAATTGTATGTTATGTGTTGATCTTTTGTTCATCATATGTCAAGGTGCCAGTGGATTCAGGGTAATCATGAATTACATGAGTCTAGTATTTATATCTAGGGGTTTTCATGTACAACTTCATTCAACTACACCATAGAGTGAATTTATCCTTAGAAAACTTTGGTTCTTCCTCATCATTTGATCTTTTTCTTGTTGGGGTTAAGCAGATTAGAAAAGGAACTAGGCTCTGATACCAATTGATGGTCCCAACCGGTGCTGAGAGGGGAGGTGTGAATCAACACATTCTAAAATTTTAGTACTTAATCTGATATATTCTAGCCAAGGCTGTAAGAAGAATAAATTCTATCACAAAAATAGCAAACACACAAACCAACAATGAATAACACCAAATTTATCACATGAATTTTCAAATTGGGAGAAAACCACGATGTGAGGAAACCTCACAAATTTTGCACTCTTCTGAAGTGTGCCCTATAAGGAGCCTTCCCTGTTAAAGGATTAAAAATGCACTATTAGATGTGACCCGGTTAAAGAATTGAAGAAATAAGGTCTGTTAGAACCTTCCTGGTTAGAGGACTTAGAACACCTAAACAGATGTCACCTAGTTAAGAGATTTAATACAAGGGACTTGTTAATGTCCACCCAAAATAATAAGATTTTGCTATTGCAATTATCAGAGAGCAATAGAGATTTGTGATCTTTAGAAGATGGATTTACAAAGCCTGATAAGATTGTTGTTCTTTTTCAATTGATAATGATCACTAGTCACTATAGGTATGTTCTCCTTGGCTATTGTGCTTCCTTGCACACTCTTATTCTTCTCTTCACCTTTTTCATAGCTTCTTTAAGCTTACAGGTTCACTTTTTTCTTTGGCAAAATGAAGACAAACTATATTCATCTCAGGCAGAGGAATATATAGACCTCTTGCCCTTTTTTCTTTTTACATGCACGGTCTGTTTAAATATCACCTTCGGATCCATCACCTAGTGGAGTCTCGGTTCACTGAGAAAACATTCGATGCATGCCATGCTTTTTCCACTTTATGAAGGAAATGATAGATGCATGCAAAAATCTATCCTTCACTAGAGTTTTCTACATGTTTTAATGCCACAAACTCTAGCATTAAAACCTTTAATTGTGTCTTGCACTGATCATCTTGATAACACAGTCTTTCATATTTTGTGCAACAAATCCTGGTCAAAAAGTCACACAACAGCTTGTCAATTGTGACTTTCTCCGGTTCATCAGTCTTGATGAAATCTTCACTGATCAATTTATATCCTTAGGTTGTGCACATGTAAGAACCTTAACTTGTCACCATCCCTTTTACTGGTTGTACCGGTAGCACCCTTTCCTCGGTTCTTGTTACCGATTTCCAATTGCATCTTCCTTGGTGTCCAGTTTATCTAATGATCAGTTAGAGCTTTATTACTATGTGTCATTGGTCTTTTTGTGCTTATTAATGTCAGTTGTTTTGGTTCCTGACTGAACAACACTTCTTTGACAATCAATGACAAAACTAGTTTGCCATGTACTAGTTACATTCCTTATCGGTTAATGCCAACAATCTCCCAACGCCAACATAAAGGCTATCTTATGCGGGGCCAAGACCATCCACACTTTATGTTTGATGCTTATTTTGGGTGGTGAGTTCACAGTAATGAATTAAGACATTACTTTGTAATAATGCCTCTTCCTGTGGATATCGTGCATGTTGGCTTGGTGTAATGACCCATTCCTACTATCTTTGACATTTGGTACTTGTGTGATGGGTGGAGATGAAGGAGTATTATTGCATATAGAGAAGTTTGAATCAAGACTTACTGGTTATTGCGAAAGAACTAGGCTGGAGACGCAAACCTTTAGTATGTATTGATTTGGACGTAGCCCCAGGTCGATTCAATGGGGAGTTCATCTCATAGCTCCTACAAAGCTTAACTGTTGAAGAAATACATTGTTTTTGATTGCAAGAAAAAATAGGTTTTAAAGGGGACCCAAAACCCCATACAAGCTAGAATAAAAGGTTTACATTAAAGGGCACTAAAAAGAGACAAGACTGGGGACCAGTCCGCCATAACCAAAACTAGCAAAAAACTGATAGAAAGCCAGTACTAGGGACCCAGGGCACTAGAAAAACTCTTTGCGAGTCTCATCAGCTTCCTGCTTCGCTTCAGATATCTTCTTTATTGCGACATTGAAATCAGAGAGCTCCTAGATTCTTTCTTGAATCTTTCTCCTTTTTGCAAATCTTGTACATTTTCTCGGGCCTTCCTCTTCTAGGTCCTCAGTATTCTCATCAGGTTTCTTGCTAGGGGAGCCAGCATCCAGCTCAACTTTAATGGTCATAAAACAATCCATGACCGAACCCATAAATTTGTTGTTGTCATGCATATGTTTTTTCATGGCATTCTCCATAGTTTCCATTCTATCTTGCATTTCTTGCACTTTTTTATCCCCATCAATGTTCATATTTTCCACCACATTTTTCAAACTAGACTTCAGCTTTTCCTATAGAGAATCCACCTTAGCGGAAATGGAGCGATGCTTTAAGTTTAAATTCTTGATCTCTTGGAAAACCCATTTCATTAAATAGAAAGAATACATGGAAGCAGCCTTGCAGTTTGGAGGACCCCAAAGGGGGGGTCGATTTTATTGTCCATATCTTCCCTTATCAATTGAACATTCCATTCCTACATGTCCACAGTTTTGATGAAAGGAATGTTTCAAGAATCGCTAGGAGCATTCGCTTTCTCCACACCAGGTGAAGTCATCTCTGTATCAGGGGAAGTTTTCTCTACCTCCGTAGCTTCCTTCTAAGTATTTGACCCAACCTCCATGACCACTTCCAGTTTATGGGAGATGGGCACACCATGATCTTCAGAGCTATCATAGTCCACCAAAATGGGCACCTCCTGACTACCCACATTCTCCTCATTCTTATCATCCTCATCGTTACTCTTAATTCCAGAGGTATTACCCATTTCCATAGTACTCGTAGCCTCTTCTTTAGTGTTGTCATTTCCCTTCAAAGTCATTTTTGAGACTGAGGTCGAAGTGTAACTATCTTCCTCAGTAGAATCAGCCATGTCATTGTAACCTTCCGCACTATTAGCAAAGGTATCCGTATCCATAGCAACCTCCTTATCCTTTCTTAATTTTTTACCCGAAGGACTCTCCTCTTTATCGACCACTTCCCTAATTAATTTTTTACCTAAACCCATTTTGGATGGGGAAATGATAGGGCTAGCACTGGCAGTCTTCTTAATATGTTCAACGATTAGAAGAATCAACCCTTCATGAAGAATGGGTTTTTTCTCCTTCTTCCTATGCCAGGAAATACTCAGATGGAGGGACTGAAGAATATAGTAAGGTAGGGACACCCTAATTTTATGACATAAATGATAGAGCAAAACAAAGTGATAGGAATGGGCCTGTTTGAACCTACCATCTAGGGTAACATATTCCATAATCACCAT
This sequence comes from Chamaecyparis obtusa, assembly GCA_027943335.1. NCBI lineage: Eukaryota > Viridiplantae > Streptophyta > Pinopsida > Cupressales > Cupressaceae > Chamaecyparis > Chamaecyparis obtusa. Next base: position 1,082,487 of record BSBK01001430.1, read on the forward strand.
CATAACCGTCACCCAGATTTTTTTGAACAAAGCCACATCATAGCACCCACCAAACTCTTTCACCAGACTTTTTTTCTCCTCTTTGCTTTTGGGAAAGCGCCGAATGGCCTTTAGCGAGACTTTCTTATCACGGTAAAATTTGATTCCCTTAGTACTAAGCCCAGACACATCAGCAATGAGTTCCTCCATAATGTTCACTGTGATACTAGTTATAGTGACGGACCCATCTCTCCAGGAATCAACAAACAGCTTCGTGGCACTGTCTTTCACCCCATGCAACTATTCCATGTAGGTGGTAAGACCCCCCTTAGTGAGAATATCCCAGACCTCTCGCATATTTTTCCATTTTACACAGTCCTTAGGCTCTTTATGATTAAGCCCTCCTCCCATGATCTCACAGCTAACAGAGACAGTCATTATTGCAGAGAAATACCAATTGTTACGATAATAGGCAACTTTGAAGTTAACAAAAGTTAACTTGTGTCTACAATTAGTTCTCTTGGGAAAGGCACCACTTTCCATAATCATTTTTCCTTGTTTCTCTTAAATGTGTCTAATCATCATAACTTCTCAAGATACACCCAATCCACCCTTTTGCTTTGGGACTTGTCAAAGGCCAACTTGGCTTTCATATCAATGGTGAGATTTCCATAATCATGCCAAATCATGATATCCTTGGATTTAACCGCAAAATTGGCCAGCTCATTAGTGGTACAATTCACTTCTCGATAAATGTGAGATATAATGACTTGCTTAAAGGAGTTAATAATAACCCTAGCCTCCTCGATTATCTCCTTAATGGTCCATGATGACTTGGTCTTGTCATTAATGCATCTTAAAATATTCATTGAATCACCCTCGATCCAAACATTTTGAGCCATATTTTTCTTGACAATTTTAAGCGTATGAAGAAGATCCATTGCCTCTGCCAAGTGGTTGCTTTGCACCCCAATAGGCATTGCCACTGCAGCCAGACAATTAGCCATGTCATCATGGATGAGACCACCATAGCCCGCTGGGCCCGGGTTGCCCTTCGCAGCACAATAGAAATTTATTTTTATCCATCCTGGCAAAGGAGAAAGCCAGATGGCATTCTCCCTAGGATTATGGTTTTATTAGTTATCCCCGCACCCAAATCACTAGCATTGAAATCCAGCAACCTGCTAGTCGACATTTTGTAGTTTTCCTTAATGCTTCTCTTAATCTTCTCAGCTATCACCTTGGGCGAAAGTTCGATATTCCTAAAGACTCTGTCATTGCATTCTCTTCATAACCTCCATATCACATGGGGGGCTATGATATTCCACAAATGCTGATCAATGGGGACCTTAGCTTTCTCCACTGTTTACAAAAACTCTCCATGTTATTGAGAAAAAAATTAATTAATCTACCAGCATTGTAATAAAAGATTCCAAACCTCTCAAGCAAAACTACAATCAATGGCAAGATGAAAAACTGATTCCTTAGCTTTTTTACACAAGAAGCATTTATTGCTCAAAGTCATGCCCCGTTTCTGGAGGTTGTCTATTGTAAGAATTTTATTTTGCAAAACCAGCTAGAAAAAAATATTAATTTTAGGAATTAAACTTTTATCCCACACTTGAGCCCAAAAAGGGAGAGGATTCAGTTGTTTCAATAAAAGCTCAGAACAGGAAGCCACCATGAAGATACCAGAAGGAAGAATACCCCAGACTAGCTTATCTTCTCTAGAATCCTTAACCTTCCAGATCATAATATCTAGCATCAAAGGCTTAAGCATTTCATCCACTAGGGAGAGGTCAATCCATGAGCCATTCCTCCAGTAGTCCCTGACCCTAGCTTTGAATCTCTGAATGCACTGATTGATGAAAGGCTGAAAGGCAGTGACAGATCTTAGGGGACAGTCTTTAATCCAACAGTCCTCCCAAAACTGGATCCTTCTACCATTGCCTAAAAACCACTTGGCCCCTTTAAAAGTTGCTTCCTTAGCATTCTAAATATTGTTCCAAATAAAAGAACCTTGCACTTTCAAATTCATTTCCCAAAATTTAGAAATATGGGAGAAAGAGGAGATATTTTCTATGGATGATTTCATTCCATTCTCTTTTTTCCCCAAAAATTCTCCAAGTCTATTTAGCCAGCAGTGCCATATTAGTGACTCTTAGAGGGCGAATTCCCAGCCCCCCCCCCCCCCCCCCCACTTTTTAGGAGTACAAACCCTGTCCCAAGCCACTAAAGTGGGTCTCTTTTTTTCTTCCACTCCCAACCACAAGAAGTTTCTTTGGATTTTTTCAATAATATCAGTGTATTTACTAGGAATCTTAAAAAGACTGAGAGCATAGACAGGGAGGCTTTGCAAAGAGGCCTTTAAGAGCTGAAGTTTACCCTCTTGACTAAGAAGGGCTCCTTTCTAGCCAACCAACTTCCTGTTGAATCTGTTAACAATACCAACCCAAAAGGAATCCAGAGGTTTGAGACCAAGAGGAAGTCCCAGATAGGTAGCAGGAAAAGAGTCAATTCTGCAACCTATGATTCTGGCAATTCTATACTGCCTATCCTCAGGGGTGTTGATAAAAAATAATGAGCTCTTATCCCAATTAATGGATTGACTAGAACCAAGAGAATAGGTAGAAAGAGCATGTTTTATAGACTTTGCTTCCTGAATAGAAGAGAAATCCATAATGATAGTATCATCCACAAACTGCTCATGAGAATAGGGACTAGAAGTCGAAGAAGGGGAAAGGCCTTTGAAAGACCTAGTGGAAACAATCTTATGAAGAAGGTGCCCTAGACATTCAGCCAGGATAGAAAAAAGGATAGGGGAAAGAAGATCTCCCTACCTTAGACCCCAGGAGGGTTTGAATAACCTAGAAGGGGAACCATTGATCAGAATAGTAGCAAAAGAAGTGCTAATGAGCTGATAAATCAATTTAAGGAATTCATCACCAAAACCAAAGGATCTCAAAACCTTGATCAACAAATCCCAGTCCACCCAATCATAAGCCTTCAAAAGATCCAATTTTAGAAAAAAACCAGAGTTAAGAGAGACTTGAGTGGAGTGGATAACCTCATGAACCTTCATAATCAAATCAAGAATCTGCCTGCCAAGCATGAAACCACTTTTCTGTGGAGAGATAATCTGAGGGAGAATAACCAGCAAACGAGAGGTTAGAACTTTAGAAAGAATTTTGTACACGGAATTACATAAGCTAATTGGTCTGAAGGAATCCACTGAATTAGCTCAAGGCTTCTTAAGAATCAGAGCAAGAAAGGTCGCATTAATCTCTTTAAGCAAAGATCTGGCTCCAAAGAACTCTTTAACAACATTGCTAATGTCCACTTCAATAATATGCCATAATTTTTGAAAAAAGAACATAGGGAACCCATCTAGGCCCGAGGACTTATCACCTTCAAAAGAGAAGACCGCTGCCTTGATTTCATCTAGAGAAGGGATGGAAATAAGAGCACGATTGGTAGAATCATTAACAATGGAAGGAATGTTATCAAGAAGGATGTTTTGATTCCCCACATCAAGATTAGGGTCTCTAGAGAGAAGAGAAGAGAAAAAATTAATCATAGCCCCAAAAATATCTTTGTCATTGGAAATTTCCCCATCCTCCACTTTGAGTTTGGATATTCTGTTTGTAGCTCTATGTTTTGAGGCAGATAAATGAAAGAATCTAGTGTTCTTATCCCCAGCTTTGAGCCAAATAGACCTAGATCTTTAGCTCCACTATTCTTCTTCCTTGGAAATAATGTTATGTGTTTTAGTGAGGATGCTCTCCTCCTTATCCCTCAGCTCCACCGTCAGCCCAGAATGTTGGACGATTTTTTGAATAGCGTCAAGATCCTTTTTAAGTTGACTTTTGGATTTAAAAATATCACCAAAAATAGTTTTGCTCCACACCTTCACATTCTATTTAACACTGAGAAGTTTCTTAACCACTCTAAACATTACAGTGCCTTGACTATTAACATTCCACCAATCTTTGATATGACATTCAATCTCCAGATGATCAACCCACATTTTTTCAAACCTGAAGGGCAGGTGACCCTTCGCAATAATTAGATTAGCACTAAAACATATCGGGAAGTGATCAGACCCAATCTTCGAAAGGCAAGACAGCGAACACCCAAAATTTTTTAGCCAACAACCAGTGATCAAAGCACGGTCCAACCTAACTTGGATGAGGTCTTGACCAATCCTTCTATTCAACCAAGTAAAATTGACTCCCTGAAGCTCCATATCAAAAAGAGCTTGATTATTAATAAATTCCATAAGCTCCATTCTACCATCTAGGTGACTCTAATTATCCGCCCCACCATACTTCTCATTGTCTTTTAAATGGAAATTGAAGTCCCCAATGATCAGCCAAGGAAGCTCCCGGAAAGAGTTTCTGTGATTTTCAATTTTTCTCCAGAAATGGGATCTACCAACTTTGGAGTTGGGGGCATAAATAGTAGTAGCAACCCATTCAAAATCCATCTTAAGATGAACAAAGTTAATTTTAAGGCAGTTCAGATTTTCCAAGACCACAAATCCCCGAACATGATTTTGATTCCAAAAAACAATGACCCCTCTCGAAGCCCCTTCAGAGCTAAATCCAACAACCCCATTATTTTTAAAGATTCTAATTTTTTCCACCTTCTCTTTTCCCATCTTAGTTTCTTGAACAAAATGATATCAGGATTGTGATCTCTTACCAAATTCCTAAGAATGTCTTGTTTGTGAGGGGCATTCAACCCTCTTATGTTCCATGAGATGAGCTTCATTTCTTAACCAGAGTACAGACTCCCTGGATAGTAAGTTTCTTACCATCCGCAATGCACTTTTTTCTTTCTCTTTCTCTGATTTCTTTGTTGGTAAATCTCCCTTGAGACTTTTTCTGAGATCCAACATCCGCTTTTAGCTTAGATCCCCCATCTGCTTTAGTTTGAGTGGTAACCCCCTTGGAGCCTGGAGTGACAGGTTCCAGTTTCTTCTCTTTCTTTTTTTGTTTCTTCCCTTTTTGAATAGTCTAGAGTCTGTTCCCATAGAGGGTTCATCTCCAGCAACAAGATTTTCATCACTGCTTCCTGAAAGAGTATTAGGAACAAAAGAGGAGTCATCTTCATCAGTTTTTACATCTTCAACAAAAACTATGTCCATCGAGGGTCCTATCTGAGACACCTCTTCCAGAATAGGAACCAACACCACCATTGGAACCGAGTCATTATCAGAAAGACCCGCACCCAATTGTTTCTTAGGGGATTCAAAAGAAGTAGGGATCTCCTAGATATTCTCATTAGAGACAATATCCTTACTAGAAATAGAAACCAAATCTGACACATGTGATACTGGTTATGCTATTTTTCCCTCCTCCAACATTGGGATAGTGTTAGAATCAACTTTCTCCGCCGAGTCTTCCTTATTACTGCTATTGTCACCTTTGACCTCCTTCTAGACTTGTCTGTCATCTTTTTAGGTTCCAAGTTTGTTGGCGGAGAAACCTTAGGAGTTTTCTTTGGGTAGTATTTGGCCCAATGTCCCATTTTATGACAGACAAAGCAGGCAAACGGGAGCGATTTGAAAGTCACCTCCTGTTTCCACTGACCCAATTTAGAGTTGATGTTGATAACCAAGGGAAGATTGTCAAACTGACCAATATTAACATAGATCCTAGCAAAGGCAAGTCTGGACTTGGTTGCCATCATAGGATCAACAGAAATGAGTTCTCCTCCAAAGGAGGAAGCTAAACCTTTGAAAACCCCCTCATTCCAATATTCTAATGGCAGCCCAAGAAACCTTGCCCAGACCGGGTTTGCCATAAAAAAATTATCAGAATAGTTCCAGTTAGGAGTCCATTTGCGAAAATCAACTACCGTTCTACCAAACATCCAAGGAGCCCCACACAATACATAGTCCTGATCTTCCTCATTTGAGAAAGAAAAAGAAAGAAAGCCTTTTGGAAGGGCCGCAATATCCACATGACCTTTCAATGCCCATTTTTTCTTAACAAAAGATCTAATCGCCTCAATATTAGGATGGGGATTCCATGGCCAAAATAGATCGATCCACCATACTATCAGGAACAAAAATAGCAGATTCTCCTTCTTGAATAAATGCCTTGACCGAATCTTCAGAGGACATAGTGTTTTCCTCCTTTCTCACTCCCACTAAATCTAACCACTTTTTTGGACTATGAGGGTTGACTTTAGCATCAACAGATCCAGAGATGACTTTTGACCCCACTTGTGGGTCCTTTGAAGGATTAGCCTCAACACACAACACCTTAGAAGTCGGACAGGGCCCTTCTCCTAACACAACTTCACACACAGGCAGAGCCCCATTTGACACTACCTTCGAGGGGGTACCCATGACACCCCTAGACGGGGATGGATTCCCCTGCCCCAACAGAGAGGAATCTAACACCTGAAGTGCCAAATCTAGTACTGGTGAAGAAGGCATCCCCAGGACCATAGGCCCCTCACCAGTACGAGGGACAAAGCTAGCACCAACAATTGCACTACCATGACCCTACCTGCAGTTTGAATCCAAAACTTTCCCGCTCGAAGTCTCTCCTCTCCTGCTCGAATCCTCTCCCATCTCCTTTCTCTGTACCAAGAAGGGAGGAAGAAGAAATACATTGTTGGATTAGTGCTTGTTTACTGGTATTCAGCTAAATAGAGTCGAGTGTTGTGACTCGAGTGAATGGCCTCATATTGTCGTGAGTGTCAAAGTTTGTGAGCTGGTGTTTGAACATGGATGACTTGAAAGTCTTACCCAGTGTGAGTGATAACAAAGAATAGATAGTGATTCAAGGGTGTGGAATGTTAAGACATGTCAGTGTGGATATGTAGTAGTGATAACTCACACCCTCACACTTTGTAGTCCATCTAGAGACTGATGACATTTTTGTTATCACATCAAAATACTCTCAGCACTCTACGAGGGTAGAGCAATCTAGGGAGGTGGATGATAGGTTGTGAATGTGACTAGAAATGATGAAAGGGTTCAACTTCTTCCTAGTTGGGATATCATTGTTTAGGCTTAGAATTGTTACCCTAACTCAGGCATTAAGGCTACACAACAATTCTATCCTGACAATGGAAACCTCCTCTAGTTGTGGGTAGACTATGAATAAGAAGGAATCTCCAGATTCTAGTCCAGTTCCTGTTTAATATGAAATATCACCACTTGATTGAAAACTTGATAAGAAAAGGGATAGAAAGAACTTTTAAATTGAAATAAATTGGGGTGATACACCAAAATGGTTTCAGACTTTGCAGGGAGAACAAAATAATAACTCAAAATCATATATCAAATGCTTGACTCTTCAAATCACTGCTCAACATATAGGCTAACAGACTTCACTATTAGGAATAAGTCACAAATAGTTCAAATAGTTAACAACATACGTCTTCCATACAAGGTTTAAGAAAACAACAGATTACCTCAAGAAGGAACAAACATACATTCACTTCTTTTGGATTACAATTAAAAACAACACTTGCAAAGAAAGATGAAACTAGGATTATCAAATCAAACTCCAAATATATATGGACCAAAGAGCATATGTTTTATTTCTCTCACAAATCTAATAATGTGGTTACAAAAATGGCTTGAAAAACATGTAGGAACAATATGTTCACTATTAGCCTCTCTCCCAAACTTGCAACCCCTAAAATTGATCATCAAAATCAATCTTATAGTATGCCCTAGCCTCAAACCCGAAAATACAAGCCCTCTAGAAATGCCCTATTTTGGCCAAAAATCATGCCAAAAATCTAGCCTATGTTAACTCTCCATGATAAGTGCCTTAAATATTGGTCTCTAATAATAAAGATTTAAAAACCCCTTTACAATACTTAACCAATATTTGAATTTTGAAAATTGAAATAAAATTCCAATATCCAAAAAACATAACCTAATCTCTAAAAACACTAAATGTAAACAAATGCAAAGTGGGGAATATTAAAGTCGACCCACTTGCACATGACTTGGAAGTAGAGGGATGAGGTGGCACATTGGCAAATTTTGAAGACTGCAGGAATGTACATCTGCAGCAAATGCATTGAATGCATTTCACTTGGCAGACTCCAAATTTCATAGACTCTTTTGTGATTTCAAAAATGACACTTATCTCTATCTTCACAAAGAAGAAACTGGAAGATCTCTGCAAACCCTAGCCTTACTCTGGCGAAATTTTATGAAACTCAGTCTTTCATTGATGAAACTCGAGCTCTCTGTTGATTATTCTTCATTGGTGTGCATTTTATGTTAAGCTCTGCATTATGGAACTCAGGCTTACTGATTGTTGATTGGAATCTTGATTCATCATGCTCAGCTTTTGATTTGGGTAACTCACTATGTCTTCATTTGCAATCAAGCATGGCTTTGAATGATAGAGTCTTCTCAGCCTTGAATCAAGGTAACCACTGTGTCTCTTTTATTTGATTGATACTGTCATTTACCTCCATTTGTAATTGATGACTATCTTTGTAAATATATAACCATCTGGGCACATGGCTCTTGGCTTCAACCAACTTTTTCCTCTGCAAGACAGAGACTTGACATAACTCCCATTTTCTCAAGTCACGACTTGATGCATTTTGAGTTCTCTATTTTTTGTTTTGAAGCCCTGACTTACGAAAATGACTTGGACTTGTGAGTTTTGGATGTAAGTCACAAATCGTGACTGGTTCTTACCTCTCTGTTAAATATCTAAGAACTCAGCTCTATTGAGTATTATCCTTCATTTATGGGTCTAGCCGTGAGCTCAAAACTCTCTTCATTATAAAAGTCACAACTTGTGACTGATTGCTTTACCTCTGTTTTAGTATGCTTCGTGAATTTGATGTAAACCTGGCACCAATTATATCTAGCATCAGTCACGGCTTGTGACATTTTGTTTTCAGCTCTTTGCCTGTGAATAAAGTTGTGGCTTATGCTAGTGCTTTAGCAATGTGGGTTTTTAATATCAATCATTACTTGTGATTTTCATTCACCATGATTATAGCTGAGATCCATGTATGATTTTTAGCTTTACGAGCCCTTTGAACTATGTCTTCCAACACATTACATTGTAACTTTGGTATGACTGCAGATTTTCTTATTGAATACACAGGACCACAACTCCACTGGGTTTCTTCTGCTTGCAGGTTAAGAGCCACGAGCTTCTGTTCATTCCATTATAACAGTCATGACTTTATGATTGGTGTTCTTTTATTTTTGTTTACTGTATATAAAGCCACGACTGTCACTTCATCCTTATTGGGCCTGATTTTGTATAAACATGCATCACGGCTTGAGCTCATAACTATATCTTATCATCATTAAAGTTGAGACTATTGTTTAAGTTTGACTGTAGACACACTACAGTGAACTATCTTTTGTAACCTTGATAGTTTGGCTTCTACTTATCATGACCATCATAATACAACTGAGATTCATGAACTCAACTTGAGTTTGATCTACAAATTCACTGTTGACAATAACTCGGCCTTCAATTGGTAAGTTACCCATTTATTCAAGTTCATTGCTCGACATAAGTATGAAGCTTCTATTTTCAATACTTCACTCTTACTGACATGGATTCTCTGCAATGTTAGCAGTACCATAACTCGGCCTCCTCATTGATGAACAACTATGAACAAACTATGTTAAAACAGTGAGTTATCAGAACTCGGTTTTTTATATCTTACAGTTTATGAACTTGAATTGTGACCATGGCATTTTAGCATAAAATTTGTTTCACCCTACTGATATGGGTAAATTTGTCTTTGACAGTGCACTATGACTTAGAATATAATTCCTTCAGTTACACTGATGACAATCCAAGCTGGGACTAAGAAATGTGATTTGGGATCTGTTAAGACATTTCTCAGTCTCAGCTTGAGACTCTTATTGAGATGATTGAAAACTTCAGCAGCATTCCACCATGTGGGTTTTCCACCTTCAATTGTTTCATCAAAACCGTGAGCTTGTGACTAAAAGATGTGGAATACATATTCATTTTTTTGGTTATGACATCTTTCAGTCATAAGCTTCACAGGCTTTGGAAGCTGACTAACAACATAACTAGAAGATGTCAAAAGAAACAAGACCCTTGCTTAGAAAGATAAGTTCATTTTTTCTCATGTTTGTTGTTTATTTTGTTAACAACTTATGTACATTCTTATATCTCTGTTTTCTTTTTTAAATGCACACACATACCACCAGAAATTTATCAGATTTTATTAGATACACTGTCATCCTTGCTTTGAATCATATACCAACACATTGCCTATGATCATGAACCTATGCTGAAAACTTATGCTCTCTATTTATAAAAATACCTCTACATCTTGATTTCTGTCAAATTTGTCACTTTTTGATATTTCAAATGTAGATGTATATACACTATGCAAATCTATATAATAGAATAAATTTACAATCTTGAAAGAATTCAAAACCTAGCTCACTGTATCAAAAACCAAGTAGCATGACCACTGTTTTCAACTGATTTGACTGCATTCTGATTGTTATTCTTATTGCATAGTCAATTAGCACTTGAATTCTAGACTTGAAAAGTGAGAACATTCTAAGACTTACTGGTACAAATTACCAGGCTTAAAAATAATTCTTTCTCAATGCTAAAATTGAAATATTTAAATCATTGCAATAAGATATAAAATGTTCATTTGTTTTCAATGAAGTTCGAGCATGGGCTCATGACAGTCAAGGATACATAATGTAAAACATTTTATAACACTTCTTTGTATAATTCAACAATAACAATGACATCACTTGAATTTGTACCTCTTGAATCAGCAAAGACATTTTGAACCAACATTTATGTAACTACATTTTGTGACTTGATCTTTGAGTGTTTGCAATTTTGGCACCTTCTGTAGCACTTTGTCTTAAAATTCTAGCTAGATCTACATTTCTTTTCTATGACTGAATATGAAAACCAGTCAACTTTCTTTCTGCAAAAATAAACTGTTAAGCTCTCAAACAACATCATTTTTGAAATGGTTAGATTAGTGAACATAATAAACAATTTGTAAATCAATTCTTAGACCACCATGTTCACTAATCTACCAAGGCACTGCATCATCTGAAAAAGGTTTCTCAGTTGGAAACACTAAGTCCCTTTAATTCAGATACTTGGTTAATAAAAAGGACAACATACACCAGAATGATCATAAATAGTAAAAGGTTTCATGTTTACAGAAACATGTCCCTTTCATACTACCTTGCAGTGAGTGTTAGTGTACATTTCCTTATTGCATTTAATTTTCCAGATTGATTTGCAAATTTGAAAACTTGATTGTTACTGTATGTTATTTGTTTCTCATGCATTGCTTAGATCCAACAGGATCTAACCACTTTTCTCTCTCATGCAGGTATGAACCCTAAAGACCTAAATGCAGATGAAGACTTGGACGTGAAGACCTAGAACCTGTCAGACAACCAGTTGACAACATAGCGACAACAAAGGCAATGCATGGGACACCTATTCCATACTCCAATCATTTTTTCAATTCTACTTATGTACTCTATTGTTGATATGAAATATGAAACATGAAAAGACACTTTGTATACTACATTCAGTTTGAATGCACGATGTAATGATCAGTTATGAATTTTGAAATTTTTGAATTATGATCAATACTTAGAGTAGAATAATGACATCTAAAAATGAATGTAATAATGACATGTCCATTAATAAAACCTGCAAGATAGTATTAAATGGACCAGCAAATGTGCAACCTTTTCCTATTTATGCCTATTGTGTTGTATCCTGTAATTTTGAGTAACAATCATATTGCCCAAGTGCCATCATTTCACTATTTACATGCTTAATGTTTTGCAACTTCCATTTCTACCTAGGAAAGTTATAACAAAGATTTTGGTTATTTGGATGAATTTTATATATTAGTTGAGATTTGAAAGTTAGGTTGTAAATAGTTTCTTGCAAACCGACTAGATTAGAAATGAAACTATGGTTATGGAGTCCTTCATACTAGCACATTGAATGAATGTATTTATTGAATGTTAATATTTGAATACTTTGTACATTGAATCTCAAACCAAGTTGAGCACCAAGATTTACCTGCAAACCTCAGTTGAACAACACAAAAAACAAAAAGTTGCATATACGATCCACATCAATTTAGAAAGCAGATAAACGTTGCGGACGTGAAAAAAGTTGTAGACATTAAACTCGTGGAGATTTTACAATGACTAACCACTCATACAAGCCCTCCTTTATCTTTAAGGTTGTTTTCCATTCATCTCCTTCTCTAATCTAGATTTGGTGATATCCACTTCAAATATATCTTTATGAAATACTTAGCTCCACTCAAATAATCCATGATGCCATCCATCCTTGGCAAGGGAAATATATGCTTGATAGTAATCTTATTGATAGCCAGGTAATTTGTACACATCCTCCATTCTCCATGTTTCTTTGGTGCTAGTATTGCTAGTACAACTATTGGACTTAAACAGCCTCGAATCAACCCCTTCTGCAACATTTCTTGCACTTGTTTGTGTAATGTCCCTATTTTGAGCTAGCATTGGAGTTAGTGGATTTAGCCTATCATTGGGTCCTTGAAGGCTAATACTGGTGATTATAGGACCCTATTGTGGGTTTTGGCCCCTTTTTGAGGGACTTGCTATTTATAGTAAGTCAACTTATGATTCCACTGAGCTCAGAAGATTTAGAGGAGTTATATGATGTTAGATTTTATTTCCGGCTTCCAATTTCGACTCCAAGATTCTTAGAGGGAGTGTCTATTTTTAGTAAGTCACCCCGTCAGGTTCATTCATTATCATTCATCATCAGGATCACTCTTGCACTGTCAGATTTTGATTCTGATGCTTCCTCAATTATTTCCACAAGATGGGTGAATTATGATTATTATTTAATTATATCGGCTAAGGTTGCCATTTTTATTGGGAATGTTTTCTGGGTATCTTAGTGTTATAGCTCGTTGGAACCAAGTTGAGAAGTTTTAAATCCCGAGCTCATAAAACAAGGACCCTATGTGTCAGAATAGCATTATTTTAATAAAAGGGTATTTTTTCAGGATTAAAGTGAAGAGAAATATAATAGTTATTATTTCAAATGTGCACATAAAGCAAAGTCTTTTGTAAGTGAAAAGTGTGTGAGAGAAGATATCTTTTATTATAAAAGCAATGTTTTGGGCAAAAATGAATTCATTCATGGACTTGTGATTTTTATTGAAGTTTGAGAGAGGAGAACATGGCTAGGGTTTGAGGACTGATTCCTCATTTTGCAATTCAAATTATTACAGGTTAATGTTGAATTTTGCTTCTGATTTACTAGAGATTATTTGCTGGTTAAATTAATTCTAATTTGATGCTGAAGTATATCAAATTTGAGGAGTTGTGAACAAATTCTGAATTTAGACATGGTTCAATTTTTCTTCCTAATGTTTATTGTGCTGAGTAGAAGAATGTTTTATCTTCTACTTGGTGTTGTGATCAATTAGAAGGCAGCGCAGGTTAGCAAGAGTTGCAAACTTCACTGAAGGAAGTTGCGTTTCATTCAAAGGCTGACATATTTACTCACAACTAGCATGTGACTCCCAAAGAGGTTGCGCCACTTTGCCAGGAAGATGTGTTTCCTACCAAATAGGCTGCGTTGGAATTAGAGAAGTTTTTTTCTCTTTCTTGGAGGTGGTTGAAGATTCATACAAGCTGCATTGACTTTCCTTGATGTTATTTTTATTCTACAGCATTCAAACGATTGCCATGTGCCAATAGTTGTTGAATAATTTGATGTTTATAAGCATTACCATTTCTATAATTTGAATAATTGGTGATCATTCAAAATATATTTAGTTTGATATTATTTATGTTATTTAAAATTGGTGGAAAAATTTCATTGAAATAAGCATAAACAAAACACAAAGATACAACAATTGCAAGTAATTTATAAAAAAAAAAATTATATATAGGAGCCAGGCAGGCTCTTTATAGTGGTATCAAGGCTTTGATCTTGCCATCCTGAAGGGTATGAGTATTTAGAAATGGCAGATAGATTTGTACTGGGAGTACACTATACCCGCAAGGGTAGAAATTCACCACCTCCCAAAGGTAATGAATAGGGCCCACAAATTGAATAGGCAGAAGACATGAACCGGAATAATATTGGGAATGATATTGACAAGGAGGCTAGAGATGCCTTCAGGAATATTGTAGATGGTCAGCATCATGTTGCAAATGTATTGCAACAACTTACAGACACTCTTCAACATATCACATTACTAGGTGATTGTACTAGAGACAGAGATGCACAAAGTGTTTTAGTCAGATCACACAGGTCACACATAGATAACAAGCGTGATTATAGAGCTGACCATACTAGTACTTATGATAGGCCTCTTCGTCCTACTTTCTTGAGGCTTGAGCGGGATACAGTTAGTGTAGAGATAGAGCCGACACCATTCATTGATGACATGGTGGCACACTTTGCAGAGTGGAATGCTCTTTCAGAAGCAATTAAGAGGAATTTGAATTTTGAAAGGTACCTGACACAAAAGAGAGAGCATTCCAGAGGCTCTTCTTAGGAGCATGAGGCTATGACAGCCTTGCTTGAGGAAAATTGCATTGAGTCTCATCATTTCAATGAGACAAGAGCTTGTGATCATAAGAATGCTGATGGCATGATAACCACCATTGATGGCAGCCCTACATCAACTAGTAGTAATGAAATTGCTAATGATACAGGGTCTGATTTTTATGACAATAGTCTTATGTTTAAGCTTATTGATGTCAATGATGATAGGGCAAGTGTAGAGGATGTTGTGGATATCACTATGGGTTTTGAATCACATGATGAAAGTGTTAGTTTTCAGGATTGCATGCTAAATGCGAGTTCTAATTCTGATTTCTATGACAGTAGTGAGTCATGTTGGTAGCGACACCTGATATAAGAGGTTTTACAGGTTGGTGATATTGGCATTGATAATGTGGACACTACTGTTGTTATCTATGAGGATGATTCATGCTGCAACGAGTCTGGTATATCATATCAGATATTGGATGATGACTCTGAGTGATTATTGGATGATGATAGGTCCCAGGATCATAGTTTATGAGGACTTATTGCACATAGTGAGGATTATCAGAGACATGAGTACATTCAAGTAGAGCAGATTTCACATCATGTCTCTCACAGTTTGCATTTTTTAAGCTCAGATCAGCAGATGGGATCGGTTCACTTTGTGAACAATCCCTTATTTGATGTGGATGTCGTTATGACTTATGACAATCTGCTATTTGAGCTCAGTGATGATCCCTTTTAGGAGTTGTATGACGATGACAACGGTGACAACGACGACGACGACGATGATGTTGGGGATTTTATTAGTACACCTAGTTATCAGACAGATTTTACAGGATGCCAGTCAGTTTTTACTGAGCAGTTTACAAAGGTGTACATAGTGAGGAGTGCTTTTAGTTTCACTTTTGATCCTCATGTTCAGGATATCTACCAGTTACAAAGTTCTACAATGGATCCATTTGATGACTGGTATGATGGTTTGGTTAGCACGAAGACTGGGGTCAAGTCCAGTCTGTTGGTTGAGTTACTTCCATGTGGGTTACTCTCGGTTGAGTTTCTCCCACATGGTGATCCTGTTGTAACATCTTTAGTTTGGATGTTGAGTGCAATCTCTCAGTTGTTGATGTTTGTATTATTGATGCTGATGATTTCTTCATAAGAGTATGGTGAGGATAGGGACATTACTCCATTCTATCCTTGGGATCTAGGTGGACTTCTGTGTTTTGTTTTCTGAGATTGCTTGGGGACAAGCAATTTTAGGGAGGGAGGACTGTAATGTCCCCATTTTGAGCTAGCATTGGAGTTAGTGGATTTAGCCTATCACTGGGTCCTTGTAGGCTAATACTGGTGATTATAGGATCTTGTTGTGGGTTTTGGCCCCTTTTTGAGGGACTTACTATTTATAGTAAGTCAACTTATGGTTCTACTGAGCTCAGAGGATTTAGAGGAGTTATATGATGCTGTCAGATTTTATTTCCGACTTTTGGTTTGGACTCCAAGATTCTTGGAGGGATCGTCTATTTTTAATAAGTCACCCCACCAAGTTCATTCATCATCTTTCATCATTAGGATCACTCTTGTGTTGTCGGATTTTGATTCTGATGCTTCCTCACTTGTTTTCACAAGATGGGTGAATTATAATTATTATTTAATTATATTGGCTAAGGTTGTCATTTTTATTGGGAATGTATTCTGAGCATCTTAGTGTTATAGCTCATTGGAACTAGGTTGAGAAGTTTTAAATCATGAGCTCATAAAACAGGGACCCTATGTGTCAGATTAGCATTATTTTAATAAAAAGGTCATTTTCAGCATTAAAGTGAAGAGAAATATAATAGTTTATTATATTTCAAATGTGCATAAAGCAAAGTCTTTTGTAAGTGAAAAGTGTGTGAGAGAAGATATCTTTTATTATAAAAGCAATGCTTTGGGCAAAAAGGAATTCATTCATGGACTTGTGATTTTTATTGAAGTTTGAGAGAGAACATGGCTAGGGTTTGAGGACTGATTCCTCATTTTGCAATTCGAATCATTACAGGTTAATGGTGAATTTTGCTTCTGATTTACTGGAGATTCTTTGCTGGTTAAATTAATACTAATTTGATGTTGAAGTATATCAAATTTGAGGAGTTGTGAACAAATTCTAAATTCAGAGGTGGTTTGATTTTTCTTCCCAATGTTTATTGTGCTGAGTAGAAGGCTATTTTATCTTCTACTTGGTGTTGTGATCAATCACAAGGCAACATGGGTTAGCAAGAGTTGTAGACTTCACTGAAGGAAGCCATGTTTCATTCAGAGGCTAGTGTATTTTCTCACAGCCAGCATGTGACTTCCAAAGAGGCTACATCACTTTGCCAGGAAGCTGCGTTTCCTACCAAACAAGTTGCATTGGAATTAGAGAAGTTGCGTTCTCTTTCTTGAAGGTGGTTGAAGATTCATACAAGCTGCATTGACTTTCCTAGATGTTATTTTTATTCTAAAACATTTAAACAATTGTCAAGTGCCAATAGTTGTTGAATAATTTGATGTTTATAAGCATTGCCACTTCTATAATTTGAATAATTGGTGATTGTTCAAAATATATTTAGTTTGATATTATTTATGTTATTTAAAATTGGTGGGAAAATTTCATTGAAATAAGCATAAATAAAACACAAAGATACAACAATTGCAAGTAATTTCAGAAAAAAGAAATTATATATAGGAGGAGCCATGTAGGCTCTTTATAGTTTGTTCAACCCTTCACTCTTTGCTGAATTCATTCTATGGGTTTCCTTATTCGGCAAACTAGCTCTAGGGATCAAGTCCATTTGATGACTAATCTTTCTTAATGGTGGCAATCCATCGTGTATCCTATCATATACAATATCCTAAAACTTATCCATCAAATCTACAACTTCCAAACACATATGTTCACGCTTCATGCCTTCTAAAAACTTCCTTCCATCAACTAAACATATTCTTGCATTACTACATACCTTTTTTTATGTTTCCTTCAATGGCTTCCTCTTGTGTCAAACTCCATCCTTTGTCAAAGAATAGGTATTTGCATATCCATCATGAACTGCATGACGATCAAATCGCCAAGGTCTCCCCAACAACATATGACAAACATCCATAGGCATAATATCACACAATACCTCATCATGGTAGTTTCCAATTTTGAGCTTTACCAAACATTGTTCATTGACCAAAGCCTTGTGATCCTTTTGCAACCAAGCAATCTAGTAGGGTTTCAACTGCTTCCTTCTCTCTAACTTCAATTTATTAACCACTTCCTCTTAAACAAGGTTATTAGTACTATCACCATCAATAAAGACATTGCATACTTTCCCATTACACTTACATCTTGTACGAAACAAATTCTTCCTTTACACAGGTTCCTTCTCATCATTTAGCAAGGTTCTTCTAGTAATAAGGACCTCTCCTCTTTCAACATCTTTTGAATGTGAAGACTCATCATCCTCATCCACATGTGCAACTCGTGCATTGTCATCTGGTCTCCTATTTGTTCTCCATTGATGTTGGGGACACTCATACGTCCTATGTCCTCCGTACTAGAAACACGTTCTATGAAAACCTCCTCTTCCTGGTCTTGGTTCTCTTCCTCTTTAATCTCTGTTATTTTGATCGCGAGGACAATAGTAACTATTTCCCCTTTGATTCTAATTGCTACTAGAGTCATCATTCTTCTTCTTATCTTTATTTTGACATCCAGAAGATTGCCCATCAAATTTTCCACCATGACCCCTTCTTTCTTGATCTCAAACTTCTTGTTCATTTTTTCTTCCACCTTCAAAGGAAATTGATATGCATCTTCAATGGTAGACATTCTTAGCATTAATAACTCTTTTTGAATACTCAACCTCAACCCATTTATGTAACAGGCAACCTTCTCCTTATTGGATTCAAAATGACCCGTTCTGATAAGGACTCGATATAACTCTTCTTTATACTGCTGGATAGATTATCCTACTTGCTTCAACCATTGCATTTTCTTCAGCAAATCAAGCTCATAGTAAAAAAAAATGAATTGTCTCTTCAATTTGTCCACCATCCAATCTCATCTTGTTATCTTTTGCTTTCTTCTTCTATTTCTCTCCAATTGAACTTCTTTCCACCAAATTTAAGCATGACCTTTTAACTTGGCCTTTGTGAATCTAACCCTCTCAGAATCTTCTACTTCTTCATACTCAAAATACTCTTCCATATCATTGATCCAATCGATCAACTCTTCTAGATTAAGATTTCCAAAAAATGTGGAAACTTCAATCTTTGGTCTCACATTTGGCGATTTGTCTACATACTCATGAACTTCTACTCCGATACTACTAGATGAAGGGTACTCCCCTTACTAACCCAAACAAATACAACACAACAAGAAAATAAATAGAAACTTACAAGAGCCAAACAATTGTAAGAATATAAACACTTGTTTTCTATTATCTTCAATGAAATAACATTACAAATTCAAAATAATAACATGCTACAGCCACATGGGCATTTTCATTACAATAATCTACTAGACAGAGCCACAAATTACCCTGTTGGAACTGAGCTCGAAACCCACCTTCATCCCTATATATGTAGCACTAGTAACCGCCTTAGATTTTTTTAGAAAGTGAAACTTTCCCACTTTGGCACCTAGCGGTTCAATTTCCCGTCTAAGTGATTTTTCTTTCTTTTTGTATTGAAACTTGAGTCTTGATGGCACAACTTTCGAAAGCCATAACTTTTGAAGCGTGTACCTGATTTTCTATTATAAACATTTTTCGAAAACCTCTCAAATCACTCTATATCTAGGACAACATAACACTATCATGAATAAGTTTTGACTCCTTATGGAGCCTCTAAGGTCTTCAAAATTGAGTTTAAAGTCTTTGTACCACCCAGTCAAAAAATAGAAAATTCAATATATTCAAAACCGAACTTGATCTTGCAATGAAACTTTATTGGAAGACTTATATCCAAAATGAACCTCTAGGGAAGTAATTGGAACAACTCGTGCTCAAATGAAAAGCTTTCTAAAAATAGTAAACGTGCCAAAAATAGTAACCCTACCCAAAATAGCCCTTATTGAAAAACTAGACAATATTTTGGGGGGTTATGCAAGATTGCTCTTAGACCCTAAATGCTCTTGCATTAGTTTTGGAGCCTTTCACAAGATCCATGGCTTGATAACCTTTGTGATGAAAAAACTAAATACATCGTTAGAGACCAAGGCAAACCAATAACTAAGGAATTAACGGTTTTGACAAGAAAGCTAGCATTATTCACATTGATGCAACAAAAATGATCTTAGCATATGGAAAAAATATAATTTATTTTGAAGTTTCTTATGAGTAAGATTTATGGGTACCAACAACATTCTCACAAATCAATCTACTATTATAATTTTGTATGGAAATGCAATTTATTAACAAGAAATTCAAAACAAGTTAACTAAGCCTTACATCTAAAATAAGTTAACTAAGACTTAAAAACAAATTGTCTCAAAATAGTAGTGGTAAAGCTAAAAGTAACAATATCTATGGTAGCTATCTTGAAACAACAATTGACTTCTTGGATGATTTGGCTTTGCAACTTAAATTTTTTCCCTGTTAAATTTTTAAAACATCAAAATTCCCTACTCAACATCAGATAATTTACTCTTTGTTTTCTACATGCCTTGCCTATGATACTATCAACTTTATTTTAGTAGAAAACATATTTTCTACCAACAACAAAATGTAATGTCCCGTTAGAGGCAGTTGTGGTTTTGGGTGGTTTAGCCTATTCCTGGCCCTTGTAGGCTAACACGAGTGGTTAGAGGCTCTTGTAGGGTAGATATCATTGTGGTTTCTTCTCTAGGGTTCAATGAGGTTCAGGCTTGGCCTTTGCAGAGGTTTCAAAACTCAGTTTCTCATACTTACTATTTATAGTAAGTCATTCAGATGGGGTGACTATTTATAGTAGGGCACTTGAATATGAAATGTGGGTAGTGTCGATTCCTATATTCAATTAGTTTGGTGAAATAAGGAGTCTACCTAAGTTATAAAGTTTAATTATTATTAAAGGTGACTTTAATAATAATTAATATTATATTTTAACGTTATATTTGTACTTTACGAATTGACGGGTCTTTAGTCATTAAAAGGGGTCCATTTTATAATTAGTTGTTGAGGCACCAATATCAAGGAGATTATTTAATATTTTGAAAGTATAAATTTTATATCATATTAATGTGACTTATTAGAGAAGCCTCGAGAATCGAACCTCATGGGAAAATTATAAAAAGGGAAAAGTGAAAATTGATTCATTATGTTATTGACTATTTGCTTTTTTATTGAGAGTTATAAGGCTTTGAGAAATGAACTGGGGTTTTTGTGATTCCCAACATTGAAGGATGCTAATTTTCCAGTGTTTGCGCAATTCTAAAACTGTGAAAGGCCAATTGAATTATTGCTTATCTATGGGCTTCATTCAGAGGTCCAGATTGTGCAAATTGGTTGAAGTATTGGGGAAATTGAATGCCATATAAGAGATAAATCTTTAGCAGACTTATTATTGTTGTTTTCAGTAGTTGTGACTGAATTTAATGAATATTCAGGGCATTCGTACAACGTTGTTGGCCCAGGTGGGTTTCCCAGCTAGGTGTTCAACCTTTTGGGTAGATTGATCAGTGTTTGGTGCTTCTTTCCAACCTAAAGTTGGGTGGCTAGTAATTTGTATGCATTGTATGGTGATTTTGAAGGGTTACAGGCAGATTTAAATAAGCTGCATTGGATTGCGGGTTCTTTAATGCTGCAATTCCATTTTTAGTTTCCAATAATTGTAATTGCAGCTATGTTATTATCTACTGATTAAATAAAAGATAGTCTCTACCAGGATTTTGCAAGAGAGTTAGATTTTATTTCATGCATTGTTTATTATTTGCAAATTCATATACATACATATATATATATATATATATATATATATATATATATATATATATATATATATATATATATATATATATATATATATATGCAAACAAAAAAGAAAATCAAACTCAGGCAGTTACATGATTCATTAGAGGTTGAATCACCAGGGCTCATCACACAAAAAACACCCCTACTTTTATGACATTTTTGGCATTTTTGATATGTCATCTCTCTCATATTATTTTTTCAAAACAATTCTTGCACCTAAGCATCTCACTCTGAATGCTTGAAATTTGGCATTTTTACCATTTTTAGAAAAACCTACAAATTGGATCAAGCTAAAAGCTTGCAGATTTGTTCTACAGATATTATCTACAAAACCTTTTTTTTTAATCTCAAGAAACTGAAATCATAATTTTTATTGTATGAAGAAAAAACACATTTCCTACTTACAATGGTATCCTTCCTTTTGTGGTACTTTTCTCTCTCTTTTTTCTTATAAATTTTAAACCAAAATTGGAACTTCATAAGTCGTATTTCATCATTTTCAGCTTTTTAGCTCAAAACTTTGCTTTTTGACTCTCTTCCATTTTGTCCTTTTGACACTATCTATGGTAAAATCACAAAAACTGAAGTATTTTTCCCTCCACACCACTAGTAAAACAATATCACCTTGTTTGCCATCTTTGCCACTTTATCCACTTGGCAATTTGGGTCCAAAAGTCCAAAACCACAAAAGTTTTGTTTTTCCACCTGTAGTGCCATCTTGTAATTTTTCACCTATTGGAAAATCAAAAATAAAAATCATTAAAATACTTGTTCTTTAATGTCCATAGCATCACTTTGTCATTTTCCAAAAAACTTCTTGTTTTGGCTCTTAATCAGAGAAATCTTACTTCACAGGGGCTTCACTTAGTGAACCTAGGTTATATCACATGCATTCATGACATACTAAAGAATCCTCCTATTTAAAAAAAAAATCCCTAAACTCTGTTCTTGTTACCCCCTCCCAGTATACATCTCTAATTAAAAATCCCACCTATTTTCATCAGACATTGTATGTATCAAATTTTCCTTTAACATTTTTCATACTTCCTTATATTTCTATCTTATGTTATGATAAAGAGTTGGTTGGGTTTTAAGAAAACCTTTATATTACCAGCCCCATGAGTTGAGAATGCATTTTAAATCGGTCACCATTATTCCATTTAAGTCATTTGTGATGTTTCTGAAGTGTTCCCTAGTCACAACCCTTTGGACCGTCATGTTAAAACATTGTTAAAGCCACATACAAAATAAAAAACCTTTAAGTGATTTGTTGTCCCTGTGTTCCCTCAATTTTTTTTGAATGCATTCTTTCAAGTTGTGGGATCATGGGGTGGTGCCTCAAGTAGTGTGAATTATCATCCCTCATTCCCTCATTAGTCAAGATTAGAAGGTGTTATTATATGCGGTAATGCGGGAGAAAAAAAAGAAGCAAAGAGACTGTGACCCCGCATCCTGTCACAATGAAATTGTTTGATAAAACAAGCCAAGGGATTACAAGATGTAGGAGAGGATGCAGAAGTTGTTACCTTGCATTCCCACATGGAGAGTAACCAAGTGATAAGATAAACCAAAGGATTGTGGGGTGGGAGATCAGTCAAGTATTTGAGAATGCCCCATCATCCCTCACGTTTTAGTGAACCCTGGAAGAGTAACCAAGGGGATGGAAGGAATAAGAGAAAATGAAAAGGGATAATCACCCCACATTCCCTCAGGGTACTAACTAAATCTGTGAAAACTAATGTGGGATTTTAGGGTGAAAGTGGTTTTAGCAAACCTCATTACCTCAAATTGTTTTTGCCCCTATTTCTGACTTTTGTCAAATAAAAAATACCTTATAATATTCATATTCTGATGTTAAATTTATAAAATCCCTACATCCTTAATATATTTTCAATATATTGTTTTCATTTGTTTGGATATTAACCCCCAATATGAATGCACATGATATAATATTGCCTAGATAGTGAAGCCCCTATGTCTCACTTTCACGTCCCTTCTCATTTTGCCACTTCCCATTTGTTGACAATTGACAATTTATAAAAGGATCATGCTCTGACATTTTTTCAGCCACTTCGCCATTATCTTAAAAGCTTATCATTCTCGGCAATTTGCCGCAAAAAAATATGTTTTGTACGCTTAGAGCCACTTTTCTAATTTTCAAAACCTTGTCATTGTTTGCCAATTTGATGAAAAGTCATAGATTTCTACCTCCCAACCACCACTTTTGCAATATGTCAAAAAAAATTGTGTTTTGTCTCTCAAGCCATTTTGGCACTTAAGGCAAAAAGATGTGATTTTGCCTACAAATTGCACTTTTGGGCCTCTTCATTTTTTTTAATCCTGCGAAAACCTTTTATTTTCACTCCAATTTTCACCTCTTTTGAAACATTAGAAAAATCTTGTTGGCTATAAGATGAGATTGGTTTGAGTTATAAATATGGTAAAACAAGCAGAGGTCATGACTTTAAAAGAGAGAGAGAGAGAGAGAGAGAGAGAGAGAGAGAGAGAGAGAGAGAGAGCATATTTAGGGGAAAAGTCACTATTTTCACAAAAATGTGTACATGTACAACAATATGCCAAAATAATTTTGGAATGAGATTTATATTTATTAAATAGATTATCAAACATTTATAAGTGAGCTGTAACAAAATATATAAGTCAGATATCATGATCCAAACAAAGTTAAACTATATCAAGCAATAGTTTGTGAAACATAAAAGAATAGCTGTATGAAATTAATGTGAAAATTCAATATCTAATTCCTTAATCCCCAGTCGTTCATATAATTATATTCCTTAAAGACATCATATGGATTTATTGTCATCTTTTACACTGGCGATCCCTATCTTCACAAAATAATCACTTGCCTGCCACAAGTATGATCATATAATTATAATATATTGATTAAGACATTGCTAACTCAGAAAAAAATTAAAAATTGCATGTTTCGAATCTCACATAGTTCTATGAATTTTTTAATAGAGAAAATCCAACTAAAAAGTTTCTTACCAGCATTCTTTTATAGAGCTCTATCATGGTCGAAGGTTCTGTCTTTGTCTTTGCATATGCATCAATTCCATCCATAGCCTACATTGTATAGGAATAGTTATAAAGTGTGCAAGAAAACTTTTAAATTCAAATAATAAAAACTCAATGTTCATCAATTTATCTGGTTCAAGATCATACACACACATGAACATACAGACTTCTTTTTGGGGAAACATGGGGTGCAAATCAATAGTATGTTTGATTTAGGTATTGTTTATATGGTCAACATGTTTTGTTTGATTCTCTTATTTCTTATTTCATAAATTTTAGACCTAAATGTTTGTATCCCTTATATCATTATATACCTGTTGATGCGAGTTTTGTTCCACTTACAACATGCAGGACTAAATATTCAATGCTTCGAGAAACATAAAACATTAAATCCTCTCTTGAACAAAGTCATCTCCCATGCTAAGCTTTGCAATGAAGATCATGAAATGACTCCAAGGTTCCTTACACTTGTGGATATCTAATTCAGTTGAAATGATGTGATTTGCTGGTTAATCACTTAGGTAGGCTTACGTAATTTATTCAAAGGTGTCAACTTACTTGTACTGCTAAAGATTTGGCTTTGCAATATATGATAAAGTATATCCATGATTTTATATCACTTCCAACTTTGCTCTTCAAACTTCTACTATCTGGACTACTTCTATTTCTAACTATGGATGGGAAAACTAATGGATGGACTAGGACTCCTACTAAATGGAGGCTTGCCTACGACTTCAACTCCACCTAGTGCAAAGCTTCAAAGGATCTTAAATGGTTTTCATATCAACACCTTCCCCTCAATCCAACTTGGAGTACAAATTAAGGATCCAGTGTCAATTGAACTTGAGCGCAATTACTAGACTACCACATAGGGCACCCCTCCATCTACAAGGAGCTAGTGGCCTAGTTTTATAGAATCCAATCAAACATCCACCAATATCACCACACAATCTATCTACTTCTACTCTTACTATAACAATTTTGAAATAAAAATCCTATTCTAATTGTGGAAATAGAAACCATGCAATAACACCAAGTGTTCCAACTCAATCACCATGCAAAACACAACAATGATAAGAAGAACGATATTGGCATTACTTAAGCAACAATTTTCTTCAATCTTCCATCCTTTACAAATGATAGCAGAAGGCCTTATATAGAGGCTTCAAGTACAATGAGTGGCCAAGATTAAGAGGCAAAAACTTTAAATCAAGGGCCGAGATTAAGAGGCGAAAAACCTTAATTAGGGTTTCCATAACCACCTACTACAAATATTTAATACCCACCCAATTACAATTAAGCACCACCATGTGGGCCAATAGAAAAATTATATTGCCTCATGGACCAATAAGAAAATTCAAATCCTTAACAACCGGATAAGGATCAATGAGAAGAGGGCATATGTAGAAGAAACCACCATCTTATAGACCAATAGGAAAATTCAAAATAACTGTGCACCAATGAAAAGATAGGACACGAGGGCCCATGCTACATGGCACCAAATGGGCCAACCAAAATGAAGCATTAATTAATCAGCGAATCAACATCCTTGAGATTTTGTGGGCCTACGCCATGTCATCACCTTGGGAATCGTGTGCCTCATCCTCATTTTCCTTCTCACATTCAATGAATCTAGACACCATTAAATCAATCATCTTCGTGGGGACACTTGGCGAGCATCCAAGCTTGTATTCATAATAGCTTACTTCTCTTGTATAAGTAGAACATGACTTCCTCCATTCAGCTGCATTATATAAAATCATGAAGCTCTTAAGATGAGCTGCCACCTCCAATTGCCCAAACTCGAGTGAATTTCCACTTCCAAAGAAAATTCCGTTCATCTTGCCCTAAAGACCTTCCACAATTAGCCTTTGAGTACCATCAGACTTTTGGTGCAACATGGCTCCCACACAGTTAAGCATCTCATTTTTCATCTTCAAAATGGCGTCTCTTGTAACTGCACAACGTGGCTTGAGTTGCCTAAGTGTATCACATCTATGGGTCGCCCCCTGATGCCAAGCAATAAAATCAACTTCATGTTCCTTCCCAACTACTTGATCCTTTATCAATGTGTGCAATGGGACCTCCATCAGTATCAATAAGTGAGGAAGAACCTCCTCCATTATGGATGAGTAATCCTTGCTTTGTCTCAATATCTTCTCAGCTCGTTCGTGGAGGGAGATCACAGTATCAATTGTCTTGACGAACCTTTCAAGTAATATGCTTGCTTCTTCGCTTACCAATGCCACCCATCTCCTAGCTTCTTGCCCCATTAGTCCAACTCCTAATCCTTCCATAGATGCACTAGAACTAGGCCTGGGAGGAATGAAATTCGGATCAGCTTGCTGTATTGGATACATAATTTGTCGGAGACGCTCTTTCAAGCTTAATACTTTAGCCTTGTACTTCTTTTTGGCCACTTCCTTATGTATTCTTTCATCGAGAGCCTGAATGGACCCATGTGCTTCCTCAACTTCTTGTTTCTTTGTTGCCCATCCCAGTTCATACTCTTCTATGTCATAATCCTTGGGCTCGATCTCTCCTCTCACTTTGTCCACCTTTGGGATTGCCACTTGTGCAATGCGATGCCCTGAGGCATCTCTTGTGATTTGGTAGAACTTCTTTGTCGGCGCCTTGCTCTTGTCTTCCTCAACTTTTTTGATCAATTCCTCTGCACTTTCTATAGGTTGATGACATGTATCTGGTTTTATCATTCTACTTCGTAACCAAGCGGGTGCCGTGACCAAACTGAGTTCATCCTCGACCCCCTCATCCTCTTGGTTTTGCGCTGGAGCCTCTTGATCATCTGGAGATAATGACTCAATATCAACGATCTCATTTTCTTCATTCTATTGTTCTACATCTTGTGGAGGGGGAGTCAACCTCATGTTCATTGTGATCCAGTGGGACATACCTAGAACTTTTACTTGTTGTTAATTCATTGGTTGCTTGGACAGGTGTCCTTTCAACTATCATTGGTCATGGTGTTACACCTTCAATTGGTTGTCTCTATTTCTTTTGCTGTGGATGCTGACTCTTGACCTCCTTTCTTTTCTTGTCCCTTTCTTGCAGAAACTTGCTACCACGTTTCTCACTATGCTGACTCTCAAATCCATTACTCCTTTCTGGCGGTGGTCCAGACGATTCCTCCTCAGGCTCCACTATGTCCTTCATAAGTTCATAAATTAAGGGGAGCCCCAATGCATGTAGGCAGGCCTCTTGGTCCTGCAACCATCTCATCGTGAAAGTTCTTACTATCATCATAAGTGCATCTAATTCTTCTTCGTTTTTACTGTTCCAATCAATAGGTGGAATACCCTCTTTCTTTGATTTCTCATAATCTGGGTGGAGGTACCGCATATCATCCTCAACCTGGTCCGGAATTTGCATCCACTTGGTTGCCCTAATTAGCTCGATTGACATCCTAGAAAATACCCACCCAATTACAATCAAGCACCACCATGTGGGCTAGTAGAAAAACTATATTGCCTCATGGACCAATAAGAAAATTCAAATCCTTAACAACTAGATAAGGATCAATGACATGTGGATCAATGAGAAGAGGGCATATGTAGAAGAAACTACCATCTTATAGACCAATAGGAAAATTCAAAAGAACTGTGCACCAATGAAAAGATAGGACACGAGGGCCCATGCCACTTGGCACCAAATGGGCCAACCAAAATGAAGCATTTATTAATCAACCAATCGACATCCTCAAGATTTTCTGGGCCTACGCCATGTCATCGCCTTGGGAATCATGTGCCTCATCCTCATTCTCCTTCTCATATTCAATGAATCTAGACACCATTTCATCGATCATCTTCGTAGGGACACTTGGTGAGCATCCAAGCCTATATTCATAATAGCTTACTTCTCTTGTATAAGTAGAACATGACTTCCTCCATTCAGCTACATTATATAAAATCATGAAGCTCTTAAGATGAGCCGCTGCCTCCAATTGCCCAAACTCAAGTGAATTTCCACCTCCAAAGCAAATTTCGTTCATCCTGCCCTGAAGACCTTCCATAGTTAGCCTTTGAGTACCATCGGACTTTTGGTGCAACATGGCTCCCACACAGTTAAGCATCTCATTTTTCATCTTCAAAATGGCATCTCTTGTAACTGCACAATGTGGCTTGAGTTGCCTAAGTGTATCACATCTATGGGTCGCTGCCTGATGCCAAGCAATAAAATCAACTTCTTGTTCCTTCCCAACTACTTAATCCTTTATCAATGTGTGCAATGGGACCTCCATCAGTATCAATAAGTGAGGAAGAACCTCCTCCATTCTAGATGAGTAATCCTTGCTCTGTCTCAGTATCTTCTCAGCTTGTTCGTGGAGGGAGAACACAGTATCAAATGTCTTGACGAACCTTTCAAGGAATATGCTTGCTTCTTCGCTTACCAATGCCACCCATCTCCTAGCTTCTTGCCCCATTAGTCCAACTCCTTCTAATCCTTCCATAGATGCACTGGAACTAGGCCCGAGAGGAATGAAATTCGGATCAGCGTGCCGTATTGGATTGATAATTTGTCAGAGACGCTCTTTCAAGCTTAATACTTCAGCCTGGTACTTTTTTTTGGCCACTTCCTTATGTATTCTTTCATCGAGGGCCTGAATGGACCCATGTGCTTCCTCAACTTTTTGTTTCTTTGTTGCCCATCCTAGTTCATACTCTTCTATGTCATAATCCTCAGGCTTGATCTCTCCTCTCACTCTTTCCACCTTTGGG
Organism: Chamaecyparis obtusa; assembly: GCA_027943335.1. Taxonomy (NCBI): domain Eukaryota; kingdom Viridiplantae; phylum Streptophyta; class Pinopsida; order Cupressales; family Cupressaceae; genus Chamaecyparis; species Chamaecyparis obtusa. Next base: position 1,111,755 of record BSBK01001430.1, read on the forward strand.
ATTGCCACTTGTGCAACGCGATGCCCTGAGGTATCTCTTGTGATTTGGTAGAACTTCTTTGCCGACGCCTTGCTCTTGTCTTCCTCAACTTTTCTAATCAATTCCTCTACACTTTCTACGGGTTGATGACTTGTATTTGGTTTTATCATTCTACTTCGTAACCAAGCAGGTGCCGTGAACCAACCGAGTTCATCCTCGACCCCCTCATCCTCTTGGTTTTGCACTGGAGCCTCTTGATCATCTTGAGATAATGACTCAATATCAACGATCTCATTTTCTTCATTCTGTTGTTCTGCATCTTGTGGAGGGGGCGAGTCAACCTCATGTTCATCGTGATCCAGTGGGACGTAACTAGAACTTTTACTTGTTGTTGATTCATTGGTTGCTTGGACAAGTGTCCTTTCAACTATCATTGGCTGTGGTGTTACACCTTCAATTTGTTGTCTCTGTTTCTTTTGTTGTGGATGCTAACTCTTGACCTCCTTTCTTTTCTTGTCCCTTTCTTGCGGAAACCTGCTACCACCTTTCTCACTATGCTGGCTCTCGAAACCATTACTCCTTTCTGGCGGTGGTCTAGACGATTCCTCCTTAGGCTCCACTATGTCCTTCATGAGTTCATAACTTAAGGGGAGCCCCAACGCATGTAGGCGGGCCTCTTGGTCCTGCAACCATCTCATCGTGAAAGTTCTTACTGTCATCATAAGTACATCTAATCCTTCTTCGTTTTTACTATTCCAATCAATAGGCGAAATACCCTCTTTCTTCGATTTCTCATAATCCGGGTGGAGGTACTGCATATCATCCTCAACCTGGTCCAGAATTTGCATCCACTTGGTTGCCCTAATTAGCTCGATTGACATCCTAGAAAATGTTCGTCTCTTTATTTCAACATCATCACTAGCATTGGCCCAATGATCTTCAATATGTGCTATATGCCTGTATTGAGATCCGTATGCCTTCCTGATTTGACGGAGCAGATCAAAATGTGCCCTTCCAAGATACAATCCTAGAGAGTAAAATTCAAGCTCACTTTTAGCTGTCTTTGCGGTCTCAAAAGTCGGACAACTTTCACCTCCGATGCTTAGTGGAAACACAACTCCCAGTTTACGCTTATTCTTTTGGATCCTATCATATGCCAACAACTGTCTTCCCACCTCCATTAACACTAGCCTATCTATTGGAAACTGGGGAAGTTTCTTTGGGCACATCGTGCTCCCTATGATTCTGATATAAGTGAACTTGGGAAATTGAATGAACCACGACCCATACATCTTCACTAGGTCCTTTGCTTCTTTTGACAGCCTTCTAAGAGTATTTTTCTGTAACACCCTCACATTACGCATAACCAAAGTATCATTGGTGATTTGAAAACCATCCTTATTACGAAGATGAAGTTGTGGGTAACAATCATAAACCATGAATTCCCCTTTTTGACTCCCAACCTTCCCTAGGCATTGCAATCCTGGATACTTGCAAATCCATGCCATCATATAGATCAAATAAGAAGTCATGCGAAAGGACTTGGTGTGCATTATGATTCTCAACTGTTCGTCCATGTTGTTGCTAATCATCCACGCCCAATCAAACATTTCATTACTGTTGAGGATAACATTAATGAAGTAACACATCCAAGTATCGAAAAGTGCCGCCTGGGGACTTCCCACAACTTAGTTCAGCATCAATATCAAATCTCCCACATCCTCTTTGAAGTCAAACCTCGTCAACTTGGATAATTGAGCATGAGTCCTCTTAGGTCCAGCTGACCACTCTTTATTAATTAAGCCCACATAATGACTTGTTTTGGCCTCATACTCCTTCATGGCATCCATCTTCGTCTTCTGAAAATCAACTTTATGTTCTGGGATGTTGAAAGCGTCTCTGATTGCATCTTCCACAAGAGTGACAGTTATTTGCCCTTTGGGTGCGACGACCTCCCTTTTTGCTGGGTTGTAATTTTTTGCCATCTCTAATACCAACTTAGTGCATTGATGCGTCGGTGGAAAAATAGCGGCTTGTATGATACCATTTTTGAACATCCTTTTAATTTCCTTTGACTGTTTGTTGCCATATAACCTGTCTCTTATCATTTGGAGATTGAACGGTCCGAGATTGGTATCCCCTACGTTAGCCCATGTTGAGGTAAAACTTGATTCGGGAATCATAGGCTATATTTCGTATTTAAATTGAGCTGCCCTTCGTGCCCTGTTGTTTTTTGCTACCCTATTTCCTTTTTATTTAGGTGCGGGCTCATCTTCTCCAGTGTCGTGTGTTGGCATGTCCCCTGCTTCCCTACCTCGTGGTCCCAATCCTAAAAAATTGGCAATTCTCTCCATGCGTAATTCCGCAATATCAACACTTAGTCAAATTTCTGATTTTATCATACGAAGTTAAGAGGTTTTATTTACTGTTGTATGAAATTATATCCCCGTGACTTATATCAGACTTGAAAATTAATTACATCACGCTATCTTATCCTACAAAAATAATAAGGAATCGATTAAATTTCTGTCTAGAACATCCTAGATCCCTTATCCCATCTTTTTACCACTAAGGGGATTCAGAGTTCAAAATCAAACCCTTCCACAAAGCTAAAATTTTTTTCGAAAATGATGCTTGATGATGTAAATGATGAAACTGGAGGTGCCGGACTGGATCTAGATGCTTTCAATTGACTGCCCTGCGGACAAAATGATCAAGGATGACCATACAGATCTATCCTTGCAAGCTCGAACCTTCTCAAATGTGCCTGCAATCACAATTAGAAAATGATCTCCAGATTGTAGTAGCTTGCATTGTATTTATAGAGGATTGATTGATTTAATGGTTTCTTCTATAACTTTCTTCAACCTTGCCATGCATGTTGTGGAAGTCTATCGTGCCACTCCAGATCTGCGATTTTTTTAGAAGGCCTGCTATGGATAACTCACTGCTGTTAAGGACAAATTCGCAAGTTTAGAGCAGAGGAGAGATGGTTTGAATTGGGGTTGAAGTGCTCACGTTTCCCCCCAATATATAGGCATTAAATTTAACTTGGAACAGGGCCGACCTGATTAGGGCCGACCTGGCCATTAAATTAAATTAATTTTGCAATTAAATTGCTGTCAAATAGAGGGCCGACCTGAGTGTGCAAATTAAATTTGAGGGGATTCATATTTAATTTTATGTTAAGATGAATTTGGGGGGGCGATTTATTTCAAGTTCCAATGCCATTTAGAGTCTTTGGCTCCTACGTTTCACATTAGGATAGGCCCTATCTGCTATTAGGGGTCACACGTTTCATGATTGGGACTTCGAATTTCAGTCCCAAGGCTACACGCTACACATAGGGGACCGAATTTGATTTTTAATGCCCAGATTCACATTGAATTTAGGCCATTTTGGCCACACGTTTCATGATTGGCCTGCCCTATTTAAAACCTCCTTGCCACACACCACATAGAGGGGACCAATTTAAATGCCTTGCGTCCAGATCTAGGGCTGGATGTTCGAATTAAGTTTGGGGCCAGATTTAATGCCATACGTTTCATGCTTTAAGGCCAGATCTATTGTTTAGTGTGCCCAGATTTTCATTTCTTTTAATTCCCAGATTTTCATTAATCATGGGGTTGTGTGACCGTGCCTTGAGGAATAAATTGATGCGATTTAGGGTGGGCCCAATCCACATGTAAACCGCCTTATATAAAAGGAGACTCCAAGATATTTCAATCCACTTTATTTGTTTTGCAGATCAAATTCGGATTTTGGGTATAACTGTCATTTTGGATAGTCAAAATTTTGAATTTTGCGGTTGTATTATCAAATTTAAAGGGACAAATATAGGCACAACCATTGCCCTTCAAAATCTGGGATGTACGCTTCATAACTAGCAGCCTTGAGGGCCTAAACAAGGCCTAACTTGGATCAAACTTAAGTCTGTCATAAAAACTCTGGCCCTAATACTGTGCATTGCGAGATGAGGCAGTCACTTTGATGTACGAAAAGAGGCTCCAGCCTCAGATGAGACACGAATTACATGGCAGGAAAAAAGGCTTAGCCCAAAGACGAGCAACAATTTGATGGAAGTGAAATATGCTCGGCTCAAAGATGAGCAACGATTAGATGGAAGCAAAATGTACTCAGCTCAAAGATGAGCATCGATTAGATGGAAGCAAAATGTGCTCGGCTCAAAGATGAGCAATGATTTTCTTGAACAGAGAAACAAGTCCCATCTCCAAAAATATTTCATAATTAGCCCAATTTACCTCAACTCATCCTAACTCGACTTCCATCTTTGCTCCATCTCCAAGATTAGAATCAGATCAATCCTACCTCAATATTTAGCCAATTTTCGATTCCACTCACTCGCAGCCTTGTTGACAGCAGCAAGACGAAAAAAGGGGGGGTCCTCATCCATGATGGGGTGGTGTTGTGAAAACCTCACAACAATACCAAATATGCTGAGAGAAAATATGTTTCATCTTCTACTCCATTTAATTTATTCACCTAAAAAAAATATAGTGAATAGTATGGAACACCATGTAAATAAATACAACTATTTTTCATTAGCTTAAATGAGATCTTGGGATGAAAGGGAATTCAACACTATTTGTATCAATATACATCAAGCAAGAGGACAAATAGCTTAGCCCAATTATTCATGAATAAACATATGAGAAGAACAAAAACTGAAAGGAGTATGACCTTTTAGTCTGGAATTTCACAAAATATAATAAAGGATTAAACATTAAACTTACTTTCTCAATGATAACATGTTGATTCAAAAAAGGATGAAAACATATTATTACATTCTTTTAAGAAATTAAATTGAATCTTGACTTAATCAATGTTCTAGTATGTCATTCAAGTAGGGAGATCCTCTTTCTTGACACACAGGTGCTTTTACATTCACAAACAAGAAAGATTATATCTAGTAATGGAAACCCCTTCTCTAATCTATGGTTGGAGAGTTTTCTAGGTCAGAGGGACCACATCCCTTTTAGGCATGACCACTATGATAACACAAAATGAGAGTGGTAAACTATGGTGATAGCTTGGAAAACCCTCTTGTCAGTTGTGGTTCAAAGTTGAGTGCTCTAAAAAACTAGGTGCAAGTGTGTAAGCCTTTGGCATTGACAATGCAATAATTATAAACATCTAAGCTTTATTAAAGGGTAAAATAATGACAAACAATTACCTCCCGGGAAGTCCCAGTGCTTCACCTCTATGAGCATCACTTAGATATAATGAGTGCTAAGTGTTCCATTCATTCTCATGAGAGATGGGTTCTTGTGAACCACTACTCATGAAACATGGGTCAATGAATTTGACTCAAACACTACACAGTTGAATCTTGATAGCAATTTCACAATTTGACTTGTTGTAGAAAATATCTCCTACTTATCAAACAATTACCTATTTGAGTTCTATTAGACGAATTTCCACATGAGTGAGAATATTGTTCGAATTATTTGTACAAGAATCCCTCCTAAACACAAGATTGACTTTTCCCCTAACAACTTATAAATACTTAGTCATACGTCAATTGCTTTAGCTTTCAAAAGAAATTTTAGCAATTCTTGTTTCTAAGCTAGTTCAAATATGTTTATGTTCCTAGAGAAATCATAGATAGTTTAAATTATAGTTTAGGGTTCTAAGCACAAAATAAAGCAATAAATACATGATGAATGTACATAGGACCAAGATTTTTCTAGTCAACTATGATATGCACATAATTGAAGCCACCATGAGAAAGATATGGCTTGAAAATGAATCATTGCCTAGGGGCCTAATGTTGTCAAGAATACTAGGAATGGTCTTATCAAAAGATTTGGACAAAATAAGTTTTGTATACTACCCTATAACACTTGGTATGTCAAATCATATTAATAGAAAGACACATTTTCTCTTATCATAAAATGTTTATTTATAGCAGCATTACTAGAGAAACACCATAGTAGAAATATTGTATTGGTTTGAATCATAAATGTTTTGAGGTTTTAGTTTCAATGACTAGCATATGAATTTAGGTGGTCAAACTATTTTGACCCCTGTAGTGTACAACCCTAATTATTTTGAAAATATTATCAACAAAAATTAAGATGCAAGTAACTTCGTTTCCACTTTTTCATCACCCGGATCACGAAATGGGCAAGGTGAGAGCATATGGTTTTCAAGATTACAATTAAATTGAAAAGAAAAACATCAGGCAGCAAGCTAGCCAATACCACTTATTCAATTGGGTGCATATGCAATATTGGAAGAAGCAAATATTCACTTGTTCTGTGGGAATTACAAGGGCATTTCCAGTTATTCAATGGGAAAGCTTATACAATACTGAAATGAAAACAAGCTTCTTCCACTTATTCAATGGGAAAGATCAATACAATTTTAACCACTTATTCAGTGGGGTGAGTAACAAAAATAAAACCCAAATCATTGCCACTGGTGGTACCACCATCCAATATTATAAAATTGAATGAATGAAAGTATTAACCCTTCGGAGGTATAACCATCTGAAGCATTAAAATATTAAATGTGGGAAATTAAATAGGGTTTCTAGATACTTCATGAGAGGATTGTAAAACGAGATTTGAGGAAGTCATTTGATATACTTGGCTTATTTTATTTCTCTCTGAGAAGCTTGAGTGCTTTAGCTTTCATTTACAGGAAATATAAGGACGGAAACTCTTGGAGTTTTTCGATGGTTTGGAAGGAAACCCAAATCTATCTTTGGTATGGATTCATCTAGAATTCACCATTGCACTTCATCATCAGATTTTCGATGGTTTGGAAGGAAACCCAAATCTATCTTTGGTATGGATTCATCTAGAATTCACCATTGCACTTCATCATCAGATTGTTGAAGGTGTGAACTAGAAATCTCTTTAGAGTATTTGACATGCAAGTTTCAGATTATTGAAGAGTTTTCTTATTTTCAGAAGAAGAGGATGCCATTATAGGGTTCCTTTTTTGGATGTGCTAGAAATTGATGAGCAATTTATCAGTTTTTTTTTTTGGATGGCTGTAGATTGAAATCTGCATGAAAGGGTTGTGGAAGAAACAAGCATATATCACTTGGGCGTGGTTTGGTCAAAGGAGAATTTGAGCGTTTAATGTGGAGCTGCTATTAAATGCTTCAGATTAGTATATGGTATTGCTACTGTAGCATTCAGTCTTGGAGCAGCATTCTTGGTGATTTGTGTTAACTTTGCATGAGGGTTTCACACTCTAAACTTGGAGCCACGCCTAGGAGGACGATTTCAACATTTGCTGTTCATTTCAACATGATTTGGTATGTATAATTCCTAAGGTATTTATCTGATTTGGGACTGCAAAATTTCTGGACGTGATTGTCATGTTTTGCCCATGTTTGGATGTATGTTCAGACTTCCATATTCTGACTTATGATAGCAGAGTTATCATAAACAATTCTGACTTGTGTGCATTTTATTGTTCATATATTGTGTATCTCATGTTGTATTCACCTCTAATATTGGACAAACTATTTGGTATAAGAATTTGATGTGTTTGATATCATTTATTGGCTGTTATAATTGTCTAATCAGTCTGAAAATAAAAAAGATAATCCGTAAAACAGGGCAGAATAAGGATGGGATATTTTTATTTTTTTTTAAGGCAAAAGTGGTGTAACCACCATATTTTATTAATCTGGTTCAATAACTCCCCCGTGGAAGAACCAGTAAGAAACCCCGGGATCATAGTTATATACATGCATATATCCGAGAATATATAAATACATAAATATTACATATTTCGAGCAATATGTCAATATTTCTTATCCAGTTTTAGATCATACTCCAAAAAGCCTTCAAAAGTGCCCTAATGACGGCGACATGTACAATACGCCGATTGTGTGAATTTTTCCTATGACAACAACATTTTATACATCTAACCACTGCCAAACTCCAAGCCAGTCGGATGTGTATTAAGGTCAGGGACCCGCAAAAGAGCTCGCGGGCTACCAGAGAAGACGCAGGGAAGATGTGGATTTGGCAGCTCCATGATGTCTAACACAGCATTAACCTGAATTCTGACTTTGTTTGCCAAGTGAAACCCCAAACGCCTCTTCGAGAATCGAAGTGCATTTTCTGCAAATTGAGCATCTTGCGAACAGAGTGAGCGTTTAATACTTTCATAGATTAGAAAGCAATCGTGATTTGAGAGCAGCTCATGATGCGAAAACAGTCCACCAACTAGCGCCAAACCATCCCATAGTTCATACTGTTGAACAGCCCTCGAGAGCGCATTGTGGGCCAGCGAAGACACCAAAGACATTGACTGGGATAAGTCCATCACATTGCAAATGCTCCACGAATGAGAGTCCATTATTTCTTCCCCAACAACCAGTTGAATTGCATCCCTTATTGCTTGCGACTGGCATATAAACATTAATGAAAACGAGCCCTCATCGATGTGAGATGGCAGAGCCTCGTCCAAAAGTTCCAATCGCATCCTAACTCTGTAATTTCTGGGCATGACTTCATGGTGATAGCAGGCACACTGTCTGCATTACATCACCTGACTAACCCGCAAATCCATTGGCTCCCAGCTTGTAACTCGACAATGAGTGATGGATATGATCAAAAGCCCACATATTTGTAGCTGTAATAAATTGCCAAGTACAGCCAAAATAAAATCAGGATATCCCAAGTGTGAGCGAGATTATGCATAAGTTTCAATGTCATTTTTGGAACTTGGGATTCTACCAATAGTACACTGATTAAACTTTCTCAACCACAAACACATGTGTGCCGATGAACTTGCAGATGGGGAAATAGATATGCCTGCACAAATGATACACAAGCAAGTTGTGTTTTTATTAAAAGTTATTAAAATTTATATCTACTATGTACTTCTCACATGCCAAATACTATGGCATATGAAAACTGTCTGCGCCTCCCATTAAACACACAAATGGAATTGTACTTGGGGCAAATACATAAACTGTTTATGCATACATCTGTTAAAGAACAAACTTCACATCCGGACATTTGAGGCATCAACTGCACATGACACTATTTCTCGACTATAGATTTCCTTCAACTTGGCATCGTGATTAATAATTGAATCATCATTAATAGCCACCAGTTCATACCCATCACAACCTTTGTTTGCCAGATGGTCTGCTAGTCTATTACCCTCTCTAAGCGTGTGAGAGATCTGAACTTCTTGAAATGAATCCAGTAACAGCCAAATCTGCTGAAGGATGTATGATAGTTTCCAGTTATGGGATATTCTGCTTATACATGCTGATATAATCACTATTGAATCTCCCTCTATTTGAATCTGTCGGAAGCCTCCATTTTTTGCTAATATTAGACCTTCTAATAATGCCTTGGCCTCAGCCATATTGTTTGTGCCATTAGGAAGCGTGCAACATTTTATTGCTAGTAATATTCCTTGAAAATTTCGGATACAAATTCCCACCCCTGATTTACCTGGATTCCCTCTTGAGGAGCCATTGAAGTTAATCTTGCTAAACCCTTTGGATGGCGGCATCCACTTAATCCCTTCTCTGTCCAGCATTTTATTTGGTTTTGGTTGATAACACCAACCAAAAGGAGCATGTATTTGTTTCCACTCTCGCAATATAAATGAGTCCCATGATGTCATAATTAGATTATGTTTAAGCTTATTATGACTAGCATTAACTAATTCTGATATCGATCTTTCTATTTGAGCTGTGACCACTTGGATTGTCGAAAATTGTCTGCGAAAGATTCTTTTATTTCTCTCCCACCAAATTGCCCAGACCACTATTGCTGGAGTGCACTTCCAAATTGCTGAAAAAAGGGAGGATGAATATAGTTGTGGCCATGAGTCAAACAGGTCCCTTAGCTTGCATGGAAGAGGAGTTGGATATTGTAACTTTCTAAGGACAAAATGCCAGCATTCTTGAGCAAATTCACAATTTAAGAATAGGTGGTCTGTGTCTTCTTGATGATTATCACAATGCAGACAATTAAAAGGCTGAGCTATATTAAGTCTCTGAAGCTGCTCGCTTGTTGATGCCCTATTATTCAAAGCTAGCCAAGAAAAGCATCCTGCTTTTGGTAATGTTAGATTATTCCAGCAGAAGGAATAAGCTCGGGATAGTTGCTTGGTTGCGTCTCTCTGCTGAATAAGTTTATATCCATCCTTAATATTAAAATTCCCATCTGCCCCCGGTGCCCAAATCAAATTATCCTCCAAGTTTGATAAGTAGATCAGTCTTTGAGACAAGATTTTCTGAAATAATTGAATATGTTGTGGTGAGAGAGGTAGCTCTTGGGGGTCTTTCCAAATTACTTTCCTTGAGTGCAGGCATATAGCAGATACATATCCAATTAAGTGAATACCCCAAACATTTTCTGCTACAGAGATAATATCCTCCATTCCAATGTCATTTTTACTAATCAAAGGTGGTGCCCCACTCCATGAGTCACGCCAAAACTTGACTGATTGACCATTATTGACTTCCCATGTAATATACTTGCATATTAAATCTCTAGAAGAGATCATGAAGTCCCAAATGGCTGACCCTTTAGGGGGGTCAGATACCGATATAATTCTAGCCGGGTTAGAATCATCTAAGTACTTGGCTTGCATAATTTGGCACCAAATATTATGTGGCTTAGAATACATTTGCCATACTAATTTGCCCCCAAATGCTATGTTCCGCTTTTGTAGATCATGAATCCCTGCCCCACCCAGCTGCTTAACTTGTGTCAATTTCTCTATCGAGACTAAAGGGATTTTCTTTACTCTGTTCATGTTCCCAGTCCATAGAAAATCTCTAATCAGTTTCTGAATTTTTTGAATGACCGACATAGGAGCCTTGAGGACTGATAAGTAATAATTGGGGATTGCTGAGAGAACTGTTTTGATTAAAAGTATTCTACCTGAGAGAGACAGCCACCTTGCTTTCCATGCAACCACCCTGGCTTTAATCCTTTCGATGATTGGTGTCCAATAACTGATTTTATTTGCCCCCATGAAAAATGGGATACCAAGGTAGACTGATGGAAGAAAATCCACTGAAAATCCAAGAAGGTTAACAATTTTATTAGATACAATTTGATTTGTATTAAACAGATATATCTTGGATTTGAGAGGATTAACTCTCTGATTTGATGCTATAGTATACAGGTCCAAGGTTTCTTTGATTTGCCTGGCCTCCCTGATGTTTGATGTACCAAATAATAATGTATCATCAGCGAAAAGTGAGTGAGTTGCTGAAATATTTGTTTGACCAATTTGCACACCCAGCCACTTGCCTGACGCTTTCTTCCGAAGTATGAACCTACTAAATGTCTCTGCCATTAAAATGAATAAGATTGGTGATAAAGGATCCCCCTGCCTAACTCCTTGTGTAGATGAAAAATAACCCGCCGGAACACCATTTATCAAAACTGAAAAAGATGCACCCGAAACACAAGCTTTTACCCATTTACACCAACTTCTTGAAAATCCAAATTTTTGTAGGACCTTAATGAGGAAATCCCAGCTAACTCTATCATATGCTTTCATCATGTCCAGTTTAATAACGAAATGTGCTGATTTACTATTGTGGATAGAATGAAGAACTTCATGAGCCACTAGAGCTCCTTCCATTGTCTCTCTACCTGGAATGAACGCCCTTGTGGATGCGAGACAATCTTAGGGATAAGGTACTGCATCCTTAAATAAATAGCCTTTGTGATCATTTTATAGATAGTATTGCATAAGGATATCGGTCGGAAGTCTGCAAATGTCTTTGGATTTTGCACTTTTGGAATAATGACTATATTAGTGGTGTTGAAGTTTTTCAACATGGTCTTGCTAGTCCTTGATTCTTCTATAACATCCAATAATTCCCATCCAATCTAGTCCCAGCATACTTGAAAGAATAGAGCAGTAAAGCCATCTGGGCCTGGGGCTTTGTCAGGAGGCAAGGAAAAGACCACTTTTTTTAATTCCTGAATGGTAAATGGAGCCATGAGTTTTAAATTTTCCACTGTTGAAATCATGTTGGGGATTGCCTCTAGCAGTTCCTCCATTGGAGGTGGCAGTGGACAAGCAATGGTAGGAGGGGCTAACAAATTTTGAAAAAATCTGACCCCTTCATCTTGTATGCTTTGAGGTTCTGACAATAAGATGCCATTGTTAGCTTTGGTTATAGAGAGAATACGATTGCTCGCTGTTTTTAATTTAGCTAACGCATGAAAGTATTTTGTATTTCTATCCCCCTCTTTTAGCCAAAGTTCTCTTGACTTCTGCCTCCAGTATTCCTCTTCTTTGCTGCATATTTCCTCCCACTCCTGTACTAGACTTTTCTGAGTAGCGAAGGAGTCATTATTCATCCCTTTTTTTATAATAGTGTTATATATGTCCTCTAATTTGGCCTTGACTGTTTCTTTCTCTTTAAAAATATTCTTAAATATCATCTCATTCCATTTCTTGATCCACTGTTTGGTGAGCTTCATCTTGTGTGCAAACTGGTACATTTTAGTTCCATCTATCATGGGCACTGAATTCCAACAATGCTTAAGTGAATTCAAAAAACTTGGGTGGCGTAACCACATTCTTTCAAACTTGAATGATGGTCTATGTTGGAAATCTTGTTTTGTTACTGTCGTGTACAAATGCAGACAAATTGGGAAATGATCTGAACCTGGTTGTGGTAGAATTTCTGAGTGAAATGTAACATTGACTAATTTCCAGCATTGGGAGAGGAGAAATCTGTCTAATCTGATCGCTATTTGAGAGAAGTCTGCCCTTTTGTTGGTCCATGTAAATGACCCATTTGATGGCACAACATCCATTAGGCCATTATCTTCAACAAAATTTGCAAAGTCCTGAATTGTCCTCATTGGTGGACAAATTCCACCCATTTTTTCTGACAGTTTTAAAATGGCATTAAAATCCCCCCCCATTATGATATGCGTGTCTGATTGAAGTTGTAAAAACTGAGTAATCTCTGACCACAATCTCAATTTGTCTTGGGTTGCTATGGGCCCGTAAACATTAAACAATAATATTTTAGTATCAAAACATTCTAATCTGATGGCTTGCCAATTATCTTTCTTCTCAATAATTTGGACTTGAAAAAGATTAGTATCCCAGAGGATAGCCAGCCCACCTGATGCACCTATCGCTGGACTATGAACAGCATTCCATTTTGTCCATTTCCCAATAGTTTTGTTAAAAACCTCATCTGACATCTTTGTTTCTTGAAGTAGTATAATATCCACTTTTATAGAATCAATTTCTAGCTTGATTCTATTTCTTTTGTTAGAGGCATTGAGTCCTCTGACATTCCAAGATGCTATCTTCATTGCTAACAAGGAGAACCTTTTGTTCTCCTCGTCAATCTTTTGGAAGGTGTGAACTTCCCATCCAGTGTTGATTGAATTCCAGCTTCAATTTCTTCTTTGACTATAGTACTTTTAGGCTTTCTACCTCTTTTTTTTAGTGTAGCCTTGGCTTGTGCTTGATGTAATGGTGATTGCTCAATTGATAGCGACATATTAGGGCCAAAAGCCATAGGACCTGCTCCTACAACACAAGTGGTATTGTTTGGGCCATCACATATTTCCTGATAAGTCCCATCAATAACCGAATCTGGATCAGCATGCAATTCCTGGTCATATCCTGCTAGGTTTTCCTCTGATGAAGGAAATGTGTTACTCTGTATCCATTCTATAATGCGGGAGTGAACAGTCTCCTCTGATTCAAATGGAGGCACCAACATACTAGCTGCATTCCTGTAGTCTTTATTATGGTCGACGGATATAGCTTCTATCTGCCCATTAACTCTCCCCTTAGATTATAAGGATGGGATATTACACCAAGTGTTTTTTGAAATTAGATAGGAATAGGAAAAAGTTAAGAAACTGGGGACGTTCCTTTACAAATGTGTCAAGAGGGGTTTTAGAGAAGAAAATGCTACAAAAAGATATGATAGAATTAAGTGCTTCTTCTAGAGTTAGTTGGAAGAAATAATATCAAAAGTGTCAAATACATATCAACAACATTCTAATCAAGTATCAAGAAAATTTAGTTGAGGAACAATGCAAAACGAACCCAGAAATTGGCTCCATTTAACTACTTAAATATGATAATAATTATTGCAAATTCTCAAGTTGGGAGGGAAAGAAGTACTTACAAATAGTAAATGGTTAACTGATAAACTCGATATGCACAATAAATTTTGGTCTTTCTAAAAGAAATGAAACTTAAAGTCAACTATGTTCATCTGAATGACTTCCCATGATTTAAAGTAGATATTCAAGTTTGAACTATTGAACATACCTCAATCCATCTAGCTAGCATAGGCCTCCCATGTGTAATGTCATAATTCTTGAAATGAGAGAAGGCAAGTTGAAGTCTTTCAATAAACGGTATATATGCTATGTCAACCTTCAAAAGGAATGGATCCATTTTGAATCCACGTTAAGATTTCACATTAAAACAGTCATTAGAAGAAACAAATTAAGGAAATTCACATTAACTTCTATGACAATGAGATACCCAAATCTAATAAATTGCACAAATAGAGCATACCACACCAAATTCTCCAAGAAAGAAAGGATGTGTTTTAGAAAAAGTCTGAATTGATGTCTCCAATTGGTCAAGCGCAGCACCTGCATTCAAACAAAATAAGCATTTCTCTCAATCAAATAATATCCAATGACTTCTTGACTAACTATTTATTAAATTTTCCATAATTGAATGACACATTTAACCCCATGTAAATGGGCAATGCCAGACCAACATTAGCATGTGGGAAAATGAAGCATTTTAAAAAGTATAGACAAAAAAATTATGAAGTAATTTGTGTATCTTCATTTGATTGGCCTTGAATATAAATTGGCAAGGCAAGAACAAGGTTAGCATGTGGGGAAGTGAAGCACCTTAAAAGGTGTAAACAATGAGATTATAAATTATTTTTTAATCTTCATTGGCATTCGGTATTCTGCTCTAGCAAGGAGGAAATTACAAGGAGAAACTAGGTCTAGGGTGAATAATAAAATACATAAACAATTATATTAATCTCATGGTTCAAAGAAAATAGCAATTCCAAACTTGGAAAGTCATGCGAATATCTAGTTGAATTTAATTACTAAAATAAATAAGTATACATGGATAAGAAGATACAGGATGGTTCTATTTACTATAAATACCAATAAGTGGTACCAAGAAATATGTATGAACTATCATTGGTATGCATTTACACTCGGCATGTGGAACAAGATGACTGCCCTACAACATCTCCTAGAATTCTCTCCAGCACCTAAGTAATATGGTATAGAGATACTTTCTTTTCCCACAAGGGTACCACCATAAAAAGACTCTAAATCTACAAGGTGACATTCCATAGATTCTTCACTAATCACAAAGTAGGGGGCATGGTCCTAGGCACGATTGGGAATTTTATAGCTTCCTTAGTTCACAAACTTGCCACTCTAAGAGCAGCATAAGGAGGATACTCATACATGGCTGTACCTCCAAAGCCAAGGATATGTTACCTAAAGCATCCTACCATCAAAGTTCTAACATAGGCGCACATCTCAATTTTGAATTCCTACATTTCTTTGGCTACTAGAATTCTAATGTTGTATTGAATTTGTCTTGAATATTATAATGTCCCCTTCAAATGTGACCTTGGAATATAAATATTTATAAGGTCATAAGATTAATTAAATCATAAGGATAATATTATTTAATTAACTTAATAAAGTGACTCTAATGTTGAGTTAAGTGAAATTTTAATGAAGTCACTTTATTATTATTTCCCAAATTCAAATTAAATTAAAGAGAGAGGAAATCAAAAGACAAAGAGAAGGAAGATCAAGAGGCAAAGGGAAAGCCAAGAGTCTCTATAGTGGGTTATAAAAGAATAATGAAAGATTCATTCAGATCATGGCTGGTTTATTATTTCTCTTGAATAGCTCTGGGAGGTTCTGGTTTTCAGTTTTGTAACCCTAAGACGGAAACACTTGGGTTCAAGAGGATTGGAAGAAAACCCAATTCCTTTTCAATGTGGATTCATTACAGGATTCACAGAGTACTTCAGTGTCAGTAATGAGCAGATAAAAAAAAAATTTAAGTCTTGATAAAGACAAATTTTAGAGGTTTGTGGCAATTTTCCAAAAGCTTAGATTTATCATTCAGAAATATGGTCTAGAAGGAAAAAATATATTTTTGCTGGAGAGATAATGTTGAGCAAATAAATATCACAGGAGACTTATTTTGGTTGTAAATCTGAATGGAAAAGACAAACTGCTGCAAACAACAGATTTCATATGGGGCAAATGTAAAGAGCCTTTGTAGCTCTTAATTTACAAAGATGAATTCCCAGATAAACTAACAATTTATATTTCCCAACTTATCAAATAACATAATTCTCTTGCTTCACAAATAATTTCATTCTTAATTCATGTAAGTCAATATATCAAATTCACGCCATAGCATAATAACAAATTGACTCACTTCACATTATTCATTCATTATAGATGATAAAGTAATTAATTTGGCACCTGTTTGCAATGAAAATAATAATGTCACCCCTGCTGAAGCCTTCACGTGAGTATTCAGACACATGACTGCTGCATAAGGAAGCCGCTGACAGCCAATATCAAAGCGTCTGCCACTGGAGAAACCCTTGACGCCTATCTCCTGTCATAAAATGTATTCCCTGCTGTGTATTGTAAACCCTTAGCCACCTACGCCAGGTCTGCAAACGGCTGGCTTCTTAATCGTACAGCACTGGTGTTAGAATGTACGGCCCAGGAATTCAATCTGCTAGCTGTAGTTCTTGAATTGCTGGCATTCACGGCATTATTCAATGGCACATGATCTCCATCTCACAACGCACTCACTTGGAAGGAAAGAACCGTTTCCTCAAGTTTTTCTCAAACCCTTGTTTGCACAAGCTCGAGCTTTCAGAAATCCACACTTTAGAAAATATAATCATCATGATGAAAAACGCAAGGCTGGGCTGTTTTAAACAATTAATGCAATCTTCCTCTTCACACCACCATTCAGCTTCACACTTACACTTTTCACTTAAGTGAAAACAATCGTCAAGGATACACTTTCAAAATAGAACACTTCAAGTAAATTATTGAAATGTACCAAGCTTTATCTCATCAAATATGAAGAAAGTGACAATTGACAATTCCTGGAAGAACTCCAACGAAGGATGAAGACCAACATCAACACCCAGTTGCCTTTCCCAAAATAGAAACCGGGTATAACTGGCTTACTAAAAATAGTAAGTCAAACTCAGAGATCCCCTAATCAAAACGTCAGCTCATAGGGACCGCATTGATGAACTGACAATAGCAAGCCCAGGTACCTGCTAAATTGGGGACATTACAGTCCTCCCTCCCCAAGATTGCTTGTCCTCAAGAAATCGCAAACCAGGATGTTGTAAAATCTCCTCTGACTCCCAAGTAGCATCCTCAACCAATAGACCAAGCCATTTAACCAAAATCTCACGAATAACCCGTCTGCGCAAATGTCTCTCCCTAGTATCCAAAATGGCCTCAGGAACCAACTCTAGCTTCCTCTCATCATCCAAAGGTGGTAAAACAAATGAAGGAATAACATGTTTGCCTAAAGCTTTCTTCAAACGAGACACATGAAAAACATTGGCCACCTTACTATCAGATGGCAAATCCAGCTCATATGCAATCTCCCCAACTCGCCGAACCACACAAAAGGGACCATAGTACCGGGGTTTAAGATTTTCAGCCCCGCTCCTCCCAATGGAAGACTGCCTATACGGCTGCAACATCAAATACACCATGTCCCCAACCTCAAAAGAGCGGGCCACTCTCCTCTGATCAGCATACTGTTTCTGCTGATTTGTGCTCGCTATATATTATCCCGCAAAGTGCCTAAAACATCTTGACTATCCTGTAACAAGTCACCTGCACCAGGTACTCTGCTATCACTAAGCATCAAATCCAAGAAATTGGGAGGATCATATCCATACAAAGCTTGAAACAGAGTCATACAGATGGACATATGATGAGTCGAATTGTAACAATACTCACATAAATAAACCCACTTCACCCAAGCCCTTTGTTGAGCAGAAACATAGTTACGAAGATAACCCTGCACCCATTTATTAACTATCTTAGTCTGTCCGTCCGTTTGCGGGTGATAGCTAGTGCTAGGAGTCAGTTCTGTACCACACAACCTGAACAACTCCTGCCAAAAGTGACTCATGAAATGACTATCCCGGTCACTCACAATGCTCTGCGGTAACCCATGTAACCAAAAAATCTCCTTGAAGAACAACTCTGCTACCTGTACCATTGAGAAGGTAGTAGTAAT
Source organism: Chamaecyparis obtusa (assembly GCA_027943335.1). Classification (NCBI taxonomy): domain Eukaryota; kingdom Viridiplantae; phylum Streptophyta; class Pinopsida; order Cupressales; family Cupressaceae; genus Chamaecyparis; species Chamaecyparis obtusa. Next base: position 1,130,061 of record BSBK01001430.1, read on the forward strand.
GGGAAAGAAGTGAGCAAATTTGGTCAAACGATCCACTACTACATAAATACAGTCTCTACCTTGGACCTTAGGCAAGCCCACAATAAAATCCATGGAAATGCATTCCCATTTCTGACCAGGGATAGGTAGTGGCTGCAATAATCCTACTGGATATGTATGTTCTTGCTTGTTCTGCTGACAAACAAAACATTCTCTAACATAATGCTTGAGTCCCCTCCATGTGAAACGCTCACGCACTTGCCTGTAAGTTTTATAGAAACCCAGATGTCCAGCTATAGGAGAATCATGGAAAGCCTTTAGCACCAACTGTATAACACTCGAACCAGCCACCAACCAAACCCTTCCCTTGTAAATGATCAACTCATTCACAAGAGCATACCTGTCATCCTGAATAGTCCCATCTAGAAAGTCAACGGCCCACTGATCCTTCGCATAGTCTGCGACTATCAAATGTTTCTAGTCCTCAGTAACCTATGTCAAGGCACACAAATGTGGTCTCCTAGATAGAGCATCAGCAACAATGTTCTGTGTCCCCTTGATATAGGTGATATCAAAATCATAAGACTGAAGCTTGCTGACCTATTTCTGTTGCCACTCATTCAAATCACGTTGCCCCAAGAAATATTTCAAACTATCATGATCAGTCTTAATGCAAAATTTGTTGCCAACCAAGTATTGTCTAAATTTAGCCAAAGCATGCATGATGGCTAACATCTCCTTATCATAAACACTAAAAGACTTTTCAGGACCTCTGAGCTTCCTGCTCTCATACACAATAGGATGACGATCCTGTGAAAGAACAACACCAATGCCCTCACTAGATGCATCACAATGCAAATCAAAAGGTCTAGAGAAGTTAGGCATAGCCAACACCGGACAAGAAGTCATAATCAATTTGAACTTCTCAAAACACTCCTGTGCCTGAGTAGTCCACTGGAAAGCACCCTTACGAGTCAAGTCAGTAAGGGGAGCAACATGAAGGGAAAAACCTGCAACAAATCTGCGGTTGAAGGCACACAGACCAATAAACCCTCTAAGCTGAGTCAAATTCTCTGGAACTGGCCAATCCATAATAGTGCGAACCTTATCTGGATCCATACGAACTCCCTTTGCGTTAATAATATGTCCCAGGTATAGTAACTCAGACATACCCAATGCACACTTAGACTCCTTAGCAAATAAGGAAGCCTCAGCCAAGATACCCAACACAATGTCCAAATGCATCAGGTGCTCCTCCCACGTCGTGCTGTAAACCAAGATATCATAAAAAAAAACCAATACAAACTTCCTCAACTACCTGTGGAAGACCCTATTCATGGTGGACTGGAATGTTGCCGAAGCGTTGGTCAACCCAAAAGGCATGACCAAAAATTCAAAGTGACCATAATGACATCGAAAGGCTGTCTTTTCTATGTCCTCTCAGACCCGAATCTGATGGTATCCAGATCTCAAATCTATCTTCGAAAAGAACGCTGCTCCATGCAACTCATCAATCAGCTCATCAATGCGAGGAATAGGATACCTGTTCTTGATGGTTTTCCGATTCAACATCCTATAATCAATACACATCCTCATAGTGCCATCCTTCTTCTTCACCAAAACTACCGATGAAGCAAAAGGGGACTTACTCGGCCTGATGTGACCCATAGAGAGTAGCTCCTCAATAGTCTTCTTGATCTCATCTTTCCACCATTTGGGATGCCGATAGGGAGTAATCATAACAGGTTTAGTACCCTCTTCCAGCTCAATAATATGCTCTATGCCTCTGTCAGGTGGTCTGCCATGTGGTAAATCACTGAACACTTTGGAGTGTTTAACCTGAAGTTCCTGTATATCAGGCTGATAGACTGTCTTCTCAGCCTCTCCAGACGTGAGTGACATCCTGCACTCTGCTGCCCAATCCACTGCATCATGATTGATAAGTCACTGCATACGTCTAAAAGAAAGTCTTCAAATTCTCTTCCTTGATGGCTTTCAAAATATGTTTCTTTCCATCCACTTCGAAACTCATTTCCATGTTCTTAAGGTTGAGATAAAATGCCTCAATAGAATGCAACCAACTCATGCCTAAAACTAGTTCTGTCCCACCCATATCAACCACATAAAAATCAGATTTGAAGTCATAATTGTTTAACCTGAGGGACAGATTCGAAATCATTTGGTCACATTTAAGAGTGTAACCATCAGCAACCTTGACACTAATTCCCTCAAACTCTTCAGTCAGCAACCCTCTCCTAGACACTAACCCCGAATCAATAAAATTATGTGTTGCCCCTATATCCAATAATGCAATGACACGCTGTCCCGCCAAGAGCCCACGTAATCTGAAAGACCCTTCCTTCTGCATGCTAGAAAGATAAAACACCTTAAGCTTAGAATCTTCACCATCTTTCCTCTCTGTAGTCATTCCTTCTTTCGTGTCAACCTGCTGTTCTGAAAAATCAGTCATATGCTCATCATCATAAAACCATTCCATAAGTCTGTTTCTCCCCTTAAGCCTCAAAGGACACTCATGTTTCTCATCATAGGGACCCCTGCAATAAAAACATAACCTCTTCCTTCTCAAATCATTAAGGGTTTCCTGATCAAGTGGTCCCATCATAGGACACTTAGAATCTGATCCATCCTCTTTCTTTGGGGCAGAATTATTGTCCTATGTAGAACTAGATGGCCTGGAAGGAAAACGAGTGCGTGGAGCTGAAAACTCTAAGTCCCGAGCCTTCTTCATGGCTGCCTACAAAGAAAGGAGATCAAAGGATTTAACCCATCCTCTGAGAGGTTCTACTAATCCTTCTGTGAACAACATCACCCGTCTTCTTTCTAAAATATCATAAACCATCACTGAGACCCTCTAAAACTCATTAATGAAAGTCTCCAAATTACCAGTCTGTTTGAGTTGAGCCAAATCACGAAAATATGATTCTGGATCTTTCCTGTCAAATCTCTCAACCAGAGTATGCACAAACTCCTGATAGGTTCTTACCTGATCATGCTGCAATGACACGAGACCATGATACCACCAATCATGAGCAGCTCCGTCTAAGTGTAGAACAGCAAATCGAACAGCGTTCTCTTCAGACATAGGACGTAAAGCAAGATAAGTGTCCAACTTATGAATCCAGGCCTTGGCTGTCACCTTTCCACTGCCATCAAAATGAGTCATCATGAGTTTACTGGTTTCTTTCTTAAGTTCAAACTAGTTAGTCCTTTGTCTCGCATCTGGACTATGCTTGCCTCTGTGATGCTCTCTTTCTTGGGTTAAGAACCTGTCAAAGTTCAAGTTCCTCTTAATGGGTTTAGGTAATGCATCCCATTCAGCATAATGAGCAACCATGTCATCCACAAAAGGAGCTGGCTCAAAATCAACACTAACTGCATCCTCTTCAGGTCTCAGAAACGTGGGACGTAATGGCCTATCCCGGGTGCCTGTAGGATCATCTCTGGTCACCTGCCTATCCACAATTCTGGATCTATGCGAACCAACAGATGCCTCTCTAGTGCCCCTGTCACAGTTTCCTGGTACATTCATGCACTGCAAGGTGTCAGAAAGTTGTTGCAAAATAGTTGCAACATGATGTTGACCATCTGTGAGCTTCCTGAAAGTATCTCTGACTTCCCTGTCCATGTCAGTTCCCACATTGTCTCTATTCCTATTACCAGTTTGATCACCCTGTGGACCCTGTTCATTACCTTCCGAAGGTGGTGATGGAGCCTTGATTTTCACAAACTAAGTCTTCCATTTTATTTTCTCTCACTTTTTCTTTTAAATCGATCATCAAATAGATTATTAATAATTAGGGTTTCTGTACATCTCATAACCAGAATCGGAGCTCTATCCAGCTAATCTGGTAACCTAGGCTTTGACATGTTTTTACTCCACTCCAAACACACTTTTAACAATCTTTTCCACCTTATTCAGTGTCTGATTATATGTGTCTCTAATGCAATATCCTTATTTTGACCCATACTATCATTACATATGTGACGAACTCCTATCATATACCTCAAGTATAATCCTTAGTAAATCATTGTGATCCTTGCTTTACAGATTGTTGTCCATCGAAAATTCGCACCTATGTGGCATTTTTTTTTTTTTTTACAAAATTCCAATTTTGATGTTTCCAATACTTTCCTAATCCCATCTGCTAGTTGGTGAAATCATTTTGTAGCAAATCCTTTCAACATATTTTCAAATCAGTCTATTTTATTTTATCCATTATCCAATTGAAATTTTATTTTGTAGAAATACTTGCACTTGGGCTAGAATGGAAACTTGGAGAAGCTTTTGAGGAGGCTTCTGAAGAATATATATGAAATGGTTCTCACAATTCTTTAATTGAAGATAATGTTTCTGATATGCCAAGTGATGCTGATAGTCCCGATGGGAGATTTGTGCTTGAACGCCTGCCTTCAGGTCGCAAGTAGCAATCAACAGCAGTTTGATCAAAGAAGCGTCTCTAGTCAGGCTGATAGTCATGAAGATAATGGAACCAATTTATATACAAGTACAAAGTCTTCAGAATCATGGGAGCAAATGGATCGCATCATATTGAAGACGCTTGCAGATTGAAGCCTCGTAATATTCCGAACTTGCATATACGTTAATTTTGCAGATTCCTCTTGATGCACATGCCACCAATGTTTAAACGGGAATTTGGTCTGGAGACACACACAGGAAGAAACGCACGCTTGGAGATAACTGCATATTTGTCGGGCACAATTGAAGAGAAGTTTCCCGTTTCCAATTTTAATCCATGCCTTATATAATATAAATATTACGGAGTGCTAAGTTAAATAATTATGGAGTTACGCAAGGTATTCTACAGTCAATGAACAGACGCGATGGTTCAGAAGATCACATCAGCCACCTGTTGATTCACAACGGACCTGCTACAGATGATTTCCTTTTCCATTTTATATATTAAAAGTAAAATCTAATAAGAAAACGGTTTCTACAAACACCTAATCATTGTTATGAAGTGGTAAGTCTTTTGAAAAGGGAAACCACATGACTTTTGGCAATTATATAAGTTTGTAAAATTGAAAAAAAAAAAAAAGAAGTAGAGACAGCCGGAAGATTGAGAAAGAAGCCTATAATATATGATATATGATATTATTTATTTATAGCCAAGATATAAAATTTTGAACTAAGCTTGTAAATTTGTTCTGAGAGGCAACATATATTTTTGTTGAGCATTGATACAAATTGATTGGGTTGATCATCTACAAGGAGCATCCCCGATTTGATTTTGTTTTCAAGCATAATCTGTAAGAAAATTTTAATTTATTGGTGCAAACTAGAGCTTTTTAATTTATATATTTTTAATTGTGTCCTTTATTAATATTTTAATAATTCCTATAAATATTTTATTTTTCAGATAAGTGGATTAGATTAATATTGTATTTTAAAATTAATAAACGTAAATATTGTGACATATTTAATTGTTCTTTTAGTTACGTCCGGTTTGTCTCCGTACAGGAGTTAAATTGCATCCTGGATTATTTTTAAAATTGCATTAACATATTAATCTGTCGCATCTGAATTACTATTTTATTTATAGTTTAAATTCATTAAAAGATTTTAAAGTTGTACGTTCAATTTTGAATATAAACTCTGTTTGCCCAATTAAGTTAGACACTGGTCTTCATTCGTTGCTATAAAGTCGTTATTTATATGCTAGCAATTGTTTATATTTTGCTTTTAATAAAAATATTATATTCATTCATAATTTCGCATTTATTTTAAATTTTCCATATAATCACATAATTGTTTATCTTTTGCAAATACAGAATTTGAAACATTATTTAATCATATAGATTGTCGTTGTCTTAGTGATTTAATATCGTTGTGCGAAGTTGAAAGTTTCCTGTCGATTTTCCATTAAGGATCCTTTCATTGCGTTGAATAGTTATATTATTTTGCTATAAACATCCTGGATTTGAGTGTGTCGATTCAGGAACAGGTGCACTTGCCTTGGCCTTGCAGAACCAGAAGTGTAGGGAACCGGAAAATAATCCCCTGGTTCCGTCAAGTTGGCCACAACCTATTGAATATCCTATCATCAAGTTGGTGAGATTTAAAGGATTTAAATCCATCGGTTTTGGGAACCAACAGATTGGCGAGTCTGCTGGGGAGAGTTGCAAATAAACTTTCTATTTTTTTTGTTTTAAGACCAGTATAGAGACTTATTTATTTAAAAAAAATTGTGGTAAGTTTTTAGTAATTCAGATTTTATTTAGGATTGATACTTTAATTCAGCATCTATTTTATTTTTTGTTTCATAAGTTTTTAATTAGTGGATGTTATTTAAATTTTGAGAATTTCTGATTCCGTTTAGAAGTTAATATTAATAATGTAATTAAAAGTTTTTTAATTTTCACATGGAAGCATTTCTAATTTATATTAAAGTTCTGATTTTGTTTCAGATACAAAAAATTTAAAATCAGAATTTTTGGCACACTCTGCTGGGATAGAATCCAATATTTTTCATTTTTCCTTTTATCAAAAGGGTGGCGACTCTACAAATTTTGATTCAATTATATTTTGGTATTTCATTTTCCCGTGAAAATTTCTATGAACGGAAGAAGATCTTTGTTTAAAAAGGAAAACACACACATGGAATTAAGTCCTAGAATGAATTTTAGTAAGGACAAAAATATGTCCGATATGGACTTCAGCGGATATAAAAGGTTTACGGCTAGAGAGGACACTGGCTGTAATGAGGAAAACTATTTTGTAAACACAAACAGTTTTGAGGATAATAGAAACCCCTTGGAACTTCAAGATGTTGAAGATCACAAACCGATAACAGATGTAGGAGAGGAAGTAGAGGAGTATGATGAAGAAGATGAATGTGTTTTTAAAATGTTGACTAAGCTCTCTGAATATGGAGATAAGAATCCTAGGATTGCTAAAGCCTTTAAACGGTTCCCTAATGAAAAGTTAAAAATATTTGGGATAAGTAGAAATGAATTAAACTTATCTCTTAATAACAAGAATGATAAAGAAGAATCAAAAGAAAAGATTACACCAAACTGGGAGGGAGTGCCTAAATATAATCCTCCGCATAAAAAGGATACAAATTTGATTTTCAACAATCATAATAATCCATTATTTGAGCAAGGAGATAAAGAAAGATGGTCAAGAAACAACAGTAGTAATGAAAGAGATGATCCACAAAGACAACCAAATAATGGAAGGAACTATGATCGAAGGTATCAGAACAATGGAAATTATTATAATGATGCTCAAAATTACTAGAGAGCAAATCACCAAAATACGCAAGGGCAAAATAGAAACTATCACAATGCAGGCCCAAGAATGAGAGCTCCGATGGTAATAGAAAGATATAGACAGCTTGATTTTGATGGGATAAGAGGATATCCAAATCCGATTTCTAATGACCTAAGAACAGCTATCCCAAAAAATTTTGGTAATGGAGTTGAATCTGCTTAGCAACATGTTATTAATTTGAAGAACACAGTTGAGGAATTAGAAGAGAATCATGAAGATATTTTCATGAAGCTTTTTGTGCAATCCTTAACAGAAGATGCAGCAGAATGGTATAGAAGCCTTCCTGATAGATCTATAACCGGGTGGTGTAATTTTGTTGATCAGTTCCTAGAACAATTTGGGGCCCACAGTGATACATCTTTTGCTTCACATGAGTTAACAAGCATAAAGAAGAACATGAATGAGTCAGTCTCAGAATTCAACAAGAGATTCAACAAGGTGTTAAACAGAATTCCGAGAGATATTAGACCAGTGGATTCCTTCTTGATTGATTTTTATCTAAGTGCATTTGATAGTAAAACTCATTATGAGATAAGATCTCATAGGCCTAGTTCTTTATCACAAGCTTTCAAAGTAGCAACAACAATAGAAAATGACAGAAAGGCGGCAGGCAGAATAAACAAGAGGGATGATGCAAAGTTATACAATCCTAAAGCCCCAAAGAAAGATGAGTTAAAAGAGATCATGGATATGTTACAAGACTTAAAAGTTAAGCAAAGCAGAAATGAAAGGCCGCAATTTCAGAGGAATGACAGACCTAGATTAAGGGATATGCCCTATAATACAAATTGGAAAGATGGAAAACCAGAAAGATCAAATCAAGTTAGGGACACTCCTGATCCCTTAAAAAGGGTCAACTTAGTCGAGGATGGGCCATGGTGTGAATTTTGCAGATTACCTCATGCACCTGATCAATGTGTTGTTGCGCAATCCATTCTAGAAGAGGAAAGTCATGAGACGGAAAGGCAACATACCATAAATGCTTTGTCAACGGATCCTTTTTGGGGTGGGGATGATGAAGATTATTCCAACGGAGAAAATATTATAGATTCATACTCAAGGAGAATAGATCAGCAACATCATGAACAACAAGTGTTTTCAGATGAGGAAGAGATGCCCACTTTGAGAAGGTTAACCAACGAGGAAAAGAAGGCTTATACTGTTGCAGCATTTGAATAGGCGAAGCTCACGTATCAACGAAGGAAGAACAACAAGAATGCAGACCAAGGTACTCCTGCAGGGATATTTGCGAAAGTTCCACATCAGGAAGATGGATCAAGAAAAGCCAACAATCAAAGTAAGCAGATAGACACGTCGCAGCCTCCTAAGTTATCCAAGCCATTAGGTAAGTTACACTCTGGTAGGCAAGTTTCTGATTGTTATTCATTTATGAATCATGCATTATCTCAAGTAAAAATTTCTGTTCCACTAATGGAAATAATGAAATTCCCTGATTACAGGAAGGAGACTGTGAAGATTTTATCTAATGTAGAAGAATTAAAAGATGAAAAGAATGTGAATGAAAATAGTGAAACGCCTATTGTATACTTAGGAACTACATGGAATAAAAATCCCAATCAAGTTGATCCTTTCTATTTAACTTTGTTAATTAACAATAAGTTAATTAGAAATTGCATGATTGATTCAGGAGCAGCAATTAATATTATGTCAGTTGATGTAATGAAAGAAATTGGTTTAAAAGTTGATACACCTTATGGACAATGTTATGCAATGGATAATAGATCAGTTCCTGTGGTTGGCATTATAAAAGATGTTGAATTTAGATTTCCTGCTTATCCTAAAGTTTCATATAGAACTGACATTACTGTTGTAGAGATTCCTGCAAACTATGGTATGTTGTTGTCTAGGAAGTGGTCAAATTTGGTGGGAGGACATGTCCAACTAGACTTATCTTATGCTACTATACCAGTGGGTGGAAAAGAAATAAAAATCGAAAGAAAGTCAAGATATGCTTATTTGGTTGAGGAGTTTAATCCCGATCCTGTCATAAATTTTTGCCATTCAGACATGGATAATTTTCAGGTTAGTGTTTCTAAACCCACTCTAAAGAATATTGATCCTATTGAAATACATGTGCAGGAGAATAGAGAAGATATATGGCAAATGTATTTTGATGGAGCATGTAGCAAAGATGGTAATGGGGCTGGAGTAGTTTTGATATCCCCCTCAGGTAAAACTTTCAAGTATTCTTTTCTTCTTAATTTTGAATGCACTAATAATATTTCAGAATATGAAGCATTAAGTATAGGACTAAATATTGCAAAAAATTATGGAATTAAAATGCTTTTTGTAATAGGAGATTCCGATTTGATTGTTTCTCAGATTAGGGGTAAATTTTCAACTAGAAGTCTTAGGTTAAAACAGTATAGAAATCATGTTTGGGATTTGATTGAATTTTATGATGCATTTTCCATCAAATGGGTAGAGAGGTCAAAAAATTTCCTTGCGGATTTAATGGCCAATTTAGCCATTAGGCAGAATGAGTGCCTGTTTGATGAGATTGTGCAAGTTGAAATGAAAAATAGACCCTCTATACCTGATAATGTTCAGAATTGGCAAATTTTTGAAGATGATAAGGATCTTCTTAGATTCTTGACTTGTGAAGAAAATTATGAGGATCAAAATATAGATTTGAATTGCCATGTAGAAATCCAAGATGGTAAAGAGCTTTTGTTTGACAAGGAAGTTGTGCAACTTAAAACAAACAAGATACCTAAGGGTCTGGTGGCATTAGAGAAAATCTTTGATGAACAAGAGAGTTTCAAACTTGTTAAGTCAACAAAATTTCAGGACGACATTGAGAAAATTAATCTTGGAACCGAGAGTGCTCCTAGAGATGTGTTTAGTGGGAAAAAATTATCTTCTAAGATAAGGATTGAGCTGATTTCCTTGTTGAGAAAGTATAGGCATGTTTTTGCTTGGAATTATAATGAATTGAAAGCTTATAGAGAGGATTTGTTTCAACATGAAATACCTTTGAAGCCTGATGCAAAACCATTTAGACAAAGGCAAAGGCCTATTAATCCAATTTTAGCCCCCAAGATGAAAGAGGAATTGGTTAAGCTGCGAGATGCAGGGATAATTAAGCCTATTAGACATTCTACATGGGTTTCTAATCTTGTTTCGATTAGAAAGAAAAATGGCGACATTAGGTTGTGCGTTGATTTTAGAAATCTTAATGTATCATCCCTGAAGGACAACTATGCTTTACCAAATATGGAAGTTCTGTTGCAAAAGGTGACTGGAAATGAGCTCCTATCCATGATGGATGGATTTTCAGGGTACAACCAGGTCATGGTCAAAGAGTCGGAGCAGTATAAGACAGCATTCACTACACCTTGGGGAACTTATGTTTACGCCAGGATGCTGTTCGATCTGACTAATGTAGGGGCTACTTTTCAAAGAGCTATGGATGTAGCTTTCGATGGTTTGATTGATTTTATCCTAGTTGCGTATCAAGATGACCTTACGGCATATTCCAAAAGGGAAGAAGACCATTGTCGACACTTAGAAAAGATTTTCAAAAGAGCCCTCGAGTATGGAATATCTCTTAATCCGAAAAAATGTCATTTTGGGGTTACAGAAGGAAAGCTTCTAGGGCATATTGTTTCCAAGGAGGGTGTTAGAATTGATCCTGAAAGGGTGATTGCTATCGATAACATTCAAATACCCAAGACGATGAAAGCTATTCAATCATTTTTTGGTCAGATAAATTTTGTAAGAAGGTTCGTTTCCAACTTTGCAGAGATTATAAAACCCATCGCTAAAATGTTAAAAAAGGGGGCCAAGATTGTATGGAATAATGAAGCCATAGAGGCATTTGCTGCAATAAAGAAAGCTATTAAAGAAGCTCCAGTGCTTAAATCCCCGGATTTCAAGAAGCCTTTTTAGATTTTTTCCTTTGCATCTTATCACACTATAGCAGCAGTTATGCTTCAGAAGAATGAAGGTCATGAACAACCAATTGCATTTTTTAGCAAGTGTTTACAAGCAGCTGAACTCAACTATGATATTAATGAAAAACAAGCTTATGCTCTTGTTAAGGCAGTTAAGTCTTTTAGGCCATATTTAGTTGGGGCAGAAGTAGTTGCATATGTGCCTAATGTTGTAGTTAAAGATATTTTCAGACAGTCTGAGACTACAGGGAGGAGATGCAGATGGATAAATCAGGTGCAGGAATTCAACATTGATATTCAAATAACAAAGTTGGTAAGGGGATAGGGTTTAGCCAAACTTATGGCAGAATCGAATTTGGAAGCAGCACAGGTGAATCAAGTTGATCTTGAGCATACAGAATTCAGCATTGAAATGTGTCCCTGGTACAGAGATATAATTTATTTTTTAAAGCACATGAAGTGTAAGGATAGCTTGAATGACAACCAAAAGAGAACTATTAAACTTCAAGCTGCTAAGTACATCTTGCTTCAGAGTGATCTATACTGGAAGAACAGAGATGGGGTTCTCCTATTTTGTTTAGACATGCACCAAGCCAAAGCTGTCCTAAAGGAAATGCATGAAGGATCTTGTGGTGGCCATTTTTCAGCAAAAACTACTGCACATAAAATATTACATGCAGGGTATTATTGGCCACAACTTTTTAAGGATTGTCATGCTCATGTAAGAAAATGTGAGGCTTGTCAGAAGTTTTCTGGAAAGCTAAAATATGACGATGCCCTTCCCCTCAGGACTTTGCAAACAGAAGAGCCATTTCAAATGTGGGGGATTGACTTCATTGGTGAGATTAGTGACAAATCGAGTGGAGGTCATAGATGGATCTTGGTAGCAACCGACTACTTCACCAAGTGGGTAGAAGCCATACCTACCCGCCAGTCTACTAGCAAAGTTGTGATCAAGTTCCTAATAGAAAATATTCTAACTAGGTTTGGGGTCCCGCGAAAAATTATAGCAGATAATGGCATGTGTTTTCGATCTAATGAATTTGCTGACTTTTGCAGGAAATATGGTATAACCGTGTCATATTCATCTCCTTATCACCCACAAGGCAATGGACAAGCAGAATCTAGCAAAAAAAATATCTTGAAGATTATTAGAAGGATGTTGGACAACAATAAGCGAGCTTGGGATTCCAAGTTGAATTTGGCATTATGGGCGGACAGAATCACAGTTAAAAAGTCCACCGGTTTCTCTCCTTATGATTTAGTCTATGGCAAAGAAGCAAGACTTCCTTTAAATAATTTGCTTCTAGTTTACAAATTTATTACAGAAGAACAATTTGATGATATTGATTTTGTGGAGGACCGATTGAATGCACTGGTTGAGCTTGATGAAGTTAGGAGATCCGCTCAAGAACAGAACATTACCAAGCAACAATAGGTTAAATCTTTACATGATAAAAGAACTTTGAATAGGCCTTTCAAGGTTGACGATTGGGTATTGAAATGGAATGCAAGAGATCAGGATAAAGGTAAACATGGTAAATTTGAAGCCTTATGGTTAGGGCCATTCATCATTTCAAGAAAAGCAAGAGAGCATTCTTATTTTTTGCAAGATACTGAGGGACGAGTTCAGGACTTCCCAGTTCATGGGCAGTACTTGAAACCATTCTTTGCATAAAGATCTTCAGGGGGTTTTCTTTCCCTTCATTGATTCTTCTTTTACACATTTTTGGACATTGTTTAGATATGATTATATGAACTAATTAACATTTTTGTTTATTCTTTTTGTAGGTCTTCTTCATCCAGAGATAGCTGGGATTCTCACCATGCCCACAAGGAGCAAATGTCCTCAGCAAGAGCCACTGATGGAGCCTTGATTTTCACAAACTAAGTCTTCCATTTTATTTTCTCTCACTTTTTCTTTCAAATCGATCATCAAATAGATTATTAATAATTAGGATTTCTGTACATCTCATAACTAGAATCGGAGCTCTATCCAGCTGATCTGGTAACCTAGGCTTTGACATGTTTTTACTCCACTCCAAACACACTTTTAACAATCTTTTCCACCTTATTCAGTGTCTGATTATATGTCTCTAATGCAATATCCTTATTTTGACCCATACTATCATTACATATGTGACGAACTCCTATCATATACCTCAAGTATAATCCTTAGTAAATCATTGTGATCCTTGCTTTACAGATTGTTGTCCATCGAAAATTCGCTCCTATGTGGCATTTTTTTTTTTTTTTTACAAAATTCCAATTTTGATGTTTCCAATACTTTCCTAATCCCATCTGCTAGTTGGTGAAATCATTTTGTAGCAGATCCTTTAAACATATTTGCAAATCAGTCTATTTTATTTTATCCATTATCCAATTGAAATTTTATTTTGCAGAAATACTTGCACTTGGGCTAGAATGGAAACTTGGAGAAGCTTTTGAGGAGGCTTCTGAAGAATATATATGAAATGGTTCTCACAATTCTTTAATTGAAGATAATGTTTCTGATATGCCAAGTGATGCTGATAGTCCCGATGGGAGATTTGTGCTTGAACGCCTGCCTTCAGGTCGCAAGTAGCAATCAACAGCAGTTTGATCAAAGAAGCGTCTCTAGTCAGGCTGATAGTCATGAAGATAATGGAACCAATTTATATACAAGTACAAAGTCTTCAGAATCATGGGAGCAAATGGATCGCATCATATTGAAGACGCCTGCAGATTGAAGCCCCGTAATATTCCGAACTTGCATATACGTTAATTTTGCAGATTCCTCTTGATGCACATGCCACCAATGTTTAAACGGGAATTTGGTCTGGAGACACACACAGGAAGAAACGCACGCCTGGAGATAACTGCATATTTGTCAGGCACAATTGAAGAGAAGAAGTTTCCCGTTTCCAATTTTAATCCATGCCTTATATAATATAAATATTACGGAGTGCTAAGTTAAATAATTATGGAGTTACGCAAGGTATTCTACAGTCAATGAACAGACGCGATGGTTCAAAAGATCACATCAGCCACCTGTCGATTCACAACGGACCTGCTACAGATGATTTCCTTTTCCATTTTATATATTAAAAGTAAAATCTAATAAGAAAAAGGTTTCTACAAACACCTAATCATTGCTATGAAGTGGTAAGTCTTTTGAAAAGGGAAACCGCATGACTTTTGGCAATTATATAAGTTTGTAAAATTGAAAAAAAAAAAAAAGTAGAGACAGCCGGAAGACTGAGAAAGAAGCCTATAATATATGATATATGCTATTATTTATTTATAGCCAAGATATAAAATTTTGAACTAAGCTTGTAAATTTGTTCTGAGAGGCAACATATATTTTTGCTGAGCATTGATACAAATTGATTGGGTTGATCATCTACAAGGAGCGTCCCCGATTTGATTTTGTTTTCAAGCATATTCTGTAAGAAAATTTTAATTTATTGGTGCAGACTAGAGCTTTTTAATTTATATATTTTTAATTGTGTCCTTTATTAATATTTTAATAATTCCTATAAATATTTTATTTTTCAAATAAGTGGATTAGATTAATATTGTATTTTAAAATTAATAAACGTAAATATTGTGACATATTTAATTGTTCTTTTATTTACGTCTGGTTTGTCTCCGTAGAGGAGTTAAATTGCATCCTGGATTATTTTTAAAATTGCATTAACATATTAATCTGTCGCATCTGAATTACTATTTTATTTATAGTTTAAATTCATTAAAAGATTTTAAAGTTGTACGTTCAATTTTGAATATAAACTCTGTTTGCCCAATTAAGTTAGACACTGGTCTTCATTCGTTGCTATAAAGTCGTTATTTATATGCTAGCAATTGTTTATATTTTGCTATTAATAAAAATATTATATTCATTCATAATTTCGCATTTATTTTAAATTTTCCATATAATCACATAATTGTTTATCTTTTGCAAATACAGAATTTGAAACATTATTTAATCATACAGATTGCCATTGTCTTAGTGATTTAATATCGTTGTGTGAAGTTGAAAGTTTCCTGTCGATTTTCCATTAAGGATCCTTTCATTGCATTGAATAGTTATATTATTTTGCTATAAACGTCCTGGATTTGAGTGTGTCGATTCAGGAACAGGTGCACCCGCCTTGGCCTTGCAGAACCAGAAGTGCAGGGACCCGGAAAAGAATCCCCTGGTTCCGTCAAGTTGGCCACAACCTATTGAATATCCTATCATCGAGTTGGTGAGATTTAAAGGATTTAAATCCATCGGTTTTGGGAACCAACAGGTGGTGAAGCTCTACCCCTGCGGGTATAATGAACACCTGGTACAAATCTATCTTACATAACTGGGCCCAAAACTTCAGGCTGGCAGGATTAGTGCTCTGATACCACTGTGAAGAGCCTTTGTAGCTCTTAATTTGCAAAGATTAATTCCGAGATAAACTAACAATATATATTTCCCAACTTATCAAATAACATAATTCTCTTGCTTCACAAATAATTTCATTCTTAATTCATGTAAGTCAATATATCAAATTCACGCCATAGCATAATAACAAATTGACGCACTTCACATTATTCATTCATTATAGATGATAAAGTAATTAATTTGGCACCTGTTTACAATGAAAATAATATCACCCCTACTGAAGCCTTCACGTGAGTATTCAGACACGTGACTGCTGCATAAGGAAGCTCCTGACAGCCAATATCAAAGTGTTTGCCACTGGAGAAACCCTTGACGCCTATCTCCTATCATAAAATGTATTCCCTGCTGTGTATTGTAAACCCTTAGCCGCCTATGCCAGGTCTGCAAACGGCTGGCTTCTTAATCGTATAACATTGGTGTTAGAATGTACGGCCCAGGAATTCAATCTGCTAGCCGTAGTTCTTGAATTGCTGGCATTCACGACATTATTCAATGGCACATGATCTCCATCTCACAACGCACTCACTTGGAAGGAAAGAACCGTTTCCTCATGTTTTTCTCAAACCCTTGTTTGCACAAGCTCGAGCTTTCAGAAATCCACACTTTAGAAAATATAATCATCATGATGAAAAATGCAAGGCTGGGCTTTTTTAAACAATTAATGCAATCTTCCTCCTCACACCACCATTCAGCTTCACACTTACACTTTTCACTTAAGTGAAAACAATCGACAAGGATACACTTTCAAAATAGAACACTTAAAGTAAAATATTGAAATGTACCAAGCTTTATCTCATCAAATATGAAGAAAGTGACAATTGACAATTCCTGGAAGAACTCCAACGAAGGATGAAGACCAACATCAACGCCCAACTGCCTTTCCCGAAATAGAAACCGGGTATAACTGGCTTACTAAAAATAGTATGTCAAACTCAAAGATCCCCTAATCAAAACGTCAGCTCACAAGGACCGCATTGATGAACTGACAATAGCAAGCCGAGGTACCTGCTAAATTGGGGACATTACAACAAGCCCTATCAGTAAAATATTATTTTAAGTGATGGAGGGCATTGTATTTAATGGTTGAGATATATTAAGGAAGCATTGAATGTTAATGTTTTAAGTATTTGAGGCCAATAGTTTTTGACAGGAAATATAAAAATCTAGGCACGAGGCAAAGGTGATATTTTATGAAAAAATTATTAAGTCTGGTGTGAGTATTGTCGATGCAGCATTATGAATAGAGTTGGGTCTCTCTAAATATTGAATCGTGGGTATAACCAGTTTATTGTGAACGCTTACTGCTATCTTTAAATATTATTTCTTTGATATGAGTTTGGAGCATCGGCAGTAGTAGTGATTCATTGTGATTGGTGTGAGCTTGTGGCAAAGCAAAGACACTATCATGGGTTGAGGTTTATATTCTAGCATGGTGATTTGTTTCTGTTTTGGAAGTGTGTGTAAGTTTGGTTGCTTAGTAATTTTACATTCTTAGTGATTATATGCTAGCATGAAACCCTCTCTAAGCCATATCAATCCCAAAATCTGAGATTTTAGAATGGAATGCATGTACTGGGCAGTGCGTTGGATGTCTGGAAGCCCAATGGTATTGATATAAACAAATAGCTGGAGTATAGCGTATATCTAGTGTTTGTTAGCATTTTCATTTTTGCAGCAAATACCAGAGCTTTTCCTGGATGTGAACACTTGTATTGAGGACTATTGATAATCTTGGCTGCTCATATATGTCTAGGAATTTGAATTAATACAAAGATAGACATCAGTAAGGTACTCATTTTGTAATGTCACCATTTTTCAAACTTCAGGATTAGCTTGGTTTGGCGACCCTTGCAGGCTAATCAGGGGATCAGAGGGGGTCAGATGTTAGAGCCAGTGTTGGGACTCCATTCTCGGGATTCAGTTTATCAGGTCTGCTCTTCATTCGGGTCAATTTGGTCGACTTACTATTTTTAGTGAGTGGTGTTTTGGGTATGGCCAAGATTAACAGGGTGTTTGCACGGAGTGTCAGATGTTTCAGGATCGAGCTTCAGGGAATCTCCAGTTTGAGAGACTTACTATTTATAGTAAGTCTATTTTTAGCAGCTGGCTATTTTTGGCAGTGGGTTATTTCCGACAGGGCAGATGGCGTTTGGGCTCTGATGTCAGAAATGGGTTTGTTTCAGTTAGCAGAATTCAATGGCTTTGTTTTTAAAGTTATTGTTATTAAATTAAAGTATTTTAATTTAATAATGTAAGTACTTTATAACTTTATTGTTATGAAGTGAAATTATCATTTAAAAGCCTTTTATATTAAAAAAGTGAAATTGTGCTTTTTCCGAAAAGCTATAAGTACAACTCGAAAAAGCACTTTCATTTACCGATTATTGATTTGATAAGTTGTTTATGTGAGAATTCTGTTTGGCTTGGAAAAGCTAGGGTTTTTGGAGCTCGGTCTTCATTTCTGGAGAGTTCTGTGATTTGTCGAGTTTGGTCTTCTTCCAGGGGAGAGCTCGATCTGATTCTGTATTAATTCCAGTGCTGACGTATACTGGATTCTGGTGAAGAAGTTTTTAATTCTACAGGCAAAATTGAATTGATCTCGAAGAATTCAATTTGTCTTGCTGAGGTTCTAAGAATTAATTGGGAAATTTGCTATTTACTATTTTGCTGAAGCTACAATTATTAAATTGGTAGCTGAGTTTATTAAAAGACCAGTACATGACTGTTGCTGGGTGCCGTACATCATTGTCTGAGTCCTACGTCTGGTTCTGGACTGTTCTACACTCCACGGTAGGCTATTCTAAGTTTTGCGTTTGGTTTTGGTTTGTTTTACACTCCACGGCAGGCTATTTGGTGTTGCAGTCAAGCCGTGTGGGGTTAAGGAGACTGCAATACCCATATACAGCTCACACGAAATGCCAAGAGGACAGGCTCAAGCTGCCTAGGGTTCGTTTTCTTCTACTGGCAGGTCATGTTTTGATCTACCACTACTCACGTGACTGGAGAAAAGGGCCGATTTAATACTTTTGCTGGAGCCGCCAACACAACAAGCCAATCACGTGTTATTACATCTTGCTGTGACTGTACAGGGCTGGAGTTTAGGCGTTTGGGAATTGTGGCATGTTTTTTTGAAAGACATTACAAATTACAAGCATTTTCGGATTGCCAAGTGCCTTTGATGTCTATATTAATTAAATGCTTATATATTCTGTTTGTAATGAGAAATAAGAATCAATTAAATTATCAAGGAATATCAATTTGTCTTGGTTGGATTATATTGAATTTGTGGAAGTTGAATTTAATTGCAAATTAAAAGTATTTATGAACAAAGTGTTTGCAAAAATTATAAATTCAAATTAGTAGTTTTAGAAGAGCCAGCCTGGGTTCTTCACACATTTCAGGTCTGGACAAAAGCAAGAATTTGTGCAAATTCCAGTTATCTCATGTTACTGCTGTTCAAATTTTGGGGTTGTGTATCAAGTTGATTGTTTGGACTTTTTCTGTTAATACCATTCTTTGTTTCATACATATGTGACGAACATATCTGTTGTTTCTGAATGTTAAAATTTCACGACCCTCTATAGGCTAACATTTACGATTCCCGTGTATTAAAATATAACTTGACGTCAATGGGCCCTTGGTCTGCTGGTGAAGTTGATTGGTTCGAATGAGCCCACCATCGATCAAGTCTTGCAAAGTGCATGGCTCCAACACCATAGTAAGGAATAAAGTTGCGTTTTAAACTATAACCCATACCTATTAGTCGACTAAAATAAAGGCTTCATGACATATAACACAGACAAGGTATATATATAAATATATAACTCAAAATACCAAAGACATTTTTTCTTTGCAAAATGCGAGTTCGCACATGAGCCAGGGTTGGGCGTCAAGGAAGTCACTTGTCCAACCAAGAAAGGATGGGAGACGTAACCAAGGCAAATGTGGCCAGCAAGAGGAGGGCCTATACGCATGGAAACAGTAAGGGAAGCTTTAACCACGAGCAAGATCTGATTCAAGCTAATTCACAAACGTTTCTAGAGGAGGAAACTGCCTTTAAGCGCCAATTGGCAATGAGATTAAATAGGGTATGAACCATTGTTTTCAGAACATACAGAGGCAGCAGCTGGGAAGAAGTACAACATAGGAACATCTCATTTTTTTTTTCATCATATTTGAATCCTCTTCCCTTTCAGTCAAGACCAGGTACGAATCCATACTATGAAACCCTTACCTCCATGTCCATGCTGTAAATTGTTTTACAATTTCTTCATTTACTTTCCTTAGGATACTCATTTACAAATAAGTCTTGAACTACGTTAAGGATTGAAGTTATACAAATTTCAAAGTTCAATGGTGATGTTGGAATAAATTTGAATGCCTTCTTATATCTTGTTTGTGGAATGATAAGTCATGATGACAAGAGACATGCCTTATTATCAACACCCTTCCCTTGTATTAATCACTTCATGACAATCCCTAATCGCTGCCTGCATAATCCTGATCAGATACCTCATCTGTAGATGACGATCGATATTTTCAATTGATATTGGCATTGATTATTGTAACATCATCAATGCTATATTCCCTTCGATACTGGTTGACTATATCTGTCTTTGATTAGTTTATTTCATGGATATACCTTGGTTGATCAGCAGTGTTTGATAATTTATTGTTACTGCTTCAAATGATGTCTAATTCTATGATGCTATGCTGATTGTCCTCTGCAATTGTTGAGCCTTGATTCATAATGACCTTTACCATTAACATTATATTATTTCTATCGATGTTGGACAATCATACTTTCTCGATTTGTTTTCATTTTCTTGATTATTAACATAGATCCATTTCTCTTCTCTTGCACAAGTCATCTCAACCCAAATGCTAACTATGGTCTGCAATGCGATTTTTATTCATGAGTCCTCATGATCAAGATGCAATGCTTAACCCATTTCCTCCATTGGTGCACATGGAATCTTTGATAGTCTTTGATTACTTATGGTCCATATTTGATACTTCATGTAGATAGTTGATCAATTCCAACTTCTTTGTAGCCATCATTTTGTCTTTCATGGATGATAAGATGCCTAATTGATCTTTGTAGGTCTCTGTGAAGGGTGTGATTAACTTATTGCTCACCATCTTTCTTGCAAAGGTGAACATCATCTTGGACTAATCCTTATTCCTCCTGATGTAATTAGAAAAGTCGTCTTATTCATAAGACTTCATGATTTTCTGAATGTCTTCTTCTACTAACTATTGGCTAAGTACATCTACTTCTAACTTCCTACTTGCTAGATATAAGTGCTCAAGGGATGCCACTCCTTGACCACAAAAGTACTTAATTACTCTTGTGCTATTGGACTAAGGATGGTCCTTATAACATAGCTTCTGCATTAATACTAGACACTCTTCCCTGTTGATGGTAGATTGTAGAACAAAATAGATAAGTATTTGTTAAAATTTTGATCTTATACTGCCGTTGCCAAAATAATTTAATCTTATTATGCTGTTCTTAAATGAATGTGTACTCACATTGCTGTTTTCAGACTCAGAAAAAGGATTGTTCTTATATTATTATTCTGAAATTTAAATGTTCATTCTTATAAAGCTGTCTAAAAATCGGATTAGTCATTCTTATGAAAACCTAGGTAGTTTGTTCTTATAACATTGTTCAAAAAACCTGAACAGCTTCATTTATACATTGCTATCCCAAAATCCGAATCAGTATCTTTCATTAAATTAGTAGAGCATCAATCTAGAGGAAAAAAACCGATACAGTAGCAATCAGAGGTGAGTGAACAAATTATTCTTGTGCATGGGTAAACTCTACACATGTTAACCATAAGTAAATGGCAACACTACTAGTATTGGTAGTGGGTAACTCAGGATCCGCCTAATTTTGTGTATAATGATGAAGAACTATATGGAATTAGGAAAAAAGCCCCAAAAGAGTTGTGATTCCACAACAGTTACATCAAACATAGCTAAACCAGAACTACATACTATTAGTAGAGTGTGAATCCATGTCAAGGATAACTTTAAGGAACCCCCCCTCCCAAAAAGTATAAAATTGTGGCGAATCACATGTGATTTGGGTGAAAAAAAATTAATAGTGTTGGCGAATTATGCGTCAATCTATGGATATTTGGTGGCGAATTTTTTAATAGTTTACACAATTTTTATAAAAAAATGGCGATTAAATTTTTTTTTTAAAATAAATTTATTAATATTGATGGCGAATTATGTTTTGAAATATGGGTATTGGTTGGCGAATATTTTAATAACCGATACCATTTTTATAAAAAAATGGCGAAATTATTTTCCAAATAGTTGAATTAATTTATTTGTTAATTTATTTGTTATTGGAAATTTGAATACTGACACGTTGCATCGGGTCCCATAGTCCCAGTCCCATCACCCATGACTATGATAATGACGTCAAACTCAAACGACAAACGTCCGTTGGATTTAATACATATCAACGGCCAAAGATGAATTTCGGGCATATTGCTGGTCCTTATAACATTTACTGAAAACTATCGGCGGAAACATGACACATGTCATGTTTCCGCCGATAGTTTTCAGTAAATGTTATAAGGACCAGCAATATGCCCGAAAAGTATCATTCTTAATTTGGCATTTATTAGATAGAAATAAAGTAAAGTTTTAAGTAATGTACTGAGTATATTACCATTTACCATAGGCGATGTGTAGAATTAAAACAATGTACTAAGTATATTTATTATCATATCGATTTGAAATTTGAATTAATTGTAGAATTAAAGCAATGTACTGACAGATACATGTAATCTATTCATTACCTCGATAGAATAATTGGTTAGAGTTAAGGCTTGAATGAAAAGTAAAACGTCATCTCATCTTAGAGTTAAGGCTTGAACAATTGTCGCATGATCGCATAGCCAAGAAATGGGCTATGCGAACATGCGACATACCTCCATGTCACCCTTCTACCTTGTCGTATGACCGCCACCGCCAAAACACAGGGTTTGTCGCATGATCGCAAAGCATGAAATTGGTTCATGCGAACATGCGACAAACTGTCACGCCAGCCGTAAATCTTGAAACACGTTGGCCAACCCGCAAGCCCCTCTGACCACGACCCCATCGATATTTCCATGTCTCCGCCACATCGACCAATCGGAAAATGCCGCATCACCATCTACCACTGGGCTGAGGAACAAGTGTCAACCAGTCGCATGATCGAATGTCAGAAAACTCTGACATGCGATCATGCGACAGACACCCATAGGATGCCACATAACCGCCAGCGGGACCACTGCCCTCCCCTCCAACGGACCCAGCACAAGAAGTAACCGGTCGCTTGGTCGCATGTTAGAAATTTTTGACATGCGATCATGCGACAACTGAACATTTTACAAGCTCAGCCAATCACAACCTAACACCTCGACGATGAATCATTATGTGGTCCCATTGCAGACAAACCAACGGCATCTAATCGGACGGTGGGCTCATGATCGCATGGGGAGAGAATATTCCATGCGACCACACGCCGACCGTCGATCAAAATCTCTAGCCCAAGCCCCGCTGACCACACTCCATCTCTTTATTTCCTTCGGCTAATAGGGGAGCGCCATTTGTGCATACATGTCACCATGGCCCACAGTTTGAAACCCTACACCGTAAAGAAGAATCAACGGTCGGCGTGATTTCGCATATCTCTGGCAACTCCCTTGCGCTTTAGCGACCACCATTGATGCTCTGACATGACAAGACCGTCTGACTCATCCGGAAACTAGGCCCCACCATTGAGATTTAGCAATAAAGGCAAACTCCCATTCGTTGGAGACTTTCTCCATTCCCTGACCTAGCGACGACTAACATGATGAAGAATTGGGCCGCTCACAATCGTAGCAGCGCACATACTCAATGATGAATCATCACGTGGTCCCACTGCATACAAACCAACGGCATCTAATCGGACGATGGGCGCATGATCGCATGGGGAGAGAATATTCCATGCGATCACACGCCGACCGTCAATCAAAATCTCTAGCCCAAGCCCCGCTGACCACACTCCATCTCTATTTCCTTCGGCCAATAGGGGAGCGCCATTTGTGCATACATGTCACCATGGCCCACAGTTTGAAACCCTACACCGTAAAGAAGAATCAACAGCCGGCGTGATTTCGCATATCTTTGGCAGCTCCCTTGCACTTTAGCGACCACCGTTGATGCTCTGACATGACAAGACCGTTTGACTCATCCGGAAACCAGGCCCCACCATTGAGATTTAGCAATAAAGGAAAACTCCCATTCGCTGGAGACTTTCTCCATTCCCTAACCTAGCGACGACTAACATGATGAAGAATTATTATGCTACTAAGTACTAAATGAAAATCTCTTGAAGGCTCCTTCTTTCCGGCATGTTTCAATAATGAAACTCATATATCTTAAATAGACAACTACAAATAAACCGTTTTCATATAAGCCATCAGATTTTGCCTCATAATCGGCATCGTCCATTTTGGCGAATGGGCCGACCGTTACATATGATAAGAACTAATATTTGGCGAACCACGCGTAATTTCAAGTAATCGAGTGGGCGAATAGGGTGGGAACTTGGGACCCCATTGCGTGTGATGCATGGCGAATTGGGTCCTAGGACAAATAAAAATTTCACATAGGAAAATGGGAATTTGGCGAATGATGATCCTCGAAAGAGACACTCAATTTAATCCGTGGCGAATAAGAGTAAACAGTAAAGAGAAATATGGGCGAAGAACCCGACTACCAAACTGAAATTACGTAATAATAGTGGCGAACATTCCGACCACTATATGACCATTTTATAAAATCTGGGCGAATGATCCGACCTGTATTTGATTGTTTTATTCGCCAATTTCTATCACCCGATCGTGACATATTCGCCAATTGGCGAATATTCGCCACTAAAAAATTCCCTGATCCATGTACACCTTGATCTCGTGGATACAGGGTATGTAGGCAGTCTGGATGATGAAGGATGTCCCCAGTACCCAGGTGTCTTTGATATAGCTGAGAGTGAAAAAATTATATCGCTGAAAAAACCTATAATCTATCATGCCCAACATATCTGATACTCAGGAAGATACTTGTACCTAACCAGATGCCCAAAAATCGAGAAGGGGTACAGTACTTATATTCAATCCTCTCTTGATATAAGGTCATATCTCATGCTAAGCTTGCAAAATAAGATCATGAAATGACTTCAAGGTTCCTTTTCAATTGTGGACACTCGCTCAGTTGAAATGATGTGATTGTTGGTTATCACTTAAGGGGACTTACACTAGTTCATTCAAGACTTATCAACAATGCACTTCTAAAGATTTTGCTTCACAAAGTGCAATGAAAATATGTTTTGATTTTCCAACTTTTAACATCTCAACTTAAACTTAAACTTCTAATTTCTACTACTCATATTTGATTGTGAATGTAAAGAATGTGTGAATGGACTTGGACTCTACTAGGTGTAGCTTTATCAGTGACTCCACTCACCTAGTGTAAGCTTCTATGGTAGACTCTAATGATTGTCAAATCAATATCTCCTCTCTAATCCCATCAAATGGATGCAAACTAAAGATTCAATACTAATTGAAGTTAAGTACTTTCATTCATCGGCTTACCACACAAGGCACACTTACAATCCGCAAGAGGCTAGTGGCTGGGATTTGTCGAGTCAATCAAGTAAACATCCACAGTTACTTTCATTCAATTAAACTACTTGAAGCAGATTCTATTTAACAACTTGGAATGAAATCTAATCTAACAACTTGAAATGAAAATATATTCTAAATGAGGGATGTAGATCACCATGCAATAATGCAAACTTGATCACAACAATTCACCATGCATGACACAACAATGAAAAGTAGAGAAAATTTGGCATTATATTAGCAACAATTCTCAAACAACCACCTTTTACAAATGAGAGGGGTGGGGTTTATATAAGAGCCCCAATTACAATGAATGACCAAGATTGATTTGAAATCAATGACCTAGATTAATCCATTACAAACCCTAATTAAGGAAACCAAAAATAGCCAATAGAAATGAAGCACCACAAAATTAGCCAATGAGAGAATTCAAAGGCTTGAGGACCAATAGGAAGCAAGGAAGCCGTCTAGTCATCATACAACTCATCATCCAACATATATACTTCCTTCTCCCTCTCCCTTTTAGCAAAATCCATGAACTTAAGCAGAATTGCTCTAAGATCCTCCATGTCAATACTAGGAAGGATGCCATGTTGTATCTCCATAACTTCCAACTTCTCCATGCAAGTGTCCAATGTGTTGTCCCAATCTGAAGTGTTTCATTATACATCACTGATAGGAATCGTAAGTGAAAGGAACCCATTCAAGTGACTCTTCTCAAGAGAGTCCATGTCTCTAAAATGAATATTCAAGTGTGCTTTCTCCAATGAAATGAGCTCATATTTATAATGCTTTGTTGATAAAAGTTTCCAAAAGAACTCAACTTCTGAAATTGTGAAAGTTTCCCAAATGATCTCCACTCAGCACAACTCCCTTTTAACAACTTCCTTTAAAACATTATTGTAAGAAGATATCATTATAATAATGCGACTTGGATTTAATAATCAATTAAATAATAGCCCCTTCCAATGATGACTTAACCCTCAGCTTAAGTGAAATTATAAAGTTAGATTATAACTTTATAATAAGCCATTTAATAATTTAATAATAATTTGGCCACTAAAAATGTAATAACTCCCAAAATACTCATCATTTAAATATGTCGTCTGAAGTACGAGTTATACCTATTATTTCTCCATGTGACCAAATGCACTTTCCAAAAATAGAAAGGGTCTATCTCAATCAACACCCAACTTACCACAAATAGTAAGTACATAGATCTAAGCCCAAATGAAGTCCAATCTGAGCCAAACGAAGACCAACCTGTAACTTACTGAATTGTGGAGAAGACAAGACCCTCCCAAGCCAAGTCACTGCCTCAGAAGACCCTCTATCCACAATAATTAGCCTATGAGAATCAAAATAATAGGCTAATCCTTGAAACACCAATGCTGGCAAAATTGGGGACACTACAATATGGGATAAGTGTTGTGCTCTCATGTCCTGATGGATTCACATACTTGTTTATGATCTCTTTCAGCATCAAGTTCTCCATTTACATCTCATCCTTTTCCTTTATCAATTTATTCACTCTTTCTTCTATAACATTTGCATTGCCTCTCAATTCTTAAAACTCCTTATCCTTAGTTGTTGGTCCAATATCGAATGAAGAGATATGATAATCATTGGGAGTAATCTCATCTTCATTCTTGTCTTCAATGGGAACAACCAAATGTACAATGCAAGATCTTGTCTCATCCCTGGTGATCCTATGATCTTTCCCCGCTTGTTTAGGTTCTCTTGCTCTCCCAATCCTGCTAAAAAATGTATCAATGTCCTCGATAGGGAGAACCTCCTCCACTCTCCTTTTCTTCATGCTATCCCTAACCCATTCAGGAACCTCAGACAAATCAACATCAATCATTTGTTCCTCTTCATCACATCCCTTCAATGTTGAAATGACCTCATCATCCATCTCTTGAGTGCTTGGATTAGGCTATCTCCTGTCATCACCCAAATCAACTACCAACTACACTACAGGTGAGGATGGGAAAATCTATATACCTTGTTGTACTGAATGTGTAGATGAAGTTGCCTCTTGAGTGTCTTGAGCTAAAATCTCTATATCTCCACCCTTTACTGAATCATTGTCCATACTCTATGTCTATATTTCCTTTGTTGATGAAGAACCAAAAATAAGAGTAGGTGTGGTGGACCTATGAATCTTGCTTCCGGATCCTCTACTGATTGTCCTGTCACTTGATGACTATGATGTCCCTGCCACATTACCTTTTCCCTTTGAAGTTTGTCATGTATTCTGAATACGCAGTCCTGAAGTGCTAGTAGTTCCTTCATCACCCTTGGAAGAAGAATCCTCAGTCAGTATCTTTGCATGGGTGAAGGTAACACCTTGCTTCATCAATCTCCTCACTTGCTTATCAAGCCATGTCCTTGATTATCCATTACTCCTTTCATCAAGATCCCCAAGTCTGAAAGTTCATCTCTTTGAGACCAATTAGGTGGCTCAATTGTCTTACCCTTCTCATACTCATAATTAAGATCGATTATGCACCCATCATCTTTGACCTAGTTAGGAATAGGGAAGACACCACATTTTCTCATGAAGTCCACGATCATCCTAGACCACATCTTCCTCCTTATTGCCTCTCCATCCATAAGATTAGATCAATAATCTTCTATGTCTATCCTATGCCTATATTTCAAGCCTTTGTGGATTTGGATTTTTCAGAATGGATCAAAATCCTTCCTTGCCTTGTATGTCCCTAACCGGTAGAACTGTATCTCTACACTGGCTGTCCTGTTGCCTATAATGAAGGGCAAGACTCAAGCATTTCCCCAATGTGATGGAGGAAGGCATTCATTGTCTGTGCTTTTCCTTCTACATAAGATCAAACTCTAAAAGTTGTCTAACTACCTCCAATAAAACCATTTTGTTTGTAGGGTACTTGGGAAGTTTATATTGTTCTGAGGAAAATCCTTGAATCTTGATATAAGTGAAAGTAGGGAATTGGATATACCAATTTCCATACTGCTCGATCAATGTAGTGGCATCCTTGGATAGCCTCTTGTGTTTTTCTTCTTGAAGTGCTTGAGTGATGTTCTTGGTGAAAATCTTAGTTGCTGATTTGGATGTGGATGTGAGAATCGGGTGCGCAGATGCGTGAATTTTTTTGGGGGGGGGATTTTGGATGCATTTCTATATATATATATATATTATATATGTGCAAAGAAATACAAGAAATATACAAAATTAAATCATTTGATAGTATGATACTTCACCATTGATCAAGATATCTGATAGTTCACAAATATTCAAATTGAAATAACTAATAAGCCATATCATATATTTCTATCTTCGCGATTCCAATGCAAATCAAAAAATCATTACAATTACAAAATCAAAATATAGTTCATGATTCAATGTTCATCAATCCGAATCAAAATCATATGGATTCGCAAAAAAATTCTCATCATCTCCAACTCCTCCAATTGCTGCAAGTTCAAGATCATTTGAACCAAAATGGCTCCACTTGTGCTAGATGAACCATGTGTCATGATGTTATCACCATCGTCATCCATGATTGTAGTAAGATCTCGAATCGTTGCATCCAAGTTTGCACACTCAGGTTCTACATCCCAAAGCTTGGCTACCCCTTCCTTGTACTGATCCTCCTTACGTGACAAAAGACGCAAGTTGGTATGAATGTAAACCAAATCTTCATCTTTTTTTGAGCCCAACCTGTTATGCTTCACTAAGTGGATAAAGGAGTATGTACTCCAATTCCATTCAGCAACAAAAGAACTTGCAACCTGGACAATGTTCACAAAATTAGAGTAAAACATAAACAATGAAAAGAAAATTAAAGAATTGTAGAATACAAGTGGTAAAAAAAAAAAAAAAAAACTTACTTGTGAGAGGATCTTGATTGCAAGAGGTTGTAGATTATTAAATGGTTGAACATAGAGGTTGTAAAGAACTGAACTCAGCTCTTTCTAGATATTTATTAATTTTTGAAATAACAACACTGCAACTATTTTCAAAATATATACAAGGCAAAATACTATTGGCACTTATACCAAAATCAATCATCTAATCAGACAATAAACATTTTGAATGAACATTCTCTTTAAGAAATCTTATTACAAACAATTATAAATAATATCTATTAAAATCGGTGGCACCTGTATGACTGAATTCTTCCTTATGTTGCCACAATATCCAATTGTGGCTGCCACCCTTGACTAACTTCACCACGGACTACTCACAAGGGCGTGTAACTGGTCTAGAAATGATGCCGGCTCAGGGAAGCTGCCTACGGCCCTACTGTAGCAAGGCGTCCAGGGAAAATGGCCAAACAGCCCTGTGATAGCTAAAACATGACTAGATACCAGTCACAGCTCCTCTGATTCACGCAACTGCTCTTAAGCAATGCGGAACTGCCCAATAAATAATGCGCTGCTTGGGAAATGGACTCATGGTATTTGCTGAGTGTACACGGGCCTTCAAAAACTGTCAGCAATGAATACGTTCCAATATATATATGAATTTGCAGCCAATGAATACTTCTTCCCACATGAAATTCGATAATTACTGCTTTCACAATTTCCTTTGATAATCAAGAAATATATAATAGCAGCCACCAAGAATTAAATCCAGAATTCGATTAATGAATTCAGTCACAAATTCATCAGTAAATTCGAATTCTAATTTTTGAATCTTTCACCAATCTGATATACAGCAGCACCGAATTGTTATTCAGAAATAATTAGATGTAAAATTCACCATCAACAGACAATGGCTCAAATTACGATATGAAGAATCAGTCCTCAAAACCCTAGCCAAGTTTTGTCTTCTTCCCAATTCCAAGAAATAATAATGATTGCATAAGATGAGAAAAGTGCTTTTTCGAGTAGAATATATAGGCTTTTTGGAAAAGCACTTTTTAATATTTTCACTTAATTGGTTTTAAAAATAGTCTCACTTTATAACATAAAGTTATAAAGTCATAAGTCATTAAATTAAATTAAAATAATTTAATTTAATAACACATTTAAAATATAAGCTACTGAACTGTCTGACTACAATCAATGAACTTCTGACAAAGCACCAAGTCCAACTGCCCAACTATGAATAGGCACTGCCCTGCCAGAAATAGCCACTGCTAAAAATAGACTTACTATAAATAGTAAGTCTCTCAAACTCGATCCTGAGATATCTGACGTTCCATGCAGACACCCTGCTAATCCTGGCCATACCCAAAATACCACTTACTAAAACTAGTAAGTTGACCAAAATGATCCGAACGAAGAGAAGACTTGATAAGTCGAACCTCCAGAATGGAATCCCAACGCTGGCTCCACCATCTGACCCCCTCTGATCGCCTAATTAGCCTGTGAGGGTCGCCAAACCAAGCTAATCCCATAAGTCTAAAAACGGGGACATTACAGGGGTACCACCATGTGACAACTCCCATGTTGAAGACATTTTGGTCCTTTATTGTAATTGGACTAAGCTTCGCTCCCAAAGCAAATAAGCCAAATTCTAGCCTAGCTTTTGTTCATGTCATCATCTAGGAAGAGTCTTGCAAAAGATATTTAGCACCCATTAGCAACTTCTTCATCCGTAAATGGTGAGACTCAATTAGGCATAGCAAGTATGTCCTTGCTATAGTACCTTGGAGATAAGGCATTTGCAAGGAGGTGCAATGGGGTCGTCATCTTTTCCCAACAATGAAAAATGTTTGTTTCTAGCTGATTGGATAAGGCTTCACATTGTGTGGGGTCTTTCTCATGTTTTTGTGTGGAAAGTCTTACCTTCTCAACCATTGTGTCCATGCCATCATAGACACCCCCCAAACAAGGCTGATCTGTATCAACAAAGCGGAGCATAGTCATGATAGGCTAAGTGAAATCTAATACAAATTGCACACGAGCCCACCAACTGTCATCCAAGATCAATGCCATGACCTTTTGGGCCCTCTTTGAATTTGAAGTCTTCCATATACATCACTGGCTAGAAATAATCATTTGGCTTAGTGCCCCTTGCACCTTGACAAGCCGTCTCATAACAATAGTAGGAGACACAAATCGGGTTTTAGCCACCTATGCAAGTTAATAACAATATGTCAATAAATATTAAGCAAAGTTATATACAATTTGATAATTGAACATGAAATCAAATTTAATCAAATTAAATAAATAATTTAAATTTAGTGATTGCAATTTAACTTCAACAATTCCAATTTGGAGAATGAACTGAATATCGATTGTGACATGTGATGATTCGTCACAAACATCTGTATCTCCTCCCCCTCTTGGTAAATTCTGAGAAGTCGGATTCGTGCATATAGGGCCGGATCCAGGTCCAAGTCCGGATTCACGGACCCGGGAGGATCCGCGCGAGTCCAAGAGGACCCGCAGGTCCAAGAGACCAAAAAGTAAAACAAAGACTTAAAAAACACATTTTTATATTGTTTTTTTGGCTTATAACCCTAAAACGACCCTTCTTATGAGTCTCCAAACACATTTCATTTCTCATTTTGCTCTCTATTATTCTCTCTCATTTTGTTCTCTCATTCTTGCAAGCTTGAAGTGAGGTGATTGTATTCGAAGGAGATTGATTGTGGAGTGACAAATACCTTCCAAGAAGCAGATTTGAGTGATTAAGGTATGCATTTGAACCATATTCTCTAGTTTTTTGATAGATTATTTCAAGTTTTGAAAAGTTACAATTTTTTTTCAAGTTTTTGTATAAGTTTTGAAGTTTTTTTTTTTTCATTTTTGTTATAGATTGCAACAATCATACAATAAGAGCGACGGAGCACCACTGCTACGCTAGGGCTTCTGCAGTGACAGAGAGTCGATGCTGCGATAGGGATTCTGCAGGTGTGGGAGGGATGGAGAGCGGAGAGGAAGGAGGGGAAGATACTAAAGGAGATGGGGAGGAGATCCCTGCCCTTTCTGATGCTGCTGGTGGCTGGGGGCACCGATTGGTCCTGCTCTTTTATGGAGAAAATGATGGTAGTAGAGACCATTGCAGGACTATTCGCATGATGGGTATTGTCTGCTCCATGTTTGCTGGAGGGTGGGTTTTGGGGGGAAGCCTATTTTCCCACATGCTTCTTGTTAGGGCAGTGAATCATGGATTCAAAGCCTTGGACAGATCTTGCCAGATGATCAAGGAAGGGGGGAGTTCAAGCTTGGTTGCTTGTTTCTCCAGTTTGCGGCCTTGGAGCAATCAACCTCTTTGTTTAGAGTGCAGATTTTATGATGCTGTGTTTCTTATTTTTAGAAACCCTATTATGCTCAAATGGTCGGCTAACGTTTCTGGAGATTTTAAGAATGTGTCCTTGGAGTTTGATGCTGCCAGATGGACCTTGGTTTGGTATGGCTTGGGAGGGGGGTACGCTCTTTTCGTGACGACTGATCGATTGTTCATTATTTGGGTTGTTTGTCCCTTTCCGTGTTTCACTGAGTTGAGGACTGTTATTTTTGTTTGCCCACTGTTCTTGGAAGTTTTTTATTGCAGGGATGAATTCTGTTTTGGCTTATTTTCTCTACTCTTTACTCCTTTGGAGGTGGAGTTTACCCCTATTGTGGTGGGGGCTTCTCGTGTGGCTATTTGGTGGTGGAAAGCCCCTATACTTTAGTTCTCTTCTCCTTCGTGTCCTATTGAGGTGGATATCTCTATCGAGGTGAGGGCTCTGCCTATTGAGGTGGTCAGAGGTTGCTGGGAGGAGTTAGCTGGTAGTGGAGTGTGTTTTCTTCCTTCATATATCCATAAGTGGGCTTACTGGAAGTGGCTGGGGGTTGGTCTTTTGCTGACAAAATGGGTTGTGCAGAGATGCCATATCAGTGCTAGTAGTTTTCCTCTGGTGCTAGATGGAATCAATCCCATCCCTTTCAAAGAGGAAGAGGGAGTCTGTGGTTTTCCCTATTCTTGGTGTTTTTTGTTGTGTGTGGATGGCCTGTGCCTGAAGGTGGATGCTGATAGTTTTCAAGGGCCCATTCTAAAGGCTGGTTGTTTTTGTTTAGGGTTAACGGCTAGGGTTGGGGCGTTGTCCCTCTTTGATGTAGGTATTGTTGGTTTTGGGATCTATGTCAAAATCCATGTTCTCTATATCGGGTGTTTTAACACTCCGAAAAATGCAATGAAGTGAGGCTTTTGCCTGCTCTTTGGGCAGCTGGGTTTTTATTGTTTATTCTTGGACAACAACTGGTTGTTTTCTGTCATAAGTCTGCTGGTTTTGAAATGTTCATTCTTTAGCAAAAGATTCTTCTTAGTTGGGTTTCAAATTCGTGCCAAAATCTGCTTGTCAAGGGTTTCGGGGCTCCTTCAAAACCTATTGTTACCCTAATAAAAAACAATCATACAATGAGTAGTCAAGGCTCAATGAGTGGGGAGGGTGTTAGCAATTTAAGTTGTCATTAGTGTAAATTCACAAACACCATGCACCGGTAAAAGATCACCGGTCACTCACGTTACTTAGGAGACACCGGTAAACTAGAAACAAATAATATGCACCGGTAGATAAAGCAAAGGGGATACACCAGTAGACCGGTCTAAGTACATAGCACCGGTCTCAGAGCGCATACAGAGATGAACCGAGTATAAGGATACACCGGTCTAACTGCCTAACAATCCGCACTGGATTCTGCGGAGCAATTTGAGTTAAAACTGGATTATACGGAACATCTACCGCTCTGAAGTGGAGTTAGTTTTTTCACAGGAGTTAGCTTTATTTCCATGGATGTTTTGCAAGGTAAAATCTAGATCATAACGCATACCTTTTTGCTACATGCATGATCAGTGATTGAGTTTACAGTTTGGCAGTTCTATGAGTTAAGGGTTTCATTACGGTGAACTCTTATATAGATACTAATCATAGGATGCAAGAAAGTTATTGTTGAGAGTTGTTGAATAAAGAGAGCAGAGAAGAGGTATCTGCACAGAGATCACAATCACCAGAGGTGAAAGAGGAAGAAGCCAGAAAAGATTCAACAGCCAGACAAACCAGGAAAGATCAACAGGTATGATCTAATCAGACAATCAGTGTCATAATAGATCATTGCTTTTATAAGGTGTGAAAGCAAATTGAAATCCCTCTATCAAGACGGACTTAATCGATTCGTTGTAAAATCCCCTAACAGGGTAACATCTTTGTTCATGTTGAAAGACCTCTAACCAGGCGAGTCTTAATAGGGTTAAGATCTTAACCGATCTTGTATAAAATCCCTTAACCGAGTAGCACCTTAACCAGTGCTTTGTAAGCTCCTAACAGGGCGCCTTCATTCTGCAGTAGTGAAGTCGTGAGCTCTGTCTCACCATGGTTTTTTTTCCTTCTAACCGAGGGTTTCCACATATATATCTTGTGTTGATCTGTGTATTTCTTTTAAAGTTATAAATGTTTGTTTTACACTGTTTAAAGTACAAGAAGTATCTTACTGATTCACCCCCCCCCTTCCCTCTCAGTAACTGGTTAGTAATAACAATTGGTATCAAAGCTTAGTTCTCTATACATAAAAGTCTAACAACTTGAGAGAAAGATCATGGAGGGTTACTGGTATCAGAAACAGTTAGAGGAAGCCAACGAGATAATTGCCTCTCTGGAGAATAGGCTGAGAAGGTCACTTGCTAAGAGGAAGGAGTTGGCTCTGCAACTAAATGAAAGCAATGAGACCATTGTTGAACTCTCAGGGCAGAGTGGATTTGATGAAGCTGAGGAAGCAATCTTTGAGCTTATGGAGAGGAACCAAATCCTAACCGGTCAGATCTCCAACCTCAAGAGGTAACAAGAAGATAATGCCCTAAGGATGACTGAACTAATCGAGAAAAAGAGAAAAGCTGAAGATGAAAGAAACACAGCAGTCAAATCCTTAACTGCCTCTGAAAAAGAAAGGAACTGGGCAGAGGAAACTGTAGGAGCAAATGAGCTTATCATTCTGCAACTTCAAGAAGACATGCAGATTGTCACCCAAGAAAATGCCAACATGCAAAAAGGCTAGCATGATAGGGATGAGGCATGCAAAAGACTGGCACTGGAATTGTATCAACTAAAGGAACAGATGAAAGAACTTGAAGAAAGAAATGGAACCCTGAGAAGATACAATGAGAGCTCGGTCAAGCTTGATGAGCAACTTAAAGCTCAAAGAAAGCACAAAGATCCCACCGATCTTGGATTCACAGGTAAAGTCACCAAAGAAATTGGTGAATCTTTTGGCGTCGAGATAAGCAAGAAAGAAAAGAAGTCGCAAGCACAAAAAGGTAAGAAGACCTTCAACAACTCCTGTACTCATTGTGGGAAACCGGGTCATAGAAAAAATGACTGCAGAAATGCACCGGTAAAACCCAACAGTTACAACAAAAACTGTTGCAAGCATGGCCACAAGACCAATGAATGTTGGTCAAGCCTGACAACTATGTCCAATGGAAGCAGGGGAAGCTTCAAGGGGTATTGCTACGCATGCAATAAGTATGGACACAAAGCTAAAGAATGCAAATCAAAGACAATGGCATTCAGATCCCCTAGACCGGTATTCACCAAGAGAAACAAGAACTGGAGCACAACCAACTGTGCAAATTGTGGGACTTAGTCACAATGACTCATGGTGCAAATCACCCAATACAAGAAAGGTGAACTCATGGAAGGCAACCGAGATAGTTTGCTACCACTGCAAAAAAGTTGGACACCTAGCCAAAAACTGCAGGAACCGGTTATCTCACAAGAGGAAAGGATCGGTCAAAGCGGTAGAGAAGATCAATAAGGAAGAGAAGACTGAGAAAACAGTCAAACAGATTTGGTTCAAGAAGGAATCAAAAAGCTCTGCTGAGAAGACAGAGGAAAGATCATCATCTACTGATGGTGATATCTCTTTAGCAAACTAAGTCGAAAAGGCCAAGAGGGAACCGGTCGACCTTTCGGCGTTCCCGGTAGAACTAGTGAGAATCAAACTCCCCTACTCTACAAGGTTAACTGGACAGGTAAGCAGAAATCAACCGGGCTTCGCCAAACCAAAAAAGTCGGATCACCGGTTGGGAAAAATGGAAAGAAAAGTTAGGTAAGGCATTTATTACTGTAGCCGTTTAACAAATAGTTACCGTTTGGTAATTACTGTTATGACCTAACCCTATAAAAAAAAGGAGAATTACTCACAAGTTTTTACTTTGCTTATTTTGTGTTTAACGAATTCTTGTGCTAAGTAATATTTTGGCGCTTTGATCATTGAGAACTACTGTCTGTAATACCGATCTAAGCTACTTTCTGCAAGTTACCGGTTAACAAGAAATGGCCTCATCATCCGCTATCGTGAAGTTGATCAAGCGAGATCAAGTGGATCGACTTGAATATGATATTGTTGGCATTAACTGATGATAACCGGTGAGCCTGCTATTGTGTGTGTGAGGTTGTGGCATCCAACACAACACTTCAATAGGATAATAACATCACTTGTTAGAGAAAAATAAGGATTTAATTGAAGAATCTAACAAGCAAAAGCATCCTATTGCTCTCTAATTAATATGAGTATGAAATAAGGGTTAGTTTGCTCTTAGATTTGACCCTTAAACAGTGACAATCTACACTAAAATGAGAGATTCAAGAGTAAATGCATGAAACCAAAATGAAGCATGAAATCCTAGTTCTTTCCATTTTTTACCCAAATTGAAGTGTTTGCTAATTAATCAAAGCTTGAAAACATGGAAACAACTATCAAATTAAGCATTAGTGGGTAAATCCTCCAAGCATGAGAGTTCAATAATCATGGATTATGAAGCCTCAAATTCACAAGCAAGTATGTAAAAGTCTAAGCATTAGAAAGAAGAAAAGAAGTCTTTGAAAATTCTATTTTATAGAAGATTGAAGGGATTCAACGGTTGAGATGCATCTGTGAGGAGTGGTTGAGATGCATCTTGGCTTGATCCTTGATCCATGTGCAAGCCTCCTAATCATGAAAGTGTGTTTGTTGTGTTTGTTTGATTTAGAAGGTATTTATGCATTTTTTTTAATTAATAACTCTAGCCTTTGCATTTGATGGGATTTGAATTAATTAAATAGGCCTAGAGTTAATAGCTTTGATTTTTGCTTGATTTAGGATTCGATGGGGTTTATTGAATTTTTGGGAGTTTATGCTAATGATCGGAGATCAAATTAACATAATTAAGGTTACACACCAAATTAAGGGCAAATAGGGCCTTAGGTTCTATTAACCCAATTTTAGGTGATTACATTTGCCCCTCTTTGAATTGCTTTGCGAATAGCACAAGGATTCAAAGAAAATCTGATTCAAAGCATGATTCAGGAGATTTATAGAGCAGCGAGAACTACTTTGAAATTTGAGAATTCCGAGTTTGATCGAACGAAATCCTACTTGATTTAAAAAGCCATCAATTCTGAGCATGATTGAACACAAATTGACATTACCAATTCCGAGCTTGATTGAATGAAGACCGATAAAAGAATCTCGAGCTTGATTGAATGAAATTCTGCATGATTTGAAAACTATCAATTCTGAACTTGATTGGATAGGAATTGACAATACCGACTCTAAGCTTGATTGAACGAAGGTCGATATGAGATTTTTGAAAAGAATTTTCAGTTGAAATTAACAGTCTTAGCTTGATTGAAGAGAACTGTCGTACCCCTGGTGTTAAAGAATGTGATTCAAAGCATTGGATTTTGGTATGATTATGCCCCCTCAGGACCGAAATTGGAAGAAATTCGAATAAATTCATTAGTTTCAAGCATTTAGAAAGATTTGCAGTGATTGAATTGATCTTGGATCAAGCGTAGATCGATTGGAAAGAGTTTTCAAGCCCTTTAGATTGAGTTGAGTGCCTTAGAAGCACTGTTTGACCAAGTTTGACCAAGAATTAGAGAGAGTTGACCAAGTTTGACTTGTGTTGAAATAATATCCCAGCATAAAATTCGATTTGTTAACGAGAAAGTCACTTTCTGGCGCTTTTGACAAGCCTGTTGTGCATGAATTGTGCTCTCTTTTAGCCCGATGTTAACACATTTTGACTGAACTTTGACTAGTGTTGACCATCGTTTTGATTGAAAATCAACCTCTGTATTGATTTGCCTTGCTCATGGCATCTTTTCTGCACCATTTGCCCCTATTTGACTGCAATTTCACCATATTTGAATTTCGCATTTCGGAGGGTAATTTTGTCTTGTAACTCTGTTTTCATGGCATTTAAGCGATATACATCACCTGTTTCGATTTTGGTCCTGATATGAAGCCGCTGTGACATCTTATGAAGAAGGTCCCTTAGGGCTCCGGAGCCCCTAAGAAGCTTAAATAGGCCCAAAAGTCACTTTTTACCATTCATTTTCACTTTTACCCCTTGAGAATTTACTGAGCTCTGAGTGACCATGGTGTTCCCAACGGAGAAGCACTGATTTGAGATGGCCAGGCGACACAGCAGACCGAGGCACTACGCAACACTTGTGAGTATCTGATAACGAACCTTTTCAATTTAAAATTTTTAATTTTCACACATTTCTATGCAAATTAAACGCAATTTTATTTTGAGTCGCATCCCATATACGGGATCGCATACAGTCAAACCCATGTTGCCTCTCAGATTCCGGATCGCATCCAGGATTTTGCAGATTGCACCACAGCGGGTTGCATCCAGGAAAATTTGAATTTATTGAAGCTTTTTAGGTCAATTTTAATAACAGGTTCGCATCCGGGATTTCCAGAATCGCATCTAGTTTTAGGGTCGCATCCCGGATTTCCTGAGCCGCATCTCGGATTCCAAATCGCATTTGGTTTTTCTTATTTTTGAGCCAAGTAAACTTGTTTTTCTGAACTTTTGAGCAATTTTTCGTCAATTTCCTTTGTCTAACTCTAACATAGTGCCCCTATTTTTTGTTGCGCAGACTGATTTTGCGGTCATGTCTTTTAGGTCGCCCAGACCAGCGCAGGTTTTAGCTTTGCATGACCAACTTAGACCACAGGATTAGTAGGTGGTTCGTCGATGTGGTCTTTGGAGTCTCGTGCATTTACCGCATATTTCAGTAAATCGCGGACTGCTTACAACGCTAGCAAAGAGGTGGCATTCAGAGCATAACACCTTTCACCTACCGACCGACAAGATGATGGTCACTCCTGAGGACATGTGGAGGATATTACATATATACGTGATGGGACACAGGATCAAGTATGAGGCATCTGCACCCACAGCCATTGCAGATGCCAGGAGAGTATTCCAGGACGACAACATTACCAGTCGTTACTTGAGTTGGGACCACATGGTCGCCAACTATGCTCCGTTACCTATATATTTAGCTGGTCTGATAGGGGGACTGATGATGCCTGATAGGGGCCAACATGGTTTCATGTGTGGTTGGTCTAGGGTCATCGGGCAGATGATTCAGGGTCCTAGGAGATATGCCTGGGGTAGTTGTATTCTTGCTCATATGTATCGTGAGCTACACGAGATCGCATATCAGCACTCCTGATCCATGACTGTAGGGAGTATAGTATTGCAAATCTGGGCATGGGAGCATAAACCTGTGACCCGGCCCATAGTAGATAGGCACCGCGACACCGGGCTGTTGTATATATATATGTATATATATATATATATATATATATATATGTATTCAGGTTTTATTCAGCAGCCCCATCTGGGCAAGTTAGAGTACTGGTGCCGACTTTTGGATGATGCTACTGACGTAGTATGGTGACCATACCTTGATTGCGAGCCCTGGCCCTCAGACATTAGGCAGATGCCTTTCTTTTTCCAGACAAGGTACCTTGTTGGCAGGACCCGCTATGTAGTTGAGCGATTTCTTTATTCTCGGGTATGTCGTCAGTATGGTAGAGTGCAGGGCATGTCGCAGGAGACATGTTTATACGCTCGGATCCAGAATAAGGAGGCTCAATGGGGACCTCGACTTGTGTTTGAGACAACAGTCCATGAGATCTCAAACATGCAGGGTACAAATTGGGACTATCAGGTAGCGGTCCACGATGCTAGAGTGACCGATGATTATCATGCACACTATATGAGGCATCCATACCCTAGGTTTACTGCTCCGGAGGATGCCATCCCTCAGATTGAGGATGATCTTGATTATGATCCTGACAATGATATTGCTGGCCGGGCCCGCAGTGCACGTGGTGCTGACAGGGGGATAGGGCGAGATGGAGGTGGCAAAGATGGAGGGAGAGATGGAGATGGGGCCTGCGGAGGCAGGGGAGTGGAGGTGACGGAGGAGATAATAGGGGTGGTGGAGGTGGTGCAGTGGGCAGCAGCAGACGGCGGGCCTCTGGAGGTGATACCAGTCACCGGCAGCGTAGAGTATGGGTCACCCCTCGAAGAGATACAGGGCCACTGTTACACAAAGACAAGCATGCCCAAAGACCTACAAGAGGGAATCAGGATCAGCAGCAGGTACCACAGGATCCTCCTACAAGTGGTGATGGAGACAGGTTATCACAGTGTGAGCAGGAGAGAGTTGCCTTGAGACTAGAGCTGGCGACCATCAAAGCCCAGCTAGCAGAGAGAGATACATAGCTGGCTCAGGTCAGAGCAGAGTGGGACACACAGATAGCCCAGCTGCGGGCGGACAGAGATGCACAACTAGCACAATTGAGAACCGAGCGAGACAAATATGCTCACATAGCCACCCACCATGGACAGAGGGCGACATACTATTTCACGTTATATTGTACTGCAGTTCCTGCTTCTCAGAGGGCTCCATTATACTCTGTCATTGCTCAGCAGTCCGAGGGTGCCATGCCACCTCCACCACCACCTGGCAGAGTAGATGTACCTCCTCCTCCAGCAGAGGACGAGGGTGCTAGTGAGGTGTAGACCTTTGTGATGTTTATATTTTGCATCTCTGGACACATTGTATTGTATTGGATATCATGTATTTGTACCATTTTTTATTCGATGTACCTCTACGCCCTACGAACTTTTTTGTTTTTTGTTGATATATATTGTTTCATGCCCTGATATACTGATACTCTGATTCATTGCTGATTTCTGATAGACATTCTTGATACTCTTGCTTATGGACATTTCTGATGATATATTGATGCTCATGCTGATTTTGCCATAGATGCTCTTATCTGATTTATCTGATTTGCTATCTCTGGTGTCTAATCTCTGATGGTTTTAATTTCTGCACATGTTATATCTGATGTTTGTTTTATGCTTGGGATATTTGATGTGATAGTCATACTTGGCCAAGATTAGATTAGGTGATGTATACAATGATGTCATAATATATTGATATATGCTCATGTTTTTGTTATTTTCAAAGTTTTCATGAATGTATGGATGTAAGAGATGTATTGCAATGCAATGTATGGACATCTCAATTTTATTTATGTATGGATGATTTATGGATGGGAAATGCAAGTGGTTTTATGATATGAAATGAATTTATGAATGTAAATGGATATCAGTGATTTATACTCGATCATTTTAGTTTTAGTTGTTTATGATTCCATGATGTACTTGGTCATACATGTCAAATGGTTAATGTTGAATGTTATATCATAAATGCTTTTAAATAAATCTCAGTTTATATCATTGCCTTAGATAGTTGAATCCACATTTTCGTGCTTATGCAAGATTAAAATGAATGCAACTAAATTAAAATAAATGCAATTTAAAATGAACTTCAATGCAACTAAAGACAATGAAATGCAGCTAAATGAATCTAATGCAAATTGATATGATATGCAACTAAAATGAACTCTAATGCAATTAACCAATGAAATGCACCTAAGACACCTAGGATAGTCACTATTTATTCAAAGCGGGTTGTTTTTCATCATAGAGCCTTTGTTAGCGGGACCTCATCCTCTTGTGCAAGCAATACTCCTAGTGATGTATCTATAGCTGATATGTAGAGCAATAAGGGTTTTCCATAAATTGGCGCCATTAGAATTGGAGGATTCATTAGATAATTCTTGACTTGGGTAAAATTCTCCTCACACTGCTTATCCCAAGTAAATGTGGTTCCTTTCCTCATCAACTTCGTGAAAGGTTGTGCTTTATCAGCCAACTAAGATATGAACCTTCTTATAGATTGTAGCTTGCCCTGTAAGGTTTTCATTTGACTAATGTTCTTTGGTGGTTTCATTTCTAGAATTGCCTTCACCTTCGTTGGATCCACCTCAATTCCCTTAGCTGAAACTATGAATCCTAAGATTTTTCCAAATGACACGCCAAATGCGCACTTCTTAGGATTAAGTCTCAATTAGAATTGCTCCATCCTCTCAAAGATTCTCCTCAGATCCTCTCTGTGTAGTCCTTATTCTTGATTTCGCCAAAGTGTCGTCAACATAGTCTTCCATATTCTTGGGCATCATGTCATGGAAGATTGTGGTCATTGCCCTTTGATAGGTGGCACCTGCATTTTTGAGACCAAATGGCATCACATTCCAACAATAGGTTCCCCATGCACAGGTGAATGTTGTTTTCTCTTGGTCTTCAGGAGCACTTTTGATCTGGTTATATCCTGAAAATCCGTCCATTAGGGACTACATCTCATAACCTATTGTTAAGTCCACAATCATGTCTATGTTTGGAAGTGGAAAATCGTCTTTGGGACAAGCCTTATTGAGATCCCTAAAGTCTGTGCACACTCTTATTGATTTGTCTGCCTTAGAAACAAGACCTATATTGGAGATCCACTCCGCATAATCAATTGCTCTAATGAATCCAGCTTTCAATAGTTTTTCCAGTTCTGCTTTCACTAGCAATGCCACATGTGGATTCATTTTTCTAAGTTTTTGCTTGACAGGTTTTACATCTGGTGAAATAGACAAATGGTGCATAATCAAATCTGTATCCAATCCGGGCATATCTGAGTAAGACCAAGCGAAGTTGATCTTCTTTGCTTTGAAGAAATCAGTGAATTGGATTTTCTCATCTTCTGTCAATGATTGAGCTATGTGGACTAACTGAGGAGCTTCTGCTGTTCCCAAATTAATGGGTTGTGTAGGTTCAATCAAAACTGAGGACCTTTCTTGGAAATGATCTGGGAGGATATCAAGCATCCCATCCTTTGGTGCCTCAAGGAGGTTTTCACCATTGGATGCGTCTTTTTCTTTTTCTCTTTTAGGGTCTAATTTTGCCAGTAAGTGGTTTTCACCATTAGACCTCTTGTTCTTTTTGTTTTTCTTTTTAAGACTGAGAAACTTGATATCCTCTTCAGTCATGAGTTCACTCATTACGATGGTGGAAGAATGGAATGGTTCACAAGCATTAAGATAACAGGCTATGGAATAGTCATTGTCAAAGGATAGCAAGCTTGTGTTTGTAGGTTCATCCCAGTCTATCAAGTCAGGGTATTTCAAAGACAAAAATTCAACAGGTTCAAGAGACAGCACCACATTGTTATCACCGTTCATAACTTGCAAGACATTGTCTATTAAGTTTGCTTCTAGATAAGTGTTAGGATTATTAGAGTCAGATTCGTTATTATTAGAGTTCGTGTTAATGTTATGTGGATCTAACTCTAGCAATCTAACATTAGAATTTTCTCCTTCTTCAATCAAAACCCTAGGAGCAAACTTGTGTATCACATCTATTTCTATGTCCATGGTGGCATCAGAAAGGACATCCCATTCATACTCATGTGAATCCACCTGACTATAATCTGAGACTCCCGAAAAGTGGGCAATAGTCATAGGTACCTCAT
Organism: Chamaecyparis obtusa; assembly: GCA_027943335.1. NCBI lineage: Eukaryota > Viridiplantae > Streptophyta > Pinopsida > Cupressales > Cupressaceae > Chamaecyparis > Chamaecyparis obtusa. The sequence goes on from BSBK01001430.1 coordinate 1,174,001, forward strand.
TTTCTTCATTAGCATGGTTCCCTTCTTGCAATGGTTCTTGTGGATTCATTGCTTTAGGCTCTTCATCAAAGTGTGGTATATCAAAGATAAGAGGTTCTTGTTCTTGTTCTTCATCAAGTTCATCTGCTTGTTCTCTTTCTGATTCTTGTTCAAGACTTGTACCAAGGAATGTAACATCTGGGTTCCCTTGCAAGAGTAACAATCTTTCATAAGCAATGGGTTGTCCTTCCACTTCTTCTTCATCATCAGAATCTCCTGATCTATCAAATATAGGACCCTTTTCTACTGTGGGATGAAATCTAGCCTCTCTGAAGCCTAGTCTAGTCTTGTCCTTAGGATTTATGAAATCCATGTGTAAGGGTTCCACTATTCCTTTGTTGCTTTGTCCCAATGGTCCTTTGCCTTTGTACCCCATTTGTTTCATAAGCTCATATCTTTTCCCATATTTTCTTGAAGAGATTTCAACATGTTTAACATTCCCATCTTCTTCAGGTTCTTTGTAAAGCCATTTCAAAACAGCCTTCTCTTCATTCTCTTCTTCTAGGGATACCTTTGTTTTCACCATTCTGGTTCCTTCATGTATAGTCAAAGCGCTGCCATTAGAAGGTGTAAATGTAGATGAGGGCATCCCTTGTGTCCTAGGACATATAGGAAGATCTGTCAAAGATGCTACATAATCTATTTTGTACTCTCCCATGTTTGTTTCTTGGATATTGATCTTCTTAGCAAAGCTCCTCAAGACCATTTCTTTAGATGTCTCTGCCTTGGTGGACCCTTCTTTGTTATGGGGAACCATGCTTTCTGTTTGTTTGAGGTTATTACAAGTGTATGTGGTATCCGCTGGAATGGTCACGTCCACGCCATTATGAGGAAACTTTAGGCATTCATGATACATGGAAGGCACTGCTTGCATTGAATGTATCCATGGTCTCCCAAGAAGAATGTTGTAAGCAAGGGGTAAATCAAGAACTTGACAAAGGACATCTTGCTCTACTGGCCCTACTCTGATGGGTAAGACAACCAATCCTTTAGAGGATCTCTCTTCCTCATCATATGCCTTGATTGTTAGCTTTCTCCTAGGATCAATCGCATGCTCTAAGAAACCCGATTGCTTTATCAAGTTGTAAGTAAAATGTTCAAACCGGTGCCTCAATCTATCAAGACATGCTTGACTCGGTGTTTATGGATGAGAACTTCTAAATGAATGGGCTGATTATGTGGTTGGTTTGATGATTTATTATCCTCTTCTGAAAAAGATAGGTAATGTGGGGAACTCATGTGACCAACCATGGCCTGGAATCTATCCACATCTAAGTCTTTTGGTACATTGGTGCTCAATACGACGTGATCAAGAACCTCCCTATGACTAGGGGTGATTTTCAACAACTCTAGAATAGATATCTGTGCGGGTGTCTTTTGCAATTCTTCCACAAGATTGAATTTTGGAGATGGAACCACTTGTTTAGACATTGTTGCTATTGCAGGTGGTGTGTTAGATGCTGAAACTCCTTTAAGAATAAGTTTCGCTTGGCTTCGTGTTACAGCATTTGTAGATTCAAATTTGTTCTTCACTCCTTTGAGAGTGATCATGTTGATGGAATATTCACATGGTTCCATCATGTTGATTACATTGTCACTATCAGTGTAGGTGTAGTTAATCTTATTGCTTTTAGAAGTTTCTCCTTTTTCATAGTTAGGTAGTGGAGTTTGAAATGCCTTGTGATCATTGTTCGTGTGATGTCCACCTACCTTGACTTTCCCTTGTTCAATAAGATCTTGGATGACATGTCTCAGTTTCAAGTAATTATTAGTGGTGTGTCCTTTATTATGATGGTAATCACAATAGTCATTATCATTCCACCACTTGGGTTTATCTTCTGGATCCCAAGGCTTGCCGGGCTCAGGAATTGTAATAATGTTGTTTTCCACAAGTTATTTTAAAACCACTTCCAAGGTGTCTCCCAATGGTGTAAATGCTCTCTTAGGCCATGGTGCCCAAGGTTCTCTTCGAGGTTTGCTGAAAGTATTGTTTGTCTTTGGATTCATAGTAGGATTCAGACTCTTGTTCGTTTGAAGACTTGTTAGATTGAAAACATCTGGTTTGGGTTTTGGATTAGGAGTATCAACCACTCCATCATTAACCACATGCTTGTTCTTGTTTGCATACTTGTACTTGTCCTTAGTGGGATAGGACTTGTCCTTATGTTCCTTGTTAATGGTAATGTCACCTTTCTTGATTAGAACTTCCTCTATCTTGAGAGCATTATCGATCATTTTGTCAAAGCTTGGTGGTCCTTGTAATTGAATTGGGAAATTCATTTCTGGAACCAAGTTGTTAATGAAGAAATCCATCTTCTCATTTTCAGGTATTTCTCTAGCATATTGTGCAAATATTTTTCTCCATCTTTGTAGGAAACTCAAGAATGATTCTCCCGTTTTCTGTTTAGTATTGCATAAATCCAACATCATGACTGTGTGGTGGATGTTGTAGGAGTAGTGTTGTATGAATTTTTGCACTAATTCATCAAATGTTTTGATTCCAATAGGTAATTTGGAAAACCACTCTATAGATTGTCCACCTAGGCTTTGTGGAAATAGCCTCATGAGGTATGTTTGTTCATGCATGAACTCCATACTAGTTGTACAAAACTCCTTCACATGATCTTGAGGGTCGGAATCTCCCATGTATTTGTCATACTTTGGTATTGTAACATTTTTAGGAAATGGAATCATTCTGAGTCCCTTGTCAAAAGGGAAAGGACATATGTGCTCGAAAGAATATTGTTGTTTTGGTTTGTCCTTTGATTCCTTGAGTTCTTGAATTTCTGCTTTCATGGCAAGGAATTGTCTATTCAGAATTGACATAGGACTAAGATCTACTTTTTGTTTGAGTTGATCCACATCATAGTCCTTGGGTAATTTCACACCTCGGGAAGCAAGTTCTAAGAAGTATTTCTCTTTGTTTTCTTCCAAGGCTCTTTCAAGAATTTTGTGAAATCGTTTGCTGCTTAAAGCTCTATTGTATTCTTGTTCAGTGGGCTCTACGTCATCATTAATATCATCCTCATCATCATCATATTGGACTTTTTGTTTTTGTCTCTCACGTTTTGCTTGTTCATTTTGTTCATGGAATCTTTCATCCCATTGGTATTCACCTTGATCATTCATGTTTATTGGTTTAGGTGTTGCTGTATAAGTAGTACTAGGTGTAGCACCGTACAAGGGGTTGAGTCTTGAAGTTTCTCCTATTTCCAATGCAAAATGGGTTCTCCTTCCGAGAATGGGTTTGTTTCGAAATTGTAAGTTTTGTGCCTGGTAACAACCATGAAATCCGGGTTGAGGAACTAATGAGTGTCTTGCGTTTAAGAGTGGGTCTGATAGTTTGCAATGTCTAATTGTGAATCCAAGGATGCAAGAGTGGGTCTGATAGTTTGCAATGTTTGATTGTGAATCCAAGGATGCAAGAACGGGTTTGAAATGTTTTTATGGATCCAACGTCAAATGGGGTTAGAATGCCCTGCTTATGAGTTGGGAACCAAAGTGCAAATGGGTTTGAAAGTGAAAGTTTCAGTGTCAAAAGGGTGTCAAAAGTGCCCTATTTATGAGCTGAGAACTTGTTTGTAATTGATTGGGTAAACTGACTTCACAATGGGACAATGCAGATTCAGACTATGCAAGGTGACAAGACGTTCTCAAAGATGACTCCTTTTGGTTATCAGATGACTGTGTTTTGGCAATAAGAACCCACTAATTGGCCAAATGGGTATCTGCAAATGTGAAAATTTTGTTTTTGGGATGTACGGAAATGCTCTTTGTCCTTGATGCGATCCTTAACAATGACTGGCAAACAAATTGAAACCCCCGATGCGACTCAAGAAATAGACGATGCGATGCAAGAAATGGTGTGTGCACCAGATGCAATCCCGGAAATGGTGTGACTACCAAATGCGACTCAGATTTGAACAAATGCGATCCGGGATACGGGGTGCGACTCTGGAATACCAGATGCGATCTTATGATGACCATGAATTTGCAATTTCAGTTTTTCTCGGATAATGTGTCATGTTTGTCAGATTCCAATGATTGTTAGCTGTTTGCAAATGCTTGTAAATGTTGTGTGCTTGTTCATTTGGGGGGAATTAACTGAGTTTGTATTTAGAACACACCAAGCAAGCATTTTAATTAGACACACCTAACCTGCCTTATACTATGTAGAGATTGAAACCACTTGTTCACTGACTTAGGAACACACCCAAAGACTCCTCAGAATATCGCAGTCCAATAACACGCAATGGATATTGGAGGCCATATTTGCCAAGTGTTAACATCAATGGGGGCTCGATACGGTGAATTTCTTGGGGCAATTACTATTTGTCTCGCACAAGTGATAACAACCTTTCAGGGGTGATTCAGGTGGCATTTAACGTAGAGTTTTTAATGAAGGCATCTGTTCACAATCATCTCCCATCGTCCTGCAAGCAGGATTGAGGCTGTTAACCCTATAGGAACTCGAAAGTGTGTAGTCTTGAGAGGCGAGATTTAAGCGGCTCCGCTCTACACAAAATCCAAGTCAGTCATTGGGATTGATCACCAATCTCCCAAGACAAGATAAATCATATCTTCCAAGGCTTTACCCTCAAAGAAGCATCAAATTTTATAGTGGGGTGGAAGAATCGGCGTAAGACTTGTCCCCACTTGGGTCGTTCCCGGGAGATTTTTTCCTCAACTGGCAGGCCCTCTAAAGGTATACAATAAAGTAAATGGACAAATGATAGTAATCTGGATTTCTGGTTCTCCATGAAGGAGAAGAGCATAATCTCCTAACTTATACCACAAATCCCAAACACATCATGCATATTAAAAGTCTAATTACTCCAATTTGAAGCCAAATAGCAAACCAACGTTTGAGTTTCTGGTTTTCCCTCAAGGAGAAAAGAGCATAATCCTCTAGTTGATTTGCAACTTGATTTCAAATTGTTTAAGATTCCTAGAAAAATCAAGAATGAAGTTCTTTTGTCGATTTTGCTTTAGAGGCAACTTGCATGACAAGCATTAGTAGTCTTTTGTTTTTGGTCTTGGGCAAACGTCCTACAAAAACCATTAGGCTTTCAAAATCAGTCAAAAACACCAAGTTCAGCCATTAGCTTGTTAGTTGGTTGGAAAAGCCAAAATCCAAAGATAATGTTTTAAGGAAAATTAATTATGCAAATCGTTAGCATTCATTCCTCAATTTAACTCCAAAATATAAGCCAATTTTGAGTTTCTGATTTTCTCTCAAGGAGAAAAGAGCATAATCCTCTAATTGATTTACAAAGTGAAATCAAATTGCCATTAAGTGCTCAAAAACAAAAGCATAATGTTCATTTTATCCTTAAAGAAAATAAAAAACACAAATTAGTATTTGAATTTTCTGTATTTTCAACCTGCAAACCACAGTTAGGCTGCCAAAAACCAGAGATATTAACAATGAAATTGGTCAGGAATGAGAAAACCTAAGAATGCAATAAAAATCTCCAAATGCGATCCTAGATTTTTCCTGCCTAATTTCTAGAAACGATCCTATTTCCCGAATGTGACCCCATTTCCCGAATGCGACCCAGATCTACAAGATGCGATCTTGTATTTCAAACAGATGCGACCTTGTTTCCAGATGCGATTCACGAATACGGGATGTGATCCTGGATTTACCAAATGTGAATGTTCTTCCCAAAAGCGATCTTCTGGCAAAATTTGTACGGCGATAGTTTAAAATGCCAGAAAATTAAAAAATCAAGGGCTCGGCCCCACGGTGGGTGCCAAAAATGTGTGTGTGAGTTTGTGGCCTGCAACACAACACTTCAATAGGATAATAACATCACTTCTTGGAGAAAAATAAGGATTTAATTGAAGAATCTAACAAGCAAAAGCATCATATTGCTCTCTAATTAATGTGAGTATGAAATAAGGGTTAGTTTGTTGTTTAATTAGGATCGTCCTATAGAGAATATATATAAGTGCTGTGTGAAATAGATTACCATTGTGATTGATCTTTTCACCAACCATCAATATGCATTTATATCCTTTGAATAGTCATGTCTTGAAGAGCCATGACCATACGTGGCTTATGCTACATAGGGTCATGACCCTTCATAACCGATTGGTAATATTAACTATATTGTAACATATACAAATATCAAATGCTCTTAATATATCTATATATATATATAATCGACTATTAGATTAATATAATTATATCAATCAATTCGATGCTATATTTCAACACTCCCTCTTAGCGAGAGGAGATTGATATTCACAAGAAGTGAGTGTTATTGAAATCCCCGACTTAGTTCGGAACTAGATTTCTTTTAAATAACACATAACCACTTTGAATCAGGATTTCCAGCATAATCCGGAACATAACTCAACCTGATAAGAAATTGATCAAAATCCCCAACCAATTTGGAACTGGATTTAATGATAAATATAGGTGTCAAGATATCCGGCGCAATCCAGATCAAAACCTGAACCATTCATTATCATGATCCCCGACTAAATTCAGAACTGGATTAGATGATAACTTACACACAACTTCGTATCAAGATATCCGACACAGCTCGGGACATCATCATGATGTACTCATCTTGATAGAAGAGTTATCACAATCCTCGACCAATTCGGAACTAGATTTAGCGATAACAATCAAGATATTCGGTGCAATCCGAATCAAAACTTGATATACATGTTATAATCCCCAACCAATTCGGAACTGGATTTAACTCAAAAATTCAGTGTCGAGAATAGTGACTACAATACATAGTCATACCTAACACTAGGTTAAGCTATTGTCTAAGTCGTCACCTAGCAATAGTAACCCAACACATATGAAAGATCGTCACCTTTCATAATATAACACAAAATGAATGAGACCATAAAGTCACACATATGACATCCACCTTGACTCTTCTCAGAGGGTGGATCCACCATGGATCATCCTATAGAGTGGAAACCAAGGTTTCCATCTTAGACTTGTTTATCAAGGACAAGAATCATTTACAATACAAAATGATGGATCACTGAAGCTGAAAACTTCTTTTCAGCTAACGCTTTATTCCTCAACATACCAAGGTTATCTGAAAGTACACAATCTTCTTTCTAGCAAGAGGCTTGGTAAGAATATCGGCCGTTTGTTCTTGAGTGAGGATGTACCTCCACTGAATTGCATTTGTTTGCACTATCTCATAATCTTGGTGAATTTTGAGCTTACAAAGTATACACCATCTTGACATGGTACACTCACTTTGAATTTGTATGGCCAAGATCATGGGGTGCTAACTTAATTTGATCTTCTAGCTTCTCCCTCTAACATAAAGCCTTCTCACATTATAATGATCATAATTCTCTGCTACAATTTCTTGATTACTAGAGAACCAACAAAACATGGTCTACTCCCTTTGAATCAAGATCCTCGAATGTCTACTGATGCAGATCCTTTAGCTTCTCCCTCTGTCACGAAAGCATACACTGTTTATATACTCAACCCAGTGTCACTGCAGGATGTCACTTCATACCTTCCTTCCTGAGAGAACGAATACGAATAATCTAAATAGTCATAAGTTACATCAGTTAGCATAAGATGCTTTATGATCTTTTCCAAGGCACAACATTAACACTCCCTCTTGGACTTGAGGGAAGATAATAAAGACCTCTAGTATGATGTTTATCTCAATGAGTTGTAGTCTCATGATGTATGTAATTCCTTAATCAGGGATTCTATCCACGTGCATCTCATAGGCGACTCTATCCACGAGTTCCCACTACTATAATCTCATAATTGTTTTACCTTCAATAGTGAACTCTCTCTCAATCAATATGATCGAGTTTGTCCAAGTTGATTGAATCATCTATTTCCTTAGAGGCTAAATTTCGCCAACTTCTCGACCTTTCTGAAGATGTCAGACTTCCTTTGAATCTAGATTTCATATGCTTTCATCTTGAAACTTTAAATATTTTCAAGTATTTCCTTTCGTAAGGTGAGCCCATTAATATGATACTTGTACCCATCGTCCTTCTTCATAACATATCGGTTTCATTTTGATCCATATGTTAATTTTTTTCTTTACTAATCACATCTCATTATGATAACTACCGATTAGATGTTGACTTCATACATTATTGGTATCTGATTATGTTAATCATTGGTTACTATCCCACTTGTACTATCCCCTTTTTTTCGATAGTTGGGACAATTACCTTAACTTATCCTTCTCACTTCATCGAATGATGCTATGATGTGTATGTAACCAAATTTATAATGCTTTCAACAATGTTTTTCTATGCCAATTCAAATATGCAGATATGTTGGTCAAATGCTTTGTCATCTTCAATAATTATTTGAGTAAGATTGTATGTTAACTGATCTCCCTCTTCTGCTCCGACCAATCTAGACTCCTTTCTAAAGGATTTGTATCACCACTGAAATGACCCTTGCTAGAGATTATGAATTATATCCACTCAATTGCAATATATCTAGCAAGTGAACATTTGAAATGAATAATAGCTTATAGAATAACCATAGATGATTTTAACTTCCTTGAGTTTTGATATAGAGTCTGATTTGATTTGTATGCATACGAAGGTGATGTCGGTCTCTCTCAAGATCAGATTGTTTCTCCCACTATGTTGTCCTCCATATTTGGGTATATTCTCTCCCATATTTGAAATATTAATAACTTTTGTGTCTTTGTTATTTCTGATTTATCTCTTTATAATGATGTGTATAAAGATGAAGCTTTTACTTTGACATTGGTAAATCTCTTTTGTTGGATGTCTCCTTTAGAACATTATGCAATGATCTCCATCTAATCAACCCTTTACTTACTGTTTTGAGTGATGAATGGATGAGTCAAGTACTACCGTGAATGGTTATTGATAGTCAAAGCTAGTCATTAGATTAGTCGACTTATTTGGGTCGAATTGTAGTTTCTGTAATATTTATCAAAGTCAAGGATTGACCAATCTTTACTTTGGAAAGATGCCTGTCATCTGTTTACCGATTGTCAATGAAATTCATGTAGTTAATTCCTCAATTATTAATTGGTGCCTTCTGCATATTATAAATATCCTTTATGTCTTAACTGATTGTCAATGAGATATGTTATTTCTTATAGCAATGTTCATATGTTGTCTCTAATATGCCTCTTAAAACATGCAATATAGAAGATATCGCCTCTTACAATATTGTTGCTATGTCTGATCTGATATAATAAGCTTCAACCAAATGGTTGATGCTATTTCTGATTTATGTTCTTATCTGCTTGCAATCACTAGTGCCATCTATGACTTGTACTTGTTGCTTGCAACTGATTTTATGCCAAATACACCCCTGCTCAAAATGATCCCCTCAAGGATAAAAGGTGGGAATGTCTTCTAATATATATGTGTTTTGGAATGAGTAGTCACATTGAAAACACGTCTTCTGCCCTTTGGTAATCAACACGCTTCATAACAGCTTATAATCAGATTAGTCTCCACATAGTGTCTAACACACTCCTTCATTATAATTACAAATCGTGGCATATACTTGTCTTGATGCTAGACACTTAGACTCGTATTCTAATTACCTCCTTTCATTAGCTCATTGATTGGTTTTCATAGTGCACCCTTCTATTATAATTAATCTTCAATGTGCGATCATTTTATCGTGACCCTTCTTTAGTTGACACTTCTCGATTATTAACTCTTACTGTTTAGTGACTGCATATATACTAGTCGATTATCAGAAGTCGATATCCTTAGGACCATATCGATACCTTAATAAGAATGATATTTCCTCTTGTCATTGATCCATATCTTATTCGTCTGTAATGTCTGTATTAATGTTGCTGACGTTTACAGTAATATATCTGCGATGATGAAAATTCTCTTATGAATCCCCAGCGATCAGCTTGTGACAGATTTTTGTTAACAAGGTTCTAACATGCCTCCAAGAAAAGCAGTACATATTGGTCGATCTGCTGTTTAAGTGCATTCCCGCTGACTGTATATGAGATTAGTGCCGACTGTATCATTTTCCTTCCTGCCCGTGTTGTGTAGTTTGCTGACTAGATTGGGATATTTTCGTCTCCTTTCTGGATGACAGATATGTATTTCCCTTATATCTCCCTAGCCGAGAATGGATGATATTGTAGATGACCTCACCATAAGAGAGAGTCTCATGGTTGATCAAAGCACAAGGCTATATTCATCCTTCCATATCTCCAGTCTGCTCCGTAACTGATGTCAGGCATATACATTTTTCTGAATATATTCGTCAATAGCCATTTCGTCTTCTTCCCTATTCGATGCTTGTGAGTATATTTTATTCTCTTATAAGTTAGGCTCTGATACCATGTTGTTTAATTAGGATCGTCCTATAGAGAATATATATAAGTGCTGTGTGAAATAGATTACCATTGTGATTGATCTTTTCACTAGCCATCAATATGCATTTATATCCTTTGAATAGTCATATCTTGAAGAGCCATGACCATACGTGGCTTATGCTATGTAGGGTCATGACCCTTCATAACCGATTGGTAATATTAACTATATTGTAACATATACAAATATCAAATGCTCTTAATATATATATATATAATCGACTATTAGATTAATATAATTATATCAATCAATTCGATGCTATATTTCAACATAGATTGCTCTCAGATTTGACCCTTAAACAGTGACAATCTACACTAAAATGAGAGATTCAAGAGCAAATGCATGAAACCAAAATGAAGCATGAAATCCTAGTTCTTTCCATTTTAACCCAAATTGAAGTGTTTGCTAATTAATCAAAGCTTGAAAACATGAAAACAACTATCAAATTAAGCATTAGTGGGTAAATCCTCCAAGCATGAGAGTTCAATAATCATGGATTATGAAGCCTCAAATTCACAAGCAAGTATGTAAAAGTCTAAGCATTAGAAAGAAGAAAATAAGTCTTTGAAAATTCTATTTTATAGAAGATTGAAGGGGTTCAACGGTTGAGATAAATCTGTGAGGAGTGGTTGAGATGCATCTTGGCTTGATCCTTGATCCATGTGCAAGCCTCCTAATCATGAAAGTGTGTTTGTTGTGTTTGTTTGATTTAGAAGGTATTTATGCATTTCTTTTAATTAATAACTCTAGCCTTTGCATTTGATGGGATTTGAATTAATTAAATAGGCCTAGAGTTAATAGCTTTGATTCTTGATAGAACCTTAGTAATGAATGCTTGATTTAGGATTTGATGGGGTTTATTGAATTTCTGGGAGTTTATGCTAATGATCGGGGATCAAATTAACATAATTAAGGTTACATACCAAATTAAGGGCAAATAGGGCCTTAGGTTTTATTAACAAAATTTTAGGTGATTACATCGGTACTAGTGTTGTCATTGATTGGCAAAAAGAGTATAGAGACTTGTCATCTCTATAATGTATGAAAGAAAGATGGTTTGGTAGAAGTTGTGGCTGTTAAACAATACCACTGGTCACTACACAAAGCATTAGCAACCGAGTAGTGTATACAGTATAGCAAAGGAGAATTCAACCAAGGACCTGGCTACAACTGGTGTAGTCAAATACAGAAACAACAACAATACAACCGAGAACAGTGCAACCGGTGAGCTAAGGAAAGGGACAGTAACAGGTCAACGATCCTTACCTGTTCACGACATGAAGATCTCAACCGATCTATTAATGACTCCGATATGAACCGAGGAAGTCATAGTAAAACTACCTATTCGAACCGACTTTTTGACTGGGATTTTTTGCACTAAGTCCGGAAGTCTTTGAGTTAAACTGGCGATCGGTTTGAGGCGCATTTAGAGGGGTTAAAGCCGAAATCAGTGGCTTTAAAACAAAGCGTTATTTCCTATGAAGGAAAGTTGCTTGACATGCAACTATGGCTTTCTTCATAAGGCAGATAAAGCAAGGGCATGCATCGGATGTTTCCTCAGTAAACTGGTTCTTCACTGAGTGATGGATCCGATAAGGATATGTAATTAGGTCATGCATGAGGATTGCTATTAGGGCTAAGGCTCTATATATTCTTTTGTTTGAGGTAAATAAAATTTGCCTTCATTCTGCCAGAGGAAAGAGTGAACCTGAAAAACTCAAGAGAAGCTAGGGTAAATCAGAAAGAGGAGAAAAGAAAGATGTGTAGATAAGCACAACAGTAGAGGAAAACACACCTATGGTGACCGGTGACGATTCTCAATTAAGCACGAACAAAGATCTTATCAGGCTATGCAAATCCAATTATAAAAGGTCATTCTTCTATTGTTTTCTAGCAACTACAATAGTTAAATCCCAGCATTTGGGTGGACTAACAAATCCCTTGTATCAAATCCCTTAACCGGGTGGCATGTTGTAAGGTGTTCAAAGTCCTTTAATCAGGCAGGCACTAACCGGTCTTATCGTAACAAATCCCTTAACCGGGTCACACCTAGCAGTGTGTTATTATACTTTAACCGGGAAAGCTCTTTACAAGGTGTACTCTAGAAGAGTACAAAATTTGTGAAGTCTCCTCACACCGTGGTTTTTACCCTAACCGCGTTTCCACGTGATAAATTTGGTGTCACTGTGTGATTGTTTGCTTACTATTATTAGATTCTTATATCTGACTGCCTTTCAGCTGTAAGTTTACTCCACCGGATTTAAAGAAAAGAAGTTTTAGAGGTGTTGATTCACCCCTCCCCTCTCAGCACCGGTTGGGACTATCAATTGGTATCAGAGCCAAGTCTTGTTTTCTTTGCCGCTTAACCACACAGAGAAAAAGGCAAGATGATGAGAAAGGAAGGACCAAAGTTTTCAAAAGAAAAATTTACTCTCTGGTGCAGTAGGATGAAGCTGTACATGAAGACCAACGACGATCAATACTAGAACCATGTCACAACTGATTGCACTAAACCCGCTGGCATGCTGACACCCGATCAACAGAAGATCAAAACCGAGCACACGGCTGCTCAGGACATGATAGCTAGCACGCTAACTGATCATGTTTATGCTGAGATAGAACATCTTGATTCTACCTTCAAGATGTGGGGCAAGTTGCAAACGGTCTATGGAGGTGATCCAAATGTTCAAAGAGCCAAGGTTGAAAGCCTCAGAGGAAAGTATGATGACATGAGAATGAATGAAGGAGAAGACATCGAGCAATATAGCAACCGGATCAAAGAGGTGATCAACTCTATCAAAAGCGTTGGAGGAACACTCAGTGAAGAGGAGGTGGTTAGCAAAATACTGAGAACTCTTAGACCTCAGTATGCCATCAAGATCTCGTCCATTCAAGAGCTCAAATCGATGACCAAAGATCAAGTCACCTTAGACTCCCTAATCAGTAAGCTGACTGCTTTTGAATTAAGTAATTTTGATAATAGCTTACGCATCCAGGAAGCATCTTTTAAGTCCTCTGCCAATATCTCTTCCACCAAAAAGGGAAGAGAAACCGGTAATTGCTCTACCGGTAAGACTGGTAACCTTGTTGAGAATCTGCTCTCAGAGGAGATGGAGCGAGATGAGTTCGAAGCACTCATCGTTAGGAGATTCCCCAGAGGGAAAGGGAAGTACAAGGGAAAGCTCCCTTAAAAAAAGCTTCTCTTGCAACAAGATAGGACATATTGCTGCAAGGTGTCTTGATAATGAACATAAAGATAAAAGAGATCGGTTCAAGAGCAAAGCAAAGAAGGAATGCTACCTTGTAGAGGAAGGAGTCACGGACAATGAGTGTGAAGACTCAGATAATCCAAAAATTGCATTTGTGGCAATAAAGGAGGAGAGCCCTGTGATAAGTGAAATTGCACTTATCTCACGATCACATCAGTACGATGATTGGATCATCAATAGCGGATGCACTCACCACATGACCAGTGACAAGAACAAGTTCATCAACTTGGAGCTCAATGATAGTGGATCAGTTACCTTCGGAAATAATGCTACCTGTGCCATTAAAGGTAAAGGCTCTATTGCACTCTACAACAATGTTGTCTGTGAAGATGTGTACTAGGTTGAAGGACTCAAGTACAACTTGATGAGTGTTGCACAGTTGAATAACAAAGGATTCCTACTGAAATTTGGACAAGGTTCCTGTATAGTGAAGAATCAATTCGGAACCCATGTTGCAACCGGTAGACAAAGCAAAGGTAATCTCTTCTACATAGACTCAATGGAAGGAGCTTGTCTCATAGCCTCGGTCAAAGGAGAATCAAGCAAAATCTGTCTTATGAACAAAGAAGACAACAGCTAGTTATGCCACAAGAGGCTCTGTCACATAAACTTTGATAGTATTGTCAAAGTGAGCAAAAAGAAAATGGTAAGAGTTCTTCCTGAGATTACAAAACCCATCAAGGGTGTTTGTAAAGATTGTCAATTAGGAAAGCTGACCGGAAAATCTTTCAACTGAAAGTCCTTCTCTGCTGAGAATGTTCTAGACCTGGTGCACACTGACCTGTGTGGACCAATGAGAACAAAGAGCTACCATGGAGACTGGTACTTTATGCTCTTTGTAGACAACTTCTCCAAGATGATGTGGACACTCTTTCTTAAGGAGAAATTAGAAGCTTTCCAAATGTTCAAAATCTACAAAGCTAGAGTTGAAAAAGAGACCGGTAAAAGCTTGAAATGTCTGAGATTAGACAAAGGAGGTGAATATACCTCTCAAGAGTTCACTCACTACTGTGAGGAACATGGAATAAAAAGACAGCTATCTGCACCAAGGACTCCTCAGCAAAATGGAGTAGCAGAAAGAAGAAAAAGGACGTTGATTGATTGCGCTAAAACCTTGCATATTCAGAAGGATCTGCCTCATCACTTTTGGAGATAAGTTGTCAATACTGTTGTCTACACACTCAACCGAGTTCAAGTCAAAAAGGGAACCGATAAGACCCCTTACGAATTATGGTTTAAGCATACTCCTAGTGTATGCTACAAAATCTTTAGTAGCAAATGTTACATTAAAAGAGATATGTACTCTAGGAAGCTTGATTCTAAGAGTGATGAAGGAACATTTTTGGGTTACTCAACCAAAAGTAAAGCCTACCGGTATCTGAACAAAAGAACAAGCAAGATAATTGAAAGCATCAATGTAAAAGTTGATGAATCTTCAAAACTTGATAAGAAGACCGGTCATGATGATCATGACAGTCTTAAAGGCCTAAATGAAAGAAATGCCTTTGAGTTAAACGAAGCAATGACTGAAGAAGAAGGAGAAATACACATGGATAGACATCTAGAGCGAGAGATTGTACCTGAATCCAACAGGCCAACACAGGATGGTGAACAAGTTGATGCCCAGAACCATGATGAAGAAAATGCTCAACCAGAAGAACCAGACCGGGAATAGAGACTGGTTCTTCCAAGGTATGTCACATACCATTCCACTGACAATATAAGTGGTGAAAAACATGCAAATATCTTAACCAGGAAAAAGGCCAAAGAGAATATTAGCTTACTTTCTTGTATAGAGCCCAAATCCACCAAGGAAGCTCTAGAAGATGACAATTGGGTCAAGGCCATGGAGGAAGAAATTGAGCAAATTGAAATGAATGATACATGGGAGTTTGTGCCAAGACCAAAGGACAAAAATGTCATAGGGACCAAGTGAGTCTACAGGAACAAGTTGAATCAGAATGGGAAAGTAATAAGAAATAAGGCAAGATTGGTCTGCAAAGGATATGCCCAGGAAGCTGGACTGGACTATGGAGAAACCTTTGCACCGGTCGCAAAACTGGAAAGAGTGAGAATTCTACTCGTCTATGCAGCTCACAAAGGATTCAAAGTATACCAGATGGATGATAAGTCTGCATTCCTGAATGGAATACTGGAGGAAGAAGTCTACATTGAATAACCGGAAGGCTTCACATTTGCACATAAAGATGGAATGGTCTATAAACTGAAGAAAGCTCTTTATGGGTTTAAGCAGGCTCCAAGGGCTTGGTATGAAAAGTTGCATTCATACCTTCTGACCATAGGATTCACAAGAACCGGGGACAACAACAATATGTATCTCAAGACCGGAAAAGATGAAAATCTGATTGCTGAGATCTTTGTGGATGACATCATCTTTGGTGGAGATGACAAGATGAGCAAAGCCTTTGCTGAAGAAATGAAGAAAGAATTTGAGATGTCGATGATAGGCGCCATAAAATTCTTCATTGGACTACAGGTCCATCAGCTAAAAGAAGGTATCTTTATATCTTAGTCCAAGTATATAAAAGAAATTCTTAAGACTTTTGGACTTGAAAACTCTAAACCGGTTGGAACCCCAATGATAACTAACCTCAAGTTATCAAAGGAGGATGATGAAAAAGAAGTGAATGAAACAATGTATCGGTCCATGATAGGTAAACTACAGTATGTTGTTCACAGTAGACCAGACATTGCACATGCAGTTGGCATAGTGGCTAGATTCTCCACTAATCTCAAAGAGACACATCTGATAGTAGCAAAGAGAATCTTCAGATATCTAAGGGGCACTGAGGAATATGGATTATGGTTTTCACACAAGGGGGGATTGTAATAACCCTTACTATAAAGGCCACTAAAAACCCCAAATTTGATCTGTGTCAATTCGTCAAACAGTTGGCATGCACTTGAATGGTCTTGTTTCAATGTTGTGTTTCAGATTGATATTTGTTTTTTTTGGGCACCAAATGAAATAACAATACCAATATAAAATGAAATGACAATGCAAGGCCAATATATCATGAACTTCTCAAATCTGATTGCAATGTAGGACTGATTCAAGCTATTACAATGAACATTGATTTATGATAACAAAATGAAAAGCAACTAGCAAAGTCTGATTATCTATTGACTGTTTTTTTTCTGAGGATGAATGACTGATTCCAACACTAGACAACAATACAATTATCAATGCCAAATCTGATCTCTGTTATGATCACTACAAATTGTTTGTATTATAGCAAAGTCTGAAACCTAAGGACTGCATACATGACTGATACAATGAATATACAAGGCATTCATTTACTCCATTCAAAGTACCATCAAAACCATGCTAGAATAATGACAATTGGCAATATAAATGACTGACTGAGTATGCTATAACAGTAACAAAGTATGACTGCTGTAGCAGTGACTGAGACATGCAAATTTCACAATTTCCTTGACACTCCAATGCACTCAAACACACAAATGGAACCTGGTAATAGCTCCTCAAAGTCTGATGATGAACGCTGAAGCAAAATGAACCGGAATGATGCCAAACTCCACCTCCAATCTCTGTCATATGCTGTACAGGTACAGCTCCTACAGAAAATAAATGCAGGGTTTTTGGAACCCCAAAATAGTATTAACCTGGCTGCCAATGATGTATTAATCTTCCTCCAAGAGCATAAAAATTATCTCCAAGTATGTTGGGAGATATGAGCAAAATTCTGAATCCAGGCCCTGGTATGAAGTGACTGAAAATGTGCCAAAATGTCTTCAATCTATCACCAAAAGATTCACCAATGCAATGATGAATTCAGAACCCTTATTCAATCAAATGCAAACCCTCAATATCAATTTTTCAGGTCTGCTTTTTCGGATTGCTTTTTTGGGTCTGCTTTTTCGGACTGCTTTTTCAGATTTGCTTTTTCGGACTGCTTTTTCGGACTGCTTTTTTCGGATCCGCTTTTTTGTTTTGCTTTTTTCGGATTGCTTTTTCGAACCTGCTTTTTCTTCCTCTTGCAACCAAAACTCAAACCCTCAGGTAAATCTGAGGATTCCAAATAAGCTCAACATGAAATGGCTAAATACCACTTCCAATGTGCAACTCTTCAAAAGATATCTCACTTCCTCAGTTATGCAAATCCAAGGGAGTTATCGTTCCCAAAGATCTAATGAAAATTTGCAGACCAAATGACTACAAATTGCTCCAATATGGAAAAGTAGAAGAATCCTCAAATCAGCTTGTCCAAATGAATGCCCAAGCCCCCTATTTATTCACTTTTTGAGAAGTTACTAAGAACTTCTAGAAGAATCCATTATAAAATCCCATTATAATGCACTTTTATAATAATATAACTTTATAAAATAAAAAGTGCAACTCAACTTAAAATTATAACATGTGGGGCCCGCATAACTCATAATAATAAAAATAAGCTCTAAATCACTTCTCCAAGAGCAAATACGACCACTGATCTACAAAATGACTCTCTCCACATCGCCACCAGTCTACGAGAGCTTGTGATAGACTGATCCGGCATGCTAAACGATGTCAGCCAGAATGGGGACATGACAGGGATTCGAAGTAAAAGTGTACACTGATGCAGACTAGGCTAGCAACATTGATGACAAAAAGAGCACTAGTTGTGGTTCATTCTTTCTTGGTGGAAGAATTGTTTCTTGGACAAGCAAGAAACAGAATTGTATTTCCCAATCTACTGCAAAGGCCGAATATGTTGCTGCAGCAAGCAATTGCACACAGGCGATCTGGATCAAACAACTGCTGGAAGGAATTAAAGAACAGATACCTGAACCGATAGCTATCCATTGTGATAGCGCCAGTGCAATTAACATATCCAAGAACCCTGTTATGCACTCCAAGACAAAGCACATTGTCATCAAGTATCATTACTTGAGAGAGTTGGTACAAGACAAGGAGGTAAGATTGGAGTATGTTCCCACAAAGGAACAAATTGCTGATATATTCACAAATCCATCACCAAAGAGTACTTTTGAGTATCTCAGTGGTAAACTAGGGGTGATACCCCTTCATGATCTTCAATAAACCTGCAAAGGCGATCATCAGTTCATTATACTTCAACAGAGGGAAACACCTAATCTTTTCTGGACTGATGAAAAAGGAATGCTACTCATAAGGGGAACAGATTAAAAAAAAAAGGGGTAGTCTCTCTGACTAGCCTTTGGCATCATTGTCAAAAAGGGGGAGAGTTTGGCAATACCCGGAAGACTGTAGCAGTAGCATTAGTACAGACATACAAGCACAGTAGTCTGGTGATATTGTGATTGCCCATCAAGGTTTTGACATCAATGCCAAAGGGGGAGATTGTTGCCATTAAGTGATGATAACCGGTGAGCCTGCTACCGTACTAGTGTTGTCATTGACTGGCAAAAAGAGTATAGAGACTTGTCATCTTTATAATGTATGAAAGGAAGATGGTTTGGCAGAAGTTGTGGCTATTAACAAATACCACCGGTCA
Source organism: Chamaecyparis obtusa (assembly GCA_027943335.1). Taxonomy (NCBI): domain Eukaryota; kingdom Viridiplantae; phylum Streptophyta; class Pinopsida; order Cupressales; family Cupressaceae; genus Chamaecyparis; species Chamaecyparis obtusa. The sequence continues at coordinate 1,193,166 of BSBK01001430.1, forward strand.
CTATACAAAGCATCAGCAACTGGGTAGTGTATATAGTATAGCAAAGGAGGATTCAACCAAGGACCTGGCTACAACCGGTGTAGTCAAATACGGAGACAGCAACAATACAATCGAGAATGGTGCAACCAATGAGCTAAGGAAGGGACAGTAATAGGTCAATGACCCTTACTTGTTCACGACATGAAGATCTCAACCGATCTATTAATGACTCCGGTATGAATCGAGGAAGTCATAGTCAAACTACCTGTTCCAATTGACTCTTTGACTGAGATTTTCTGCACTAAATCCGGAAGTCTTTGAGTTAAACTAGCGATTGGTTTGAGGCACATCTAGAGGGTTTAAAGCTGGAATCAGTGGCTTTAAACCAAAGCATTATTTCCTATGAAGAAAAGTTGCTTGACATGCAACTATAGCTTTCTTCATAAGGCAGATAAAGCAAGGGCATACATCGGATGTTTCCTCAGTAAACTAGTTCTTCACTGAGTGATGGATCCGATAACGATTATAATTAGGTCATGCATATCGCTATTAGGGCTAAGGCTCTATATATTCTTCTGTTTGAGGTAAATAAAAGTTGCTTTCATTCTGCCAGAGAAAAGAGTGAACCTAAAAAGCTCAAGAGAAGCTAGGGTAAATCAGAAAGAGGAGAAAAGAAAGAAGTATTTGCAAATACGCACAATAGTAGAGGAGAACACACCTATGGCAACCGATGACGATTCTCAGTTAAGCACAAACAGAGATCTTATCATGTTATTTCAAGCCAATTATAAAAGGTCTTTCTTCTGTTGTTTTCTAGCAACTACAATAGTTAAATCCTAGTATTTGGGTGGACTCTAACAAGTCCCTTGTGTCAAATCCCTTAACCGCGTGGCATCTTGTAAGGTGTTCAAAGTCCTTTAATCAGGCAGGCACTAACTGGCCTTATTGTAACAAATCCCTTAACCGGGTTGCACCTAGCATTGTGTTATTATCCTTTAATCGGGAAAGCTCCTTACAGGGCGTACTCCAGAAGAGTACAAAATTTGTGAGGTCTCCTCACACCGTGGTTTTTACCCTAACCGGGTTTCCACATGATAAATTTGGTGTCACTGTGTGATTGTTTGCTTATTGTTATTATATGCTTATATCTGACTACCTTTCAGCTGTAAGTTTACTCCACCGGATTTAAAGAAAAGAAGTTTTAGAGGTGATGACTCACCCCTCCCCTCTCAGCACCGATTGGGACTTTCAATGATATTGCGCCAATCCAAAATCGAGCAGTCGACATGGTTGGAACTTTGTCCACAGTACCTGATGGCGTTTTCATGACTGAAGATGTGACTGCGTTCATCCACGCCAAGCAGGAAGATCTTGGCGAAACATACATTTAGGGCGAGTATGTCTCCCTATGTGAGAACGGAAGATAGCAAGATCGATACGCGAAACTGGTGTCGTCCGGTCTTATCTACAGAGTCACCTATCCGACCATCTTCCGACTAGACTGGATACGACTAGTCCTTAGTTGAGTGCATGATCCAGGGTTCTGGCTACAAAAGGGAGCAGTTACAGAGATAACCAAGGACAACATACATCAAGTAACCAGATATAGTCAGGAAGGGGAAGCCCTGACATTGCTAACCATCTCAAATACAATCGTCACAAAGTTGACGAAATCCAAATCCAATGGTTGTCCCATGACAATGAACGACATCAAAGATGAAGGGGTTCGGTTTGCGTCCACGGTGATAGGCTATAAGGTCTATGAGTCCAGTAACCTGAACAGCATACCGAAAGGAGCCATATATGCCACTCACTGGATAATGCATGACAACGCCCAATATGATATCTGCGGAATGCTTCGATGGCAGATGTTCGAGAATATGAAAAAGCTCGGTATAGTCAAGAAGAAATCGTTGAAGTACGGGACCCTGCTAGTGTGCCTTTACTTCTATTACCAAAACTTCTTCCTGGGCATTGGCAAGGTGACATGGAAAACCAATAGATTGGTCATGCACCAAATAGCTGAACTAGCCAACCAACTGGGAAACCAGTTAGGAAAAGTTATGACTAAGTATTTTGAGGCCTTTCAAGTAAGAATGCGTGCAAGGGAGCGGGTGCCGTCAACTATTGTTGACTTATACAAAGATGATGTATTTTTTCTGGTCTCCACCGATCACTGCATCATTTAAGCAGTGGAACCCAAAACGGAGTATGCTCCTGATCTAGGGTATGAAATCTCTACAAAAGTTGCCAAGGCATATGCAGATGCCCTAAATGAAGCAAATTTGGACCTCACTGCCAACTGGTTCGGTACATACGCTGAGATTCAACAAAATTTGATAAAGAGGGCGCCGATAAAGAATGTTTACAAGACAACCCCCGCACCAAAGAAGAAACCGGCCATTGAGCAACCCAAGGCTCAAAAGAAGGCGAAACCGGTATCCTCTACTCAAGAAGCAGAACAAGAGGAGACAGATTCAGAAGATACTGTTCCTATCATTAAAAGAAAGAGGGGATCCAACAAACCGGTAAAGGAGGATCCACCAAGAAGGAGAAAGCCCACAATTGATGAATTTTTGGCAGGACTAAAAGAGTCTGGTGGTATGGATTCTGTTAGAGGCAGGTATCAACTAGCCAATGATGAAGATAGAAGAAAAATTGAAGAGGCGATAGTGTTCTGCCTTCATAAATTCAATCTACATCCTAACGCACTTCACACAACTCTACCTGAAGATCTCTTGCAAATCATTGAAGATCAATGGAAGACTTCAATGGATAGAGAGGAGCTGAGTGTACGAGCTCTTCTAGAGGTTCAGAACCACCTCACTTTGGAAGAAGCCACAGAACAAGTTGAACTGCATCAGCAAGCCTTCTCGACAAAAAGGAGGATCAGTCTCATGCTTATTGGGGAAGTTGAGAAAGTGCATGATGGAGTAGTGATGTGGACCAAACTTCTTTAGGCATAGCAGCAAGCAAAACAAGATGTTGTTACCTTACCGATTACTGAGAGGGGGGGGGTGAATCAGAAAATACTAATTCTCTACTTTTAAGAAACTTGTAAACAGATTCTTGAATGCAAAGCAAACAGTCAATAGTCATACACAAGCATAAACTAAATCACACCGATCTGCACAAATATTTGTACGTGGAAACTCTCGGTGAAAGAGAAAAACCACAGTGAGACAGAGCTCACAACTTCACTAGTTGTAAATGAAGGTGCCCTGTTAGGAGCATACAAAGCACTGGTTAAAGTGCTTCCCGGTTAAGAGATTTTTACAAAAGATCGTTTCAGATCTAAGCCCTGTTAGGAGCTGCCTGGTTACAGGACTTTAAACATCAACAAGATGTCACCCTGTTAAGGGATTTTTTTACAATGAACCGATTAGGTTCACCCTTCTAGAGGGATTTGTATATCATGTAATACTTTTCAAAAGCAGTGATCCATGATGACACTGATTGTCTGATTAGATCATACCTGTAGATTTCTTCCCCTGTTTGCCTGGCTATTGATCTTCACTCCTTCCTTCACCTTTGTGCCTGTAGCACTTCTCAGAGGATATCTCTCCTCTGCTCTCTACGATTTCTCCCTCTTGACAACATGACTTTACTTTGTGTCCTACATCTTATATTTATACAAGAGTGATCCTCTTGACTCATAGAACCGCCGAGGAATAAACTTGACGATAAATTATGCAATGCAAGAAAGCTATGTGTTGAGATCTAGAGTTTATCTTGAGATCATCCGTAGAACTTAAAGCTAACTTCCTGTTTTGAAAAGTTAACTTCTCATCAGAGTAATGGATGTCTCGCATAATCAGGCTCTTTAACTCAAACTGTAACTCAAAGACTGGACCGGATTTTTCTAACAGTTAGGTCGGTACCGGTTTGTCGTCTATCAGTTACATCGGTACAGGTTTGTCATTTAGATGCTGATCAAGACTGATACTGAGTAGTTACTTCAGTCTACCGGTGTTTCTAACTACTTGGTTGACCGGTGCATATACTATGTGCTTTATCTACCGGTGATCTTTGACCAGTGTGAATGGTTTTGATGAGATACACTAATGACAACTTATATTGTTAACACAAGAGGCCTACCAAAGAACAACAGTTCCACCGGTCCATGACACTGGTAAAGGAAAAGGAGTGCTTGGAGCCAAAGCACCAATCAAAGAGAAGAGTTCGATAGTCCCGTTCATCGACATCACCAATGACAAAAGCAACGAGCCAACGCATCATACTGTCCTCATTTCTCCAAGCAAAGGTAACACTAAATCTATGTCAGTTAATGATATAGTTGATGAAGTAATGGACTTCGCTATAATAGACAATGTTGCTAAGTGGTATAGTGTGCTAGAAGAAGAAGATAAATAGGCAGTTATTGTAGCAATAGTGGAAACTTTTCCGGACTTTCACAGAACTCCAAGGGATTAAAGGTCTAGGTTTCCACCGGAATTAAATTCTAGGATTCAGGCCAAATAGAGAGCCAGTCTAGGAACAAATACAAGAATAAATAGAGAAACCTTGTCTCAAGTTAGACTCGACCTAAGTGAAGACCGCATAAAGCTTCTATTAGAAGAGGCATCAATGAATTTGCAACCCGGAATCAGAGTTGCCAAAATAATAAATGGACTTGATAAAGAGGTCTATGAACAGACCCTAGATTTCTGGCAAAAGTATGACTTCAGTACCCTGGACAATTTAGGTCCTCAAGATCCAGCTGAACAAATGCTAGCACCACCGGTCAGATTCACAACTAGTGAAGAATCTTCTACCGGGAGGGGAAAAGCCCAAACAGAAGGGTTCACAGCAAGTGAACAAATAAATGTTGAACCAGGAACAGAGAACGAACTGCCGATGGGTGAACTTCATACAGTTGCAGAGCAACCGGATGATTTACTTCAACAGGAACAAAACATAGAAGTTGAAGTGCAACTAGAAGATGACACTCAGAATGAGGAAAAACCTCCTGCCAAGGAAGAACCACCTGGAGAGCAAGTTCTACCTGAAGAAGAGGTTCAACTAGAAAATACAACTCAACAAGGAGCTGAAGAGAATAAGGGACAAGAGGAAGAAATCCCAGTCCACACTGAACAAGCACAACTGGAGCAAGAGCAAAGGCAACTGGAACAAGCAGACATACCAAGCTCCTCATCTAAGAGGAAGTTGTCAGTTGTCGAGGAGAAGGAAGCTAAAAAGAGTAAAGTCACCAATACAGTGGTGGACATTAACAAGATGTCAACAAGGCAGCTAAAAGAGCTGACCAAAAGAAAACAAGATATGGTCCTGACCACCGTAAAGAACATTCTGAGTAACTTTGTACCAGATGCTGACCTAGATGAAGATGAACAGATCATCGATCAGCTAGAAGTTCTGGCACAGGCAATCGGTGAGGATCTAACTGATCTAGAAACAGTGGCAATTGATCACTATGAGAAGAAAAGAGTGGAGATTTTCCACAAACAGGTTGAAGAAATCAAGGTTAATGTGACAACCAACCTGAGAGTGTTGCAACAACTGCAAGTGGCAAGAAGTTTGATGTCCAAGACTTCAAACTTTGACTTATTCTTGCAAGATCTAACAGAGAAGTCTACCAAGACCACAGAGGACATAAGAGCTTTCTCTTCCTAGTTTGACATCAAGAATAAATCTGCAACACATTTTAGCAGAGAAATGACAAGTCTGGCTCTTGTCAAAAGAAAGACTGCAAAAGAGGAAAACAAGAGAATCCAGGAGATTGTTGGATTTCAGCTATTTCTAGCCCCAACATTTGACTCCATGTAGCACATTGCCACCACTAAAGACGCTCTGATAAATGAACCGGATTACAAGACTATTGAAGATATGGAAAACATCATTGTTTCCCTTACAGCAGCCCTCAAGAATATTGAACGTGTAACCAGTCAGTGGGTACCTTTTCTTCACTTTGCCAAAACAATATATAGAGACATCTTCAGAAAACTTCAAATGTGAAAGAAATGCATAACCCTTTGTCTTCTGGAGGCAAAAAGGGGAAGAAGAGCAGAACAGGAACAGAGGAAAGAAGAGAGTGAGCAGAACAGAGAACAAGAGGGAAGAAGAGCAGAACAGAGAGTGGACAGAAACAGTGTATAAGAAGAAGAGCAGAACCAGAGGAAAAAAGAGAGCAAAACAGAGAACCAAAAGACTACACTAGAGCACTCAGACAGAGGAAGTGTTCTTCAAAGAAAAGAGCAAAGTGAGTATGGTTTTGTGTATGCTTTTGCCACCACTGACAAAGGGGAAGATTGTTAGCAATTTAAGTTGTCATTAGAGTAAATTCACAAACACCATGCACCGATATATAAAGCAAAGGGGATACAACGGTAGACCGGTCTAAGTACACAGTACCGGTCTCAGAGCGCAGACAGAGATGAACCGGGTATAAGGATACACCGGTCTAACTGCCTAACAATCCGCACCGGATTCTACAGAGCAATTTGAGTTAAAACCAGATTATACGAAACATCCACCGCTCTGAAGTGGAGTTAGCTTTTTCACAGGAGTTAGCTTTATTTCCACGAATGTTTTGCAAGGTCCACAGCTCTGAAGTGGAGTTAGCTTTTTCACAGGAGTTAGCTTTATTTCCACGGATGTTTTGCAAGGTAAACTCTAGATCATAACGCATAGCTTTTTGCTACATGCATGATCAGTGATTGAGTTTACAGCCTGACGGTTCTATGAGTTAAGGGTTTCATTATGGTGAACTCTTATATAAATACTAATCATAGGATGCAAGAAAGTTGTTGTTGAGAGTTGTTGAATAAAGAGAGCAAAGAAGAGGTATTTGCACAGAGATCACAGTCACCAGAGGTGAAAGAGGAAGAAGCTAGAAAAGATTCAACAGCCAGACAAACCGGGAAAGATCAACAGGTATGATCTAATCAGACAATCAATGTCATAATAGATCATTGCTTTTATAAGGTGTGAAAACAAATTGAAATCCCTTTATTAGGGTGGACCTAATCGGTTCATTGTAAAATCCCCTAACAAGGTAACATCTTTGTTGATGTTGAAAGACCTCTAACCAGGCGACTTTTAACAGGGTTAAGATCTTAACCGATCTTGTATAAAATCCCTTAACCGGGTAGCACCTTAACCAGTCCTTTGTAAGCTCCTAACAAAGCACCTTCATTCTGCAGTAGTGAAGTTGTGAGCTGTCTCACCGCGGTTTTTTTCCTTCTAACTAAGGGTTTCCACATATATATCTTGTGTTGATCTATGTACTTCTTTTACAATTATGAATGTTTGTTTTACACTTTTCTTAAAGTACAAGAAGTATTAAACAAGATTGGAATCATAGTAAAAAATAGTTCTTACTGATTCACCCCCCCCCCCTCTCAGTAACAGTTAGTAATAACAGAGGATTTTCAAAAATTTAAAATTGATAAAGGGTCTCCTTTATGGAGACACACCACAAGAATTTATCAATGTACTGGAGGTGGGGGTTATGTATGGAAATTTAATTTTTGCAAATTACAATATAGAAGCTCCTATTCCCGAGTAAAATTTCATCTTTTAGGCCCTAGGAGTCAAGGGATTAACATGTGTGAGGGGGGAGATAAAAAGGGATTGTCAGCTACACAAATAGCAGCTTTAGTAAAAGAACAAGAAGCTGACTGACAAGTTGCAAAAGGGAAACAAGGTGCTTATACCGGCAAACATAAAACAATGTTGCCACCCACTCAACTAACCTCTAGATCAAATCCATTCTTGTCTATGCCTTCTAGGGATGAAGATGTAGAACAACTGCATAACACCCCCCACAAGAGAGGCCCATTAGATAGGGCATTTCAAAATGAGTTAAGAGATATTGTTGATCTCAAAGTTGGACATTGCCTCTATTACAAGTAGTGGTTGTCGTTGCACCAAAAGATCGACCTATTAATGCCTGATACAACCTCTAGACTTATAGAAGATGTAGGAGGCTGTTAAACCATGTCACGAATCCCAAGGGGAGCGCTGACCATTTTGCTAACAATCTCCCCCTTAGCGTTACCCGAGAGATTCGACCTTGTGACCAAGCTCTGATACCACTTGTTACAAGTAGTGGTTGTCGTTGCACCAAAAGATCGACCTGTTAATGCCTGATACAACCACTAGACTTATAGAAGACATAGGAGGCTATTAAACCATGTCAAGAATCCCAAGGGGAGCACTGACCATTTTGCCAACAGCCTCTTTGAAAATGGTGTTCCATTCAACTTTGTGAGATCACCTTATTTTAGGGAGATGTGTGAAGCAATAAATAAAGCACCTTCTGGTTACCGTGGCCTTGGATATGAAAAGTTGCGCACCACCATATTACATAGTGAGAGAAAAAATGTAGAGACCCAACTAAAACCAATAAGAGATTCTTGGGTTCAAACGGGTGTCTCTATTGTTTCAGATGGATGGAAAGATTGCAAAAACCATCCTTTAATTAATGTAATTGTTGTATCCCCCAAGAGGTCAATGTTTTTGAAGGAGGTTGACTGTGAAGGTGAAGTAAAAAATGCAAAGTTCATTGCCCAGATTCTCATTGATTCCATAGAGTTCGTGGGTCATGACAATGTTGTCCAAGTAATTAAGGACAAATGCAAAAGTTTGCAAGGCTGCAGGTGCTTTGGTAGAGGCTAGATATGATCACATCTTTTGGACACCGTGCACCGTCTATTCTCTCAATCTAGTGATGAAAGCAATTGGCACCGAAATAGAATGGGTGAAACAAGTGTATGAGGAGAGTGAGGAGATTCAAATGTTTGTGACAAATCACCATGTCACAAGCAATTTTCAGTACTCAAGATTGGAATTGTTGAAGGTAAATTTTAAAATTTAATTTATAATTTGTTTAGTTTCATTTATCATTTTATAATTTTAATGTCATGTTTTAAGTTTTAACTTTTACATAGTTGAATGAAATATTGTATGTGTTTGCATATTTTAAATGTGTTATTAACTCACTACTAACATGTTTTAGGTGGCTGAAACCCGGTTTGCCTCTCACACAATTGTGTTGAGATGTCTTGTCAAGGTGAAGGAGGCCTTATCAAAAATGGTTATTAGTAACCAATGGAGTATCTGGAAGCAGTCCAATACAGTGAGGGCACAAAAGGTGAAGGCATTGTTATTAGATAATGATTGGTGGACTCGTGTGGTGTATGTGTTGGAATTCATTGAGCCTATCATGTCTATGCTTCGATTTGCCAACACTAATGAACTATGCTTGGGGGATGTCTATGATAGCATGGACACAATGTTGGAGAAGATAAAAATGGTAAGTTATAAATTTAATACATTCCTCTATCTTTGTTTATTGAGAGTTATTTAAATTCAAAATTGACATAATGATAACTTACATCAAGATAACTTACATGAACATCATTTGATATCCTAGGTTATACATAGGAGAGAGAATGATCCTAAGGACACCTTATACAAAAGGGTGGCAGCAATTGTACTTCATCGTTGGAACAAGATGACCACACCTTTGCACCTCCTAGCATATGCTCTTTCTCCCAGGTACTATAGCGCAAAAGTACTTGCTATTCCAAGTAGAGTGGCACCATATAGAGATGATGAGGTTGTCAATGGGTATAAGAGGGCATTTGATAAAATCTTTTGCGATCTAGATATTGGGGTAAGAGTTAGGAGAGAATTTGGATCATTTATCTCAGGAAGAGATCTCCACCCTACTGCTATCAATGACCAAAGCAAAATGGATGCTATTACATGGTGGTACCTTCATGGGCAAGATTATATATACCTCCAACCTCTTGCGATTAAGATTCTATCACAAGTTTTTAAGTTTTAAGTTTTTCTTTTCTTTTTTTTTTGTCACTTGCATTGTAGAATTTGATACTTAACACTCTTGAATTTCTCCTGTATTTTTTTAATTTTGTTGGTTTTCTCTCTAGGTTGTGAGCTTTTCTGCCACTAAGAGGAATTGGAGTACTTACTCCTTTATCCACTCAGTCAAGCATAACCGGTCGGCTGCAAAAAAAAGTAGAAGATTTGGTGTATATTCACAACAACTTGCGTCTCCTGTCACGGAAGGATCCAAAGTACAAGAAGGGGCTAGAGAAGCTTTGGGATGTAGCACCCGAGTCTACTGACCTAGATATGACCATTCAAGATCTTGCTAGAGCCACTTTGGCTAATTATGATGATGATGATGATGATGATGAGACAATACCCTCTAGTGCTAGTGAAACCTATTTGGGTTTCATTAATGATGATTTTGATCAACCACTTGCAGCTACCGGAGACCCCATTGATCCAAATTTTTTTGATAATCCATTTGATGTTTGAACCTTTGATGAAATGAAAACTTTAGTCTTTCATGATTGATGAACTAGTGAACATTGAATCATGTCTCAAACATTAATGAACAATATTTTGAATTGTCATTTTGTAATTCAGTAATTCAATGTGCTGATTTTCTTTAGAATTGTCAACATAGAATCATAGATCAATGATCAAGCATCATAGATTCATAGTATGAAATGATTTAGTTTTAGAATTATATATATATTTCTCTTATATTTTTGGATATATAATGCATATATATATTTATATATATATATATACTCGCAAATCCTTACAAATCCAAAATGGGAAAGAAAAAAATTTCACGAATCCACGAATTGGATTCTCAAACCCGAATCCGTCCCCGAATCTGAATCGGCAACTTAGGGAAAATTTGTTTCACCCAATCTATTTTAGTGCCAATTTGTTGCATGACCAAGTTTAAGGAGTGTATGGTGCATGGTGGCCAAAAAATATGGTCATACCAGCCCTCAATCAAAGCACCTACACCCCTACAATTTTTGGTTGTCTGTAATCACCTGGACCACATTCTCACTACCCACAATCTCTATGGCCTCAATGAGAATTCTGAAAATGAACTGTGAATCTTTCACTTCCCCTTCACAATCAACTGCCTTCAAAAACATTGCCCCTTTGGGGGACACTGCAATCACATTAATCAATGGCCGGTTTTTTGTATCCATCCATCCATCAAAAACAATAGAAACACCTGAATCTTCCCAAGATTTTCTAATTGGTTGAATAGCTCTCTCTACACAAGTCTTCTCTTTTAGCAATAGAGTGGTACACACCTTTTCATAGCCAGGACTTGTGTAATCAGCAAGTGCTTTATTGATGGCTGCCACCATTTCCTTCCAATATGATGATCTCATCAAGTTGAAAGGAAGACCATTGGCATAGAGGCAACGTATAATGGCTTGATCAGCAAGCTCCCTTGCCTCCATTTTAAATGTTGTGTCCAATGGACACTTTTTGCGGGCAATATTTTCTACTTCCTCTTCCTCTTCCTCTCCCGATACAGGTACTTGCAAAACTGAATGTTTGGAGGATACAATTGGTTCAATGGCATCCACAGGGCACCTGGGCACACCCTGCCCTGTGGATGCACTCGGGTGCCCTGTGGATCCGCTTCCAAGTGGCATCCATAGGGCACCCAGCCCGAAATCTGCATCTAGATCCAACCCTAAGATGCCTACATCGTAACTAAGGTGAAAATGTCATTGATCCTCCTATAGCTTGCCTTCCCATGCAATTACAACTCGGGATAACAATTGTACACCTTGAATTGATCCTTTCCATTCCCAATCTCGCCTTTGCATATGAGATCTGGATATTCAAGATTCCTTGCTAGAAAATAGATTACATAAGAACTCATATATAACTTCCTTGTTTTCCTCAGGTTTCTCAACTATGCATATATGTTGTCACTTATCATTCTTTCCCAATTCATCATTACTTTTCCTTTGGCTATCTCCTCTATGAAGTAGAACATCTAGGTATTAAACAAGGCCCCCTGAGGTGTCCCCATAACTTTGGTCCACATGAAGATCAAGTCACTATACTCATCTTTGAAGTCCTGACTCACTAGCTTCTTTGGCATCTTGGAGTGATGTCTCCTTGGCTTAATGATCCAATTCTTGTTAACAATTTTCATACAAGCATTTGGCCTCCCGTCATACAATGCTTTAGCTTGTTCCTTGGTTCTGACCTGCATATCTGAATAGTAAGGAATCCCAAATGTCTCTCTCACTGCTTCCTCATTTAGAAATGAAAACACCTTCCCTCTAGCTCTGATTGTTCTAGTGTCAAGATCATAGTTCCTTGCACATTCGATCATCAACTCACTGCACCAAATGGTTGATGGGAATCCTATCGCTTGGTAAAGTTCATTCTTCATTGTATTCACTGCTATCCTTGAAGGCAAGTGATCCTTGAGTCCATACATTCTCCTCCTTAGCTTCTTCATATCAATGTGTTCCATATTAGTGTCCGCAACCTTTCCCCATTGTGATGCCATTAATGACTCTGGATAGAAGCCCTTGGATAGCCTCTTAATTAGTGTTGTCCTTGCTGCAAATCCCTAAAGTTCTTCCATCACTTGTTCGAAGCTCGAAGTTAGTAAGGCTTAAAGACTTGAGGAAAATAATTTAAGTTTAGATCGTGAAAGTCCTTGAATTTATCCATGGATTAGATGATGAATTCCATACTATCTTAACAAACTAATCCAGGCAAAGAAATAATCAAAATGCAAGGATACCAAGACACAAAGGATCCTTGATACTTAATCAATTCATGAATTCTGATTTCAGACCAATCATGATAGCATCTTCAAATCAATCCTATTAACCTGTCAAATTATCTCCAAGTCATGATTTACGACTACCTCATGACTTTGGAAACAAACAACAATCCTATCATGGTAGCGAAGTAGTTTTTTGTGACAGTCCCAACCGGTGCTGAGAGGGGAGGGGTGAATCAGCACCTCTAAAACCTTGGTCTCTTAAATCTGATGAAGCATGCTAAAGATTGTAAATCAAACAAATCCAAACATAAAGTAACAGTAAGCAAATGATTCCACAGAGACACTAGATTTATCACGTGGAAATCTGGTTAGGGTGAAAACTACGGTATGAGACCTCACAATTTTGTTACTCTTCTAGAGTACGCCCTGTAAGGAGCTTTCCCAGTTAAAGGATAATAACACACTGTTAGGTGTGACCCGCTTATGGGATTTGTTACAATAAGGTCGGTTAGTGCCTGTCTGATTAAAGGACTTTGAATACCTTACAAGATGCCCCCCGGTTAGGGGATTTGATACAAGAGCCCTGTTAGAGTCCACCCAGATACTGGGATTTGACTATTGTAGCTGCTAGAAAACAATAGAAGAATGACCTTTTATAATTGGTTTTGCATAGCCTGATAAGATCTCTATTTATGCTCAGCTGAAAATCGTGACCAGTCGCCACAGGTGTGTTCTCCTCTACTGTTGTGCTTCTCTACACACTCTTCTTTCTCTTCTTCTCTCTCTGATTTACCCTAGCTTCTTCTAAGCTTTTTAGGTTTACTCTTTCCTCTGGCAGAATGAAGGCAACTTCTATTTGCCTTGAGGAGAAGAATATATAGAGCCCTACCACTAATTGAGTCTCCCATGCATGACCTAACCTCTGATCTTTTACGGAAACATCACTCAGTGAAGTATCAATACCTTGAGGAAACATCAGTTGCATGCTCATGCTTTATCTGCTTTATAAAGGAAACAATAGATGTGTGTCAAGCACATTTCCTTCACAAGAGATAACTCTCTGTTTTAAAGTCATAGATTCCGGCTTTAAAAACCTTCAAACGCGCCTCAAACCGATCGCCATGTTAATCCTATGTTTTCCGGATTTAGTGCAGTAAATCCTGGCTAATATTTATATAATCTGCCAAACTATCCTCCTTTCATACAAATCTCCTTGGATCTTTAGACTTTGCAGAGATGACATGTCTCTATACTCTTTTGCCAATCAATGACAATATTTGTACCGGTTGAAGGCTTACCGGTTACCATCACTTGATGCCAACAATCTCCCCCTTTGGCATTGATGGAAAAACCTTGATGGGCAATTAATATCCCATTGATTGTTGTATCATTGGGTTACCCATTGATTGTTGTATCAGTGGGTTACTATGCTTGTGTTTCCAATTGATCTATCGGTTATTGCCAAACTCTCCCCCTTTTTGACGATAATGCCAAAACCTAGTCAAAAGAATGACTCTCTTTTTCTTTTTCTTTTTTTTCAAACTGCTCCCCCTATGAGCAGCATTCCTTTGTCATCAGTCCAAAAACAATGAGTTGTTCACCTTTGGTCAAGCATAATGAACTAACGATCACCTTTGCAAGTTTACTGAAGATCATGAAGGGGTATCACCCCTAGTTTACCTCTGAGATACTCAAAAGTACTCTTTGGTAATGGTTTTGCGAAGATATCAGCAATTTGTTCCTTTGTAGGAACATACTCCAATCTCACCTCCTTGTCTTGTACCAACTCTCTCAAGTAATGATACTTGATGGCAATGTGCTTTGTCTTGGAGTGCATAACAGGGTTCTTGGATATGTTAATTGGACTGGTGCTATCACAATAGATAAGTATTGGCTCAAGTATTTGTTCTTTAATTCCTTCCAGCAGTTGTTTGATCCAAATCACCTATGTGCAGTTGATTGCTGCAACAACATATTCGGCCTCTGCAGTAGATTGGGAAATACAATTCTATTTCTTGCTTGTGCAAGAAACAATTCTTCTACCGAGAAAGAATGCACCACCACTAGTGCTCTTTCTGTCATCAATGTTGCCAACCCAGTCTGCATCAGTGTACACTTTTACCTCAAATCCTCCCTTATGTGGAAACCAAAATTCATATTCTTCAGTGCCCCTTAGATATCTGAAGATTCTCTTTACTACTATTAGATGTGTCTCTTTGGGATTAGCAGAGAATCTTGCCACTATGCCAACCGCATGTGCAATGTCCGATCTACTATGAACAGCCTACTGTAATTTTCCTATCATGGACTGATACATTGTTTCATTTACCTCTTTTACATCATCCTCCTTTGATAACTTGAGGTTGGTTATCATTGGAGTTCCAACCGGTTTGGAATCTTCAAGTCCAAAGGTCTTAAGAATTTCTTTGATATACTTGGACTGAGAGATAAAAATACCTTCTTTCAGTTGATGGACCTGGAGTCCAATGACAAATTTTATGGAGCCTATCATAGACATCTCAAATTCTTTCTTTGTTTCTTTAGCGAAGGCTTTGCTCATCCTATCATCTCCTCCAAAGATGATGTCATCCACAAAGATCTCAGCAATCAGATTTCCATCTCTCCCAGTCTTGAGATACATATTGTTGTTGTCCCCGGTTCTTGTGAATCCTATGGTCAGAAGGTATGAATGCAACCTTTCATACCAAGCCCTTGGAGCCTGCTTAAGCCCATAAAGAGCTTTCTTCAATTTCCAGACCATTCCATCCTTATGTGCAAATGTGAAGCCTTCCGGTTGTTCAATGTAGACTTCTTCCCCAAGTATTCCATTCAGGAATGCAGACTTAACATCCATCTGGTATACTTTGAATCCTTTGTGAGCAACATAGGCGAGTAGAATTCTCACTCCTTCCAGTCTTGCTACCGGTACAAAGGTTTCTCCATGGTCTAGTCCAGCTTCCAGGGTATATCCTTTGTAGACCAATCTTGCCTTATTTCTTATTACTTTCCCATCTTCATTCAACTTGTTCCTATAGACCCACTTGGTCCCTATGACTTGAACTCGGTTTAGTGTGTAGACAACAGTACTGATAGCTTCTCTCTAGAAGTGAAGAGGGAGATCCTTCTGAATCAACAGGGTTCTTGTACAGTCAATCAGCGTCCTGTTCCTTCTTTCTGCTACTCCATCTTGCTGCGGAGTCCTTAGTGTAGAAAACTGTCTTTTTATTCCATGTTCCTCACAATAGTGAGTTAACTCTTCTTGAGAGGTATATGCATCTCCTCTGTCTGATCTCAAACACTTCAAGCTCTTACCGGTCTCTTTTTCCACTCTAGGTTTGTAGATTTTGAACATGTGGAAAGCTTCTGATTTCTCCTTAAGAAAGAGTGTCCACATCATCCTAGAAAAGTCATCTACAAAGAGCATAAAGTACTGGTCTCCGTGGTAGCTTTTTGTTCTCATTGGTCCACATAGGTCAGTGTGCACCAAGTCTAGAACATTCTCAGGGGAGAAGGGCTTACTACTGAAAGATGTTCTAGTCAACTTTCCTAACTGACAGTCTTTACAAACACCATTGATAGGCTTTGTAATCACAGGAAGTCCTCTTACCGTTTTCTTTTTGCTCACTTTGACAATACTGTCAAAGTTTATGTGACAGAGCCTCTTGTGCCATAACCAGTTGTTGTCTTCTTTGGACATAAGACAGATTTTGCTTGATTCTCCTTTGACTGAGGCTATGAGACAAGCTCCTTCCATTGAGTCCAGGTAGAACAAATTGCCTTTGCTCTATCTACCAGTTGCAACATGGGTTCCAGATTGGTTTTTGACTAAACAGGAACCTTGTCTGAATTCCAACTAGAATCCTTTGTTGTTCAATTGTGCAACACTCATTAAGTTTTACTTCAATCCTTCAAAATAGTACACATCTTCACAGACAGCATTGTTGCAGAGAGCAATAGAACCTTTACCTTCGATGGCACAAGGGGCATTGTTTCCAAAGGTAACTGATCCGCTGTTAGTAAGCACCAAGTTGATAAACTTGTTCTTGTCACCGGTCATGTGGTGAGTGCAGCCGCTGTCAATGATCCAGTCATCAAGCTGATGAGATCTGGATATGAGTGCTACTTCCTCTATCACTAGGCTCTCCTCCTTTATTGCAACAAATGCAATTTCAAGATCCTCAGAGTCATCACACTCATTGTCTATCACTCCTTTCTCTACAAGATAACATTCCTTCTTTGCCTTGCTCTTGAACTGGTCCCTTTTATCTTTGTGTTCATTATCGGGACACTTTGCAGCAATGTGTCCTATCTTGTTGCAAGAGAAGCATTTCAGAGGGAGCTTTCCCTTGGACTTCCCTTTCCCTCTAGGGAATCTTCTAGCAATGAGTGCTTCAAACTCTTCTTGCTCCATTTCTTCTGAGAGCAAATTCTCAGCAAGGTTACCAATCTTACTGATAGAGCAATTACCAGTTTCTCTTCCCTTTTTGGAAGAGATATTGGCAAAGGACTTAAAAGCTGCTTCCGGGATGGGTAAGCTATTATCAAAATTACTTTATTCAAAAGCAGCTGGCTTACCGATAAGGGAGTCTAAGGTGACTTGATCTTTAGTTACCGATCTGAGCTCTTGAATGGCCGAGATCTTGATGGCATACTGAGGTCGGAGAGTTCTCAGTATTTTGCTAACCACCTCCTCTTCACCGAGTGTTCCTCCAGGGCTTCTGATGGAGTTGATCACCTCTTTGATCCGGCTGCTATATTGCTTGATGTCTTCTCCTTCATTCATTCTCATGTCATCATAATTTGCTCTGAGGCTTTCAACCTTCACTCTTTGGACATTTGGATCCCCTCCATAGACTGTTTGCAACTTGCCCCACATCTTGAAGGCAGAATCAAAATGTTCTATCTCAGCATAAACATGATCAGGTAGCATGCTAGCTATCCTACCCTAAGCAGCCGTGTGCTCGGTTTTGATCTTTTGTTGATCGGGTGTCAGTGTGCCAGCGAGTTCAACATAATCAATTGTCACATGGTTCCAATATTGATCGCCGATGGTCTTCATGTACAACTTCATCCTACTGCACTAGAGAGTAAAGTTTTCTTTTGAAAACTTTGGTCCTTCCTTTCTCATCCTCTTGGCTTTTTTTTTGTGCGGTTAAGCGGCAAAGAAAAAAAGACTTGGTTCTGATACCAATTGATAGTCCCTACCAGTGCTGAGAGGGGAGGGGTGAATCAACACCTCTAAAACCTTGGTCTCTTAAATCTGATGAAGCATGCTAAAGACTGTAAATCAAACAGATCCAAACATAAAGTAACAGTAAGCAAATGATTCCACAGAGACACCAAATTTATCACGTGGAAAACCGGTTAGGGTGAAAACCACGGTGTGAGGAGACCTCACAATTTTTGTACTCTTCTGGAGTATGCCCTATAAGGAGCTTTCCTAGTTAAAGGATAATAACACACTGCTAGGTGAGACCCAGTTAAGGGATTTGTTACAATAAGGTTGGTTAGTGCCTGCCTGATTAAAGGACTTTGAACACCTTACAAGATGTCACTCGATTAGGGGATTTGATACAAGGGACCTATTAGAGTCCACCCAGATACTGGGAATTGACTATTGTAGCTACTAGAAAACAATAGAAGAATGACCTTTTATAATTGGCTTTGCATAACCTGATAAGATCTTTATTTATGCTCAGCTGAGAATCGTGACCGGTCGCCACAGGTGTGTTCTCCTCTACTGTTGTGCTTCTCTGCACACTCTTCTTTCTCTTCTTCTCTCTCTGATTTACCCTAGCTTCTTCTAAGTTTTTCAGGTTCACTCTTTCCTCTGGCAGAATGAAGGCAACTTCTATTTGCCTTGAGGAGAAGAATATATACAGCCCTACCCCTAATTGAGTCTCCCATGCATGACCTAACCTCAGATCTTTTACGGAAATATCACTCAGTGAAGTATCAGTTCCCTGAGGAAACATCCGCTACATGCTCATGCTTTATCTACTTTATAAAGGAAATAGTAGATGCGAGTCAAGCAAATTTCCTTCACAAGAGATAACTCTCTGTTTTAAAGCCATAGATTCCGGCTTTAAAAACCTTCAAATGCGCCTCAAACCAATCGCCATGTTAACCCTATGTTTTCCGGATTTAGTGCAGTAAATCCCAGTTGATGAACTGGTTGGAACAGGTAGTTCACTTTGACTTCCTCAGTTCATACTGGAGTCATTACTAAATTGGTTGAGATCCTTATATGGTGAACAAGTAAGAGTCTTTACCCTATCACGGTCCCTTTCTTTGCTTAACCGATCGCATTCACCTCGGTTGTTGACTATCTTTGTACTTGACTACACCGGTTGTAGGCAGATTCTCGGTTGAAGTCTGTATCCTCCTTTCCTTGACTGAAAACAATACCCGGTTGCTGATGCTTGTATAGTGATCGATGAAATTAGCTTACAGTCACACTTGTCTTGTATATTTGCGTAATCTGCTAAACTATCCTCCTTTCATACAGATGTCCTTGGTTCTTTAGACTTTGCAAAGATGACATGTCTCTATACTCTTTTGCCAATCAATGACAATATTTGTACCAGTTGAAGGCTTACCGGCTACCATCACTTGATGCCAACAACTTGGAAAGTTCAAACTTCTGAAGACAAATCTGCAATTTCATTTTAATCCTTCTTAAGATGATCCCAGCATTCCGAACTAAGCAAATTCCATGTCTATGGACTCATTGGTGAACAATGATCAAAATGATCAAGCGTTAAAGCCAAGTTCATGATCAAAACTAACCAAAAGTTTTCTGAGGACAAACCTGAAAATGAGTTGCAATTGATCCAAACAATGCTCAAAACCTATGCACAATAACTGTAATGAGGGTTTGGAACATAAGATTTGTCAATTCAACATGTATTAGAACCATGATTTATTACAAAAATGATAAAATCAGACCCTCCCCCCCTCGAAGTTATGATTTTCTGCATACAATCAATAGATAAGTCTGAAAATACCCATACACCAGTCCTAATTTATCTTAGATCATGACTGAAAGTCCCACCATGGAGTAAGAATCAAGTTGGAGGTAAAATATAGCAGCAAACTAACCATCATTATTCCGGAATTCTTCTGAGGACAGGGTATGGTAAGTCTGAAGACATATCAAAACAGTCCTAACATATCATCAAATTTACTCCAGATCATGATCTAGGTCCCCCACATGAATTAAGAATCAAATTGCAAACCAATCATGACAACAAACTTGCCCTTTCACTATGACAAAATTCAGACATCTGAAACTTACCTTCTTTTGGATGATATCGATCTTCAAACCTTGTTCCCATTGCACAAGAATGAGCCACAAACACTCAGCAACAATCCTTATAGTGATTTAGCAAGTTGGTAAATTATGGGATTTTTTCACAAAATCGCCCATTTCAGTATTTTCAGACCTTAGTCTGAACACAAATGAGTTTTCAGACCTCAGTTTGGCTTGGAATGAGCTTCTAGGTGCTGCTACAAGGTCTGTAATTACCTTAAATCAGATTTCCACTGTCGAAGTAAACCCAGATCTGAATAAAAAATATTGCATTTATGACAGTCTTCAGATCTTTGCTCATGGCACCCTTACCTCAACACACCAGCGACCTGGATTGATTGCAAAATGTGCATTTTTTAGTGGGGATTAATCTGCAAGTGAATTTGAGGGGGTTTAGCACTTAGATTATTTTCTAAGAATTTTCAAAAAAATCAGCCAATCTGAGGAATTCTCAGATCTGGGCCTGCACATCACTTCATAAATGAAAATATCAACATTTACAAATCCTACACCTAATTAAATTAAAAATAAAGAAAAAAAACTAGGGTTTCTTACTTTTCCATCAACATAAAATGAAACAAAACTAAAACAAATGTACAAAAAATGGAAAGTTGAAAGTAAAAAACATAAAAAAACAACATAAAAATGTAACTCACCTCTTCAAATTTGCTCCAAAAATGAAGAAATGCACTTCAAGTTTGTAGCGGTCTTCTCCAAATCCTTCTTTTAACTCCTCTAAATGCATGAATGCGAGCTACTAACTTGCACAAACAATCAGCAATCACTATATCCTCTTCAATTGATATGCCGATCTGCTCTTAAATACCTCAATATTTTTGCTCAAATGTCTCTTTTCCTCTCCTTGTGTTTGCAAATGATAGAATGGTCTTTTAGGGTTGGGAGGAAAATATTAACCAAAAATGAAAAAGTTAAAACAACAAAAAACTATTTTTTTTAACTTTACAAGCCACCTTGTTGCAACAATGTCCCAGCCTTGGGACTCAGCAAATGATAGAATGGTCTTTTAGGGTTGGGAGGAAAATATTAACCAAAAATGAAAAAGTTAAAACAACAAAAAACTATTTTTTTTTAACTTTACAAGCCACCTTGTTGCAACAATGTCCCAGCCTCGGGACTCAGCCGAGTTCAAGTCCTGGGCCTCTCAGATTTGGCAAGGCTGCCTCACCCCGAGACTCGTCAAGTCCTACCAAGACTTGCCAAGTCTTATAACTCAGCCAAAAGTCGAGCCTTTGAGCAATTCCAAACCTTCTTGAGCATTATGGAGATGAACAATGTAGTCCATTGACATGCATTGCGATCTCAATATGTGTTGCTACATATGAGTCCAGAAATGCTTCAACGAAAGCATGAGTGATTCCTTGCAACAAAATATGCACACCATTTTTTGACACTGCAAAATTGGAAACCAATATGGCAATATTCAATCTTCGGATTGCATGCAAACTTTAGAGATAGTCATATAACTTCTGACATATCTGGAATGGGAAGTCATATTGCACACATTTGTGGTGTTGTTCAACGAATGTGCATCATCTTCACCATCCAATGTCAAGCATCTACAGGCATCACAATATGAGGGCCTGCATAGTCTCTCATTGGGACAACATTCATTGTACTTGTGCATAGTAGTCCTTGGGGGGTCCTAATTAGTCCTTCTCTGACCTATCTTCTTCATTTGTACATTCACATTGTATCATTTTTCTTTTAGAGAGAATTTTTATTCCTGGTGGGGTTTCTTCTTTATACTCTGCTTTATGAGAAATTTGTATAATACCTAATGGCCTAGTCATCGGGACTCGTCATCATTGCATAAATTACTCCCTAAGTTGCACTTAAGGGAGTGTTGGTGTAAATAGTGTTTGCCCATTGGGGTAAACTTAATATTGCATAGACATAGTACAGGAAATGTAGTAAACACAAAATATATCATAGAACAATAGTACATTCACATAATCATTCCTTCACCCGTAGGTGGTACATATTTATCTACCCGGAGGGGTGTGACCAAATGTCACCCCCAACTCAACTGCTCTTCGGTAATAACTAATTCCTGTCGGGACCACATAACTAATACATGACATAACATAAAGTAGTCTTTCCGGCTAACATCATCCCCCCCAAAAAAGAAAGTCATCTCCGGCGACTCACAACAAAAGGGAGATGAAATACACTACATAGAATAAGAAAATCACTAAGGGGCGGACGGGTGTCCCTAAAGAAGCTAAAGTGTCACCTTCACCATCAATGCTGCTCCGAGTAGTTCTTTTTCCGTCACATCACATTCCTCCCGTGCCTGCAGCAAACTTGTCAGCAAAACACGCTTTTCAACTATAGCCTCCACTAACACTTGTTCAAATGCTACCATCTTCCGAGCCAATCTGACCTCGATAGCCCCCCATGCCGCCTTCTCCAATTCCAACTCCTAGGTACACTGAGCCAAGTGTTGTTCTACTATCTCCAACCAGGTGGTTAGCTCCTCCCGAGCTCTCTGTGCATCCACCAAGACAGCCTCACGTCCAGCCAAAACCTACTCTGAGTGCCTCAAAGCATAGTACCCCTCTCAAAAAGCTTGCTCCAGTGCTCTCTCCACCTCTTGCGTGTAGACACTCCATGCCTGCAGCAGCTCTGGGTCTCATCAACTAGTCACACTCCTCAAAGGCTGATAACTGAACTGAATAATTTCCCCGTGCCGTACGACTTCTTGTTCTTGCAAGGTTGTTGCTCCTGCAATGCCTTCCTTCAAACTCTATTGGTTCACAACCTCCAAATCCGTCTCCCTCTGCGGCTTAGGGCTTTCCTTCCAATGCTTGGCTTCAAGATTCTCTCTCACCGTAGGAAACAAACCCAATGCTTACGTTGACTGCTCCGATGCCCCAACTCACAGTTGTAGTGTACCTCAAAAATAAAATGAGGGTCTAGGGGCTACGCCCCCAACAGGGTTGAGGGGCAGCGCCCCAGCGGGGTCTTGGGGCACACTATTTTTCGTGATTTTCTTTCGATGCCATACTCTTTCTGCCAACTGCTTTCAGTGCCTGTGCAAATGGCCAATAACTACCTGCTTATGTCCTTCCCTTTGGTGCCATACGTTATTCACTATGAACTATTCTTTATTTGTCGTCATTTTTTTTAGTTTTTTCTTTAACCTTCGCTCTGTGGAGTGTACGTAAAACCTGTGCCATGTACTATACCGTCCCTCACTGCTGCCACTCCTTGCCGTGAGTATGGAACTTCTCCCTAATTAGCCTTCCTCTCATCTTCGTACTGCATCGTACGGTCTAGTTGAGGATGTGCAGTCTCTAATCTCTATTCATTCTTATGACAGTGAATTGTCACTAGTGACAGCCACTGTTCGATGATAGCCATTGCTCAATGACTTCTGACTGTTCTTTTTTTTTTTCTAATCTTTTCAAATAAATTTTAATTACCTTCTAGATGCTTCTCCAGTCGCCCATATAGACGTCTCTTGGGTCGCCTACCTAACCTCTCGAGTCCCTTTCCATCCTCTCGGGTCCATCCTCTCCGGGTAAGGTCTCAATTTGGACTCGTTGATGGCCTCATGTATCTCCAGTCCATGGAGAGTCCACAAATTGGCGGCCTTGTTGTAGCCAACTTTCCAAGCTTTGTATGGTCCCACCCTTTTTACTTCAAATTTTCCTAGCTTAATCTCGTTCTTTCCATTGTACTTCAACACCAACTGGCCAGGGGAGGAACGCATCTTCCGTAGGTGCTTATCATGCCAATATTTTCTCTGTTGTTGTGTGACCTCAATTTCCCATTGTGCTATCATTCTTCTTTCATCTAATTTATTGCGTGTGCAGCCGCTCCGTCAAGCTTTCCCTATCGCCGAGTCTGTGTTCAATGGCGATCCAAAGGCTTGGAACCATAAATTCTACAGGGACCACGGTCTCTTTTCCGTACATAAGAAGGAGAATAAAGATTTTGAAGGCTGTGGTCTTCCACTCAGGATTCCAATCGTCGCCGACAAGAATGATCCTAGATTCCTCTTCCTTGCCCAAATTCATGGGTTTGACAGACGGCTCCTTATACTTCATGGGGTTTTTCTCATCAAATTTATGCGTTGGGGCTTCACTTACTTTCGCATCCCCTTCCTTGTATTCACCATACTCCGGGGGAAATGTTTTCAGCTCTTCCTCAATACTTAGTATATTGCATGCTAGTCGGAAGAGTTCGTCAGCCTTTATTTGCCAGTGGAAGAAACTGTTCAGTGAATCTGCATCATCCTCTGAGCATTCCCTCAATATTAGCACACCTTCACTATTTGGTTCCATTCTGTCCTTTCCTTCATCCCTTCGATCATTTTCTTCTTCGGAGTCAAATTCGAAGGAAGCTATCTCCTAACTCACCAACTCGGTACGGAGATCAATTGTGAACCTTTTTCCTCTGCTCTCCATTGAAAGGGTATTCCTTTTCCAATTATGGTTCGCTTTGGCTATTACTAACCACCCTCTACCCAGTATGGCGTCATAGCCTTTTTGCTTTAGTGGGATGATGACAAAGTCCAGTACAAATGGTTGTGTACCAACAGTGACCATTTGTGCCATCAGCATGTCGAGTGGTTTGATACCCTGTTGATCTGCACCTGGTAAGTTGAAAGTTGGTGGCCACAAGCTGGGCTATCCCAGTTTTTTTTACGTTGCCTCCTGAAGGACGTTCACTCTTGACCCTCCGTCCACTATAGTGTCTGTTAGGATGGTGCCAAGGATGCCCATCTCAACGACTGTTGGGTACCTGTCACTATTTACAGCAAGTATCATTAGGTCAGTTGCAGACCCTTCGAGGATGTCCATACGTGTGGTATTTGGCTACATGGCCAAGCTCCCCAATAGTGTTGTTCCCAAATGAGGCATGGTGTGAAGGAGGTCCTGGAGTTTCACTGGTACCTCTAAATGTAACATTTGTCTCAAAATATTTTGTTTTGCATCCCTCCGGCCCGAGGTGGTGGCCATCTCCCATGTTCCTTTTGTGCTTTCACCGCCTTCTCTATTTCTTCCTTAACCTCTCGCGGCCCTTGTTTTCTTTCCAAGGGTTCTGATATGTGGCTTGTTTTGCTTGTGCTCGTGTGATGGCTAGTACCCCCTCATCACTTCTCGTTCCCTCAATGTTGAGCAAGTTGACCCCGGATTTTGGGCAGTTGGCATCCTCGTGGTTGCCAGGACCACACCAGCAGCATAGCTTCTGCAAGGTGTCTCCCTTGTCTGATCCCTTGCAAAGTGGCCCCACTGATTGCAAGCTTGGCACTAGATCATTGGCCGACCCTGTGAGTCATATTGTATTCGACTCCTTGGTTTGGTGTTGTTGTTTTTGCCCCTTCTGCCATTGCGTCGGTTGCCTTCGTACTCGCACGAGGATGCGTTATTGTTAGTCTCTTCTCCCCCGATGCAGATGGTTGCTCTTGGGTAAATAGCACTTGTTGATTCCTCACTTTCATGTTGCATGGGCATTCCTTGGTGGAATGGCCCATTATATGGAAAATGTCACAAAATGTCTTTTTGGGACACGACCCCTCTATATGGCAGCTCTCCTTGTAGTCTATACACCACATGTCATCTTCCCCCTTGCTAGTACCCCCTTTCATGGTCTTGAACTCCTTCCTCATTCTCTCCATGTCCTTTTCGAGTGCCATGACTTTTTTCTTCGACTCACCATCACTGCTACTATCATCTTCCGAAGTGTCATCTTCATCGGAAGAGGACTTGCTTCTTTTCTTCTTGGAGGTCTTTTGTTCACTCTCCAAGTCCATCGCTCGATTATAGGCATCTCTGTATGTGGTGGGGGGCACTATCTTCATTTTTCTCCGTAGGTTGGATTTCAGGCCCTCCACGAACCATCTTTTCTTTAGGCCATCCGCTGGATGGCTATCCATTTTCCCGAATAACTCCTTCAATCGGCGACCATAAGCCCGCACAGCTCCTTGCCTTGTTTGGTACTGTATATCTCAAAAACAATTTCATTGTCATCCCTCAAGAGTCGAAACTCCTTCTGGAATTCTTTCTTGAGTTCATCCCAAGTGGTCACCTTTGTTTTGTCAATATCGGAGTACCAACCGATGGCTACCCCTCTAAATGTGGCCGGAAAATGTTTCACCCATTCTGCGTGGTTGGCGACTCCATTCGCCAACCAGATTGTCTCGCACATGCGACAATGTCGTACTAGATCTTCCTTTCCATCTCCATGGAATTTTGGCAACTTCTCTTTGTTAGTTGCCATGTTTACTTTTCTAGGTGTTGACTGTGTTTGCAGCACCGGTTGTGTTACAGGCTGGGATGGTAGTGTCAGTGTTGGTACCTCAGAAATGTTTGGTACCGTACCACTTGATGTCCCCAAACTACTGGAACTGTCCAATCCTGGTGGGCTACTATGATCCCTGTGCCCCTCTGTCACTTCGATACTCTCGACGGTAGCAGTATCCTGAGCCTCCCTCTATGCGGCTTCCTTTTCTTCCTTCCTTCTGGCTTCTCTTGCTTTTGTCCATGGAGTTAACGTTAAGGACCCGAACAAGCTCTTTGTTTCCTCTAGGCAGTCCTCGTCACTTCTTCCGGCTTCCCGGTCAGATTCCTCCAGACCCTCGCCTTCACTTACTCCCTTAGGTAGTCCTTCGGCGCATCTTCTGAATCTCTCCCTTCGCTCGGGTTGCTGCTGTGCGAGTACGGCTTTTCTAGTGGCTTGTTCATCTTCGAGTTCCTTCTTTAAATCTCTAATTTTATTCAATTGATTGGGCATAAATTCTATTCAATCATCGATTGTCAGAGCACTCTCTCCTTCAAACAATTATGTGATTCCGTCCTCATTCATCCTCGCATTGATATTCTCCAAAAATGGTATTCCCATTTATCCACTCATTCCGTCACTTGCCAAATTCGTTTGGCAACGGCGCCAAATGCTTGCCCGTTGGGGTAAACTTAAAATTGCATAGACATAGTATAGGAAATGTAATAAACACAGAATGTATCAAAGAACAATAGATGCTTTCATTAATCATTCCAACATATGAGTACATTCACACAATCATTCCTTCACCCGTAGGTGGTACATATTTATCTACCCGCTACCCGAAGGGGTGTGACCAAACATCACCACCCAACCCAACTGCCCTTTGGTAATAACTAATTCCCGTCGGGACCACATAACTAATACATGACATAACATAAAGTAGTCTTTCCGGCTAACAAATAGTGACTTTATCAAACTAGTTAGCTTACAACACACCTATATCCACTTAGGACTTTTAGTCTTTTGTCTCACTTCATCTAGTTGAGACATGTGTACTCACTTTGTGAGACACCTAGTGCATACACATTAGCCACTTGCTAGCACACTTGTCAAGTGTGCTCACAAGTGTTCCATGTTTGGAGGGGTAGTCAATCATAGTTTCCTACCTTCTCATCATCTACCTCTCCTATATGTGCAAGGCTCTTCTTGTAGAAAGTTGTGCTCTCCTAAAAATTACTTATTCTCACTATAAATAATAGATATTTTAATTTGTCCTAATCAGTTTCACTTGTAGAAAGTTGTGCATTTAGATTCTGGCAAAATTCCAACAGTCATATGCTAGTGCAAATTGTTGTTATAAATGCTTATCATAATGATAGGTTATTGTAGTGACATTGTAATGATGGTACTATAGCAGCACTGTAGAAAACTGAATTTCTAAACCAAACACACCACACTGAAATGAAAACACACGAAACTTATACACCAACTGGAAACTAGAAACACACTACAATCTTCTCATCTTAAGTACAGTTCCTAAATGAAACCAGCTCAAAGAATAAGAAGGTTTTCATCCTTTGCTAATGTCTAGAAACCAAGAGAGCTTTCCTTCTATGAATACCACCCAAGTTGTGAAAACCATTGAAACTGAATCCAAATCAAACTTTGATCACACTGGGATGATACTAAAAATGTAAGATGATGATCGAAGCCAACCAGGTGACTTAAAAAAAATAGACATACTCTTCAAGAAGATTAGAGAGCACCCCAGGAGTTTGAAAGCATCACTGCAGTTAATTAAGCCACTTGAGATCAAAGTCATCAACGGAAACCAAGAAAGACTGAACCTGCATCCTCCAAAATGTTTGGAGTTCTCAGCTCACCTAGAAGCTTAAGAGAAAACTCATAAACTAGCCAAAAGCTCATGAAGCAATATTGCGAAAAATGGGGACATTACACATTCTCAAATACTCATATGGCAGATCATTTGCTTTAATAGGGTGCTTAACCTTGAGTTCTCCAAGCCAACATATAGGCACAAAATGACAAACAAAATAGGGGTGCATCATGCAATGGTATGATTTGTATCATGGTGAGTGTTGTGCTTGTGTGGTGATACCTATTGCAACACCTTAGGGAAAACCCCCTTGGTTTAGAAGAGCTTCTAAGTGAAGGTCTTACCCAGCTCAATAATTGGTCCTTACTTGCCGGACCTAAACATAGGTTTTGTGGATATTCTTCCTAAGTTTGACACCCCTAGCACTAGGAAGACTATCCAAACTCCAAGATTCGGGGCTTACAACTCAGATCACCAAAAACTAGAAGATAATATTGTACCAATGTGAGGATTAAATCAATTGTGTAGACTTATGACTATTTTGTAGACTTCATTAATAGAAGCCTTTGGGTGTCCTCACCAATTAAGGATAGGAACCATGGTAGGTATTGAATCTAGAGGAGAAATCTTATTTAAGATAAAGACACAATGTCCACTAGGGAGGGGGTGAGAAATATGGCTTCATCCTCAATTTGAGGAATTTTCAATTGAGCCAAAGAATTGTGGATTTTAGTTGGATAGATAGACTTGCTCACAAATGGAAATGAACAATTGTATTCTCCGAAATAATATCTTCACCATGGGACATGTAACTAACTATATGTGGAGAACCTGATGTTTCATGTTTAGGATGGCACAAGTCTTGTAAAAATAGTAGTGAAAGAGAATCACCAATTCCTAAAAACTATAGCAATTGCCAATGACAAACTAGATTGTGTAGGCAGAGCCAAGTTGCCTAGTACAGCCAATATTTAGATGTTGTACAATTCTGCATTGATTGGTTTGTAAAAGCATATTTTACATTATTCATAATTTCCTGCACTAACTTGGTCTAGCTCTCAAGCCAAAAAATGACAGAGTGCTGGTATGACTGACAAGGATTTGCTCAATCATGATAATACTTGGGGATTCCCATAAAGAAAATTGTGAGGCTTCCATAGTAGATTTTGGATCCATTTTGGTTCAGACCTAGGATCAAGGAGAATCCACCAAGGTTTTGAGTCAATCATCTAGATTGCAAGAAATGATTTGTTTAATCTTTTTCTATAATTTATGAGTGTTAAAAAACACAGAACAATAGTTCCAAAAGGCCAACATCTAAAAATCATATGTTCCTAAAATTATTTTTGAGGGGACAAGAATCATCCAAATCAAAAACTTATGCTAGGAGATAATTACACTGCATGAGGAAGCTTTATGTTTCCAAGAATTCAATAGGACGATTAGACCACCAACATGAAAGTAACTCATCAAACCTGAAGGCTACCAGAGAGCGTAGATTTAGATGAGGGTAAGTTGCAGAATCCCTTATAACTGGATCTGGCAGTAAGAAAAGAAAGAGAGAATGGAACTTCAACGAGTATAAATATGTGCACAGTGATATGTAGTATGTATATACTGCAGCCTTTTTGAATATACAAGAAGCCCAGGTGACAATGTGAAACATTGAATGAGCTACACTAATTCACTTGACTATATTTCACAGTTACCGATTCTCTCCTCCGAGCCTTGGATGCGGAAGCGGGTGCTTACAGAGGCGGGTGCGGAAGCTGGTGCGCTCTGGATGTGCCCAGGAAGCGCATCATAGGGCGCTTACAGAGGCGGGTGCGGAAGCTGGTGCGCTCTGGATGTGCCCAGGAAGCGCATCACAGGGCTGTGGATGCGCTTCCTGGGCACATCCGGGGCGCATCAATGAGTATCCAGGGCAGAAAACGTGAAAACTGACATTTTTTCACTTAAAATAACATTAAAACATGTGCTTAATACCTTTTTTTATTATTGTTTTTGCCTCTAAACCCTAAAATGGCCCTCATAGAGACCATTCATTGTTTTTTGATCTCATTTTGTTTGCTGCTTTGCATATATATATAAACGCATCCAACCCCCTCCCCCCCCCCGAAAAAAACATTTGAGCATCCGCACACCCAAATCGGCAACTTAGCTATATTTAATTAAATGCACTAGCCCATGTGACCATGTCTCATCATTCATACAGCAATTTCTTCAATCTTTAACCTTTATCAAGTTTATACAGTATTGACTAGGCTAGAAGATATGTTCCTTATCTCTTTATACTCTTATCCAAGATAGTTATGAGTTCAGTCATTAGTAGTAATTTTAGAAATATGTATGCCTTGCACACTGTCTTGACATTATAAAAACATATGTGGCTGCTCCATAATGTCTTTCATTTATCTTGATTCTTAATATATTTAAATATCCTTTCTTACTCCTAAACAGTCGAATCATGTTCTCCAATGGATAAATATTCCTGTTTCCTATATCCTAACTTCTGTCAACTTTCATTTTATGGATAGGAATGAAAAAATAATCCATCTTAAGAGTTAATATACTCTTTAGATTTCTAGATCTATATCCACTTCTAGCAGCACATAGCACTGACAGTTCAAAATTAAAAACAGTAAAAGCGTACAAACAATTTATGAAGGATGAATCATGAAAGTCAAAAAAAGACAATGTTTACCAAAATTCTGTTCAATTTTGATAGGTGTGGCATCTTTCATGCTTAATGCTGAAAATCCTGCCTTGATAAAAGAATCACTATGCTTCATGAGATCCGATGCGATATTCTTTTTCTCAGGTTCCTGCCAAATGTCTCAATAAGATGTGGCTTTATTTGAGATTAAGGTAACAACTAGATTAACAAGACAAACCGCTGTGTAGAAAGTATACTGTAGAATAAGCCTGAACAGAAAAAGAAGCCCAAAACATGCATCTTAAGTTTATAATATTCTACTTACCAAAGGGAAAATTTTAGGCCCGCCAAAGTTTAAATCGAGGTATTCAAGTAAATCCAGGCTTTCACCTATGACTTTTCCATTGTGTTCAAGTGCAGGAACCTGTGTCAAGATATTTATTGTAAACTCAAAGTTAATAATAAAGTGTTTAGGTTTTTTAAGCATATGAAATGACTCAAGGTTTCATGAAAGAGGAACATAATTTAATTGAAGAAAACTGTCATTGCTTTTTTTATTTTCATGCTAAAAAGAGATTGAATTCTTAAGACCAAATCCTATGCACTCTTAACATGTCAACTTCCATGACAGAAATTTTATAAGGCCATGTTTATTAGGATAACACTTTATCTGATAATCTTAAAATCTGACAGCTACGAATGTATTGAAGTCGATTTTATATTATTCAGTAAGGGTGGGTAACAATATTGATTAATCAGAAGTGAAATTTTATACAAAATTGATTGTCAACGAATATGACTAGATGGCCTAGATTTCTAATCTTCAAAAGGCATCAAAAGCATATGAACTTGTAAAAGAGGGCTATTTAAAATGGGGAATAGTTGTTCTGTTGAACTAATGTCTTTTGACAACCATAAAGCTGCTCAATTTACAGTCCCTGGATATAGAAAATTTGCAGAACTTTGAGGTAATATGATATCAGCCAAATAAGTTCACAAAGAGAAAATTAGTAATCCCATCTTATATAAGATATACCAGCAATAACCATAAAACAGTGTTATTTTACATATTGTAAAAATACAATTTATAAACCAGTGTTGTATTAGTGTTCGTCCACAATTAGTGAGACAATATTAAAGAAGCTACTAAGGCCTCAGAAATAAAAGCATTTTATGAGCTTTCATCTAATATTAGCGACACAATATTCAAGAAACTAGCTACTGTTTTTTGGTAATTTGGATGAACCAAACTTCACCTTATTTTGAGGATTGTAATTAAATAAAGTTGTGCTACAAAATACCTACTTAATAAATGTAATAACCTCCCTATACTTTTATACCAAAATATTGCACTTTTCACCAGTTTTGATACCGAAGCATTTTGTCAAAAAGTTGGCATTCAGTTGGTATATATTTGTTTTCAACTGTTTGAATTGCTTGCGGTGCTTGAGGTGCTTCACCTTCCTGGCCTGCTTGAGGTACTTGAGTTGCTTGACCTGCTTTAAGTTTCAAAATAGACCAGACAACAATATTCATAGATTCCTGATACTCCTTATGTATGCTATGGAAGCCACGTATTGTGTACGACAACTTTATTGAGTGATGTGACTCCTTAAGTGAGGGCTGCACAAACCCTTTTGTCTTCCAACAAGGCTGTCTTACCTATATTTTAGGCTTTAAAAAACTTAGCCAAAGCTGCACCTCCCTTAGGCAAGATTAGTTTTGACCTTACCTTGATGCCACGTCACTCTCCAAAGGAGCCAAATATGGTATGGAGCTTTATGGGAATGTTGCAATTACTTGTTTTGAGGCTAACATTGACTCTTTTGACCACTTTTAAATGCTACGTTGAGGTTTTTGGAGGCCGCAGAGTTTCATGAAGTCTAAAACTCTTCCCTTAATCATTGATTTCTCTTCTTGCTGAAAATTATGTGATGCGGCTTCCTTAAAGGAGGCT
Organism: Chamaecyparis obtusa; assembly: GCA_027943335.1. Lineage (NCBI taxonomy): Eukaryota > Viridiplantae > Streptophyta > Pinopsida > Cupressales > Cupressaceae > Chamaecyparis > Chamaecyparis obtusa. The sequence goes on from BSBK01001430.1 coordinate 1,225,727, forward strand.
GTAAATTTTGACTTCTTCAGGAGCTAACAAAGGGTATGGCTAGGTAGAATAACTAGCACATAAAATATTTTATTTTATTTCTTTTATCACAGCACCCACTGCACAAAAATATCTGTTTTTTCTCATTCACGCAACACAAAAATTTTATAATTGTACTTGCTTGTAAATCTCACAAATTACCCAAAACTCCTTTCCTAAAAGCAAATACCCAAACTTATGAAAATTAAACCTTCAGCACAAATCCATTACCTACAAATTTTCAGTACATGCATGAAATCTGAGTGATTCCACTTGCAAATTGGCTAGGCCAGATCTCTCACTACCAAAACCAAATTCCCTTAAGGTTTACATCCTAGGGATTGCAAAGTGGAACAGCACCTCAAACTCCCAAAAGAGTTTTGTCAAAAGAAACAACCAAGAATGAATCAAATGAACCTCTTCAGCCTCTTTATCATCCTCTAAAGAACTTTCAAGAAATTATTATTTAAAATCACATTTTTTAAATAATAATCTTTTTACTCTCTAAACTGACATTATTTAATTTTTACTGTTAAAGCACATTAGTCACTTGAAATTCACCTTAATAAATAGCTAATATAAGTTGTCCTCAAATTCACCTTTTGACAACACTAATTAATATTTTAATTTTTAATTAGTTTCTGCACATATGCCCAAGGTTGCCAAAAACATAAAATCAGCCCGAAGGTAAATTCTGAATATGTCAACATACTCTCAAAACTGAGTAGTGATCCAATGTTAATACTTTACAAAAATAGTATATTCCTCCTCCAAGTATGAAATGCACTTAAATGAAAAAATATTTTTGGCTAGTTTCAAGTTCTTTTGTGAGCTTCTAGGTGTGCTAGTAAGAGATCCTAACTTCCTGGAGGATCCGGCTTCAGCCTTATTTGGCATTTGTTTATGGCATTGGGCTTAGTTGGTGTTCTAGCTTGCAATGACACTTTTATGAGCATTTTCAGGCATCTAGGGTATTCCCCAAAGTTCTTGGAGAGCACATCTATTTTTAGCAAGTCTTTGAGTTGACACCTATCATCATCCCACTGCCTCAATGTTATCATGGCTTAATCGGTTCGGGCCTCCAAACCCTAGCCAGTCCTTTTGGCAACTCAAACAAAAATATTTATGTTAGAAAGTAAAGATCCCTTAGTATAACTAAGAGGGGGGGTGAACCAGTTATAGTGATAAAACAACTTTCTGCCCAACTATGGATATCAATTACTGTCTTTATACATGCATATAATAAAGTACTGAAAAGTAAAATCAAGTTTAACATAATGAAACGCATAACACCATATTTTGTTAACTAGGGAAACCTTGGCCAAGAAAACCCCGGTGGGGATGGTACCCACAAAATGATCCACTAATCAAAAGTATCTTGTGAAAGATATTGACCCTGTGAGGAGTCTATTACATCCGTATAGTGTATCTGTCCTTGTGAGAGGACTAGGCCCTATTAAAAGCATTTGACCCTGTGAAGAGTCAATCATACAATACAAAAATGGATCTTACTGTTAATACAAAGTGCTCACTAAACATATAGTACATATACAACTTCGCAATACAAAACTTTGACTGCTACTAATATCTTCAATATCTTATCAGTCCTTGTAAGTGCTCCCATAAAATCAAACATACAATTGTTCTTTGCTCTAATCATCAAATTCGCATCTACACATAACATATAAAGTGTGCATATGCCAATCATATCATTACAATACAATTGGCCATCTCACTTAAACAAAAGTGTCTTCCTTTATACCTTTCTCTTTATCCAGTCGGCTTTCAACTTAATCATACGTTACCAGAACTTTAATATCTCATTTTGTCGTGTTAGGATGGACATCTAGGATGTTGTCCCAAACTAATTCATAACTTTATTTCACAATCAAAAGTAACTTGTTAGCCAAAACTCGATATACTCTAACTTGCCTTGTTTCTGCGATATACATACTAACTTAGAAAAACTTCAGAAATCATAACCAAAACATAGTATCTTCTTTAGCACGACCATACACATCATAAATGATGTCCATACTATCTATAGTGAAGCTCGCTAAAGTCCAACTGTCCATAGTAAACCTCCCTGAATAGATCTCTGTGTCTGCTCACTGTAAACTGCCTTATACTTGGACAATTTCTAAGTATCCCTTATCCAGACTTCAGCTAAAACAAAAAGCCCAAAATGTGTCTATATGTTTCCATAAATGACAACCCTATCATATCCCTTTAGCCAAATTGCCAACAATCTCCCCCTTTGGAATTGATGGCAACATGTGAAAAATTGGCTAAGTATGCATAGTTACAAAAATCTTCAAAATTTGGCTTGTGAAAACTTTGTGGATCAGCTATATTTTTACCATCTTATACATACTGACTCCCCCTTTCTATATACTCCTATATATATCCTTATAACTCCTATATATTCATCCTTATATAATTTTTCTGTCTACTTCTCCCCCTTTGACATCAATGATAAAGATAGGGAAAAAGAGTGTATATACATGTCAAAATTTTGTTTCATACCTTCATCCTTCAAGGGTGCGAGATTTGTGGTGATGGCTGAATGAATCCCATTAGTTGCATACAATCCACAAATTTGTTCTTCAAATTTGCAAATTTTGTATCTCAAGAGTTTTTCATTGTTAACCCTTTGCCAAGTGACTCACACAGTCCATATGTTGTCACTTCTGCTCCTGTCAAATTGACAAATTGAAATTTCCCAAAAGTTGTCCTTGCTACTATCATGTTGTCAAGTTCTTTCTGCAGTAGGTCAATCTTTGCAGATAATTGGCCTCTAAATAGGCTGAATCTCTTTAATAACATGTCCTTGTTTTGATGGAGAGTAGTTAACTCTTCATATGCTTGGCTCAACTTGTCTTCCTCATCAATTATTCTTACCTCATTGTTCTTTATATGCTCAGTCATATCATTTATTTCCTTTTCTTTGGCTGCAATGGTCTCTGTTGTTCTGAAAATGTGTTTGTGTGCCCTTGCACATTCAAAAATAATGTCTTTACCTTCTAAGATTCGGAATCTTATATCTTTTATGCATTTATCTAGGTGTTCCAAGTCTTCCTTGATGTTCTCATTTAGCTTATTGAACAACTGAGATTCATATTCTGTTTGCGTTGTTGTTTTTGCTATTTCTTTTAGTGAAGAAAACTGTGGATTAAACTTTTCAATAACTTTTTCTAATTTCTTCTCATTCTCATTCTCAACAAAACGAATTTGATAAGGCAATGTTTTCTATAGCCTGTCAAGTGTTAGATTTAGACATTTATCTGCAAATTCTATTTTCCTTTTAGTTTCCTCAATTCCTTTTGAAAATGCAAGTGTTGATAATTGCATATACTTTAAAGGATTTGTCATTCCTTTTAGTAGATCAGAAAGATCATCATGTGATGAAGATGTATCTACCTTTTCTTTACCTTTATCTGTATGCACTGGAATGATTTTCTTTGCTTGCTCTGTTTCTTCCTTCTTTTGTTCTGAACTTTCCTCTTGTATCTCTAACTGTTCTTGTACTATGGTAGGTGTGGTAGAGGATGCTTGAGTGGTCTTTGATTCTGATTGCTGTTGTATCTCACTTTGTTGAGTCTCGTATTTCTCTTTATTTTGCTCTTCTTGCTTGTTAGGTTCATTGATTTGCATATCCCCACCCAAATTGTCAACATCTTGTACTTGATCTAGAAATGTGTCCTCTTTATCATCAATGGGGTCCAATGTAATCTCAACTCCTTCAATAATTAAATCCAGTTGCTTACTAGTACTTGGTTGCTCATCCTTTGCAAGTATTTGAATTGAATCTTCAGCTAACCCTTTCAATGCATTTTTGGCTATTTGTTTTGTCACTCCGGTGACAATGTATTTTTCCAACATGAATAGATTCATTCTTTTCTTGCTTCTAAGGGAATTGTCCATGATGCGAAGTACCTTTTTCAATTGATCTTCTAAAATATTGGGGCTAAGGTTCCTTACAACATCATTTCTTAACTTTAAAATCTACTTCATTTGCTCTATCCTTCCTTATTTCCCATCTGTCATAAAGTTCTTTTGGTATGCTGCCCTGAATTTCTATGAGTGCTTTTTTGTATTCCAAAAGATATGTAAACACTGTGATTTCTAAAGCTGTCTTCTGATTAAGATTATATCTATCAAAGAATTTCAATTGCTCTAGATTACCTTCTTTGAGTATTATGTTATTCAGTCTCCCAAGGTTAGGTTTCCAACCTTTCCTTGTGCTAGTAGAAGGTGTCTTCTATTCTACGATGTTTTCTTTCTTCTTAACTTCTTTGACTTGTTCAATTTCTTATTCAGCTTTCTCTTCTTCGTTTGAGTCCTTAGCTTGAATTACCTTAGGATTCTTTGATGTGGGTTTTTTTGTCATAGCCTTTTGTCTCTTAGGTCTGCTAGGAGAGGTAAAAACTGGTTCTATTTTCTGACATTCCCAACCGGTGCTGAGAGGGGAGGGGTGAATCAGCACCTCTAAAACTTTTCTCCTCTTTAAATCCGGTGAAGTAAACTTACAGCTGAAAGGTAAACATATTTAAGCATATAATAACAGTAAGCAAACAATCACACAGTAACACTAGATATATCACGTGGAAACCCGATTAGGGTAAAAACCACGGTGTGAGGAGACCTCGCAAATTTTGTACTCTTCTAGAGTACAACCTGTTATGAGCCTTCCTAGTTAAAGGATCAAAACGCACTGTTAGATGCGACCTGGTTAAGGGATTTGTTACAATAAGGTCAGTTAGTGCCTGCCTGGTTAAAGGACTTTGAACACCTTACAAGATGCCACCCGGTTAGGGGATTTGATACAAGGGACCTATTGGAATCCACCCAAATACTGAGATTTTAACTATTGTAATTGCTAGAAAACAATAGAGGGATTGACCTTTTACAGATGGCTATGCATAGCCTTGTAAGATCTCTGTTTGAGCTCAACTGAGAATCATCACCGGTCGTCGCAGGTGTGTTCTCTACTGTAGTGCTTTTCTGCACACACTTCTTACTCTTCTTCTCTTACTGATTTACCCTAGCTTCTTTTGAGCTCTTCAGGTTCACTCTTTTCTATGGCAGAATGAAGGCAACGTCTATTTGCCTTAGGTAGAGGAAAATATAGTCTTAGCCCTAATTGCGCTCCACGTGCATGACCTAATTGCAGATCCTTATCGGATTCATTACTCAGTGAAGTACCAGTTTACTAAGGAAACATCCGATGCATGCCCTTGCCTTATCTGCCTTATGAAGAAAGCAATAGTTGTGTGTCAAGAAACTTTCCTTCATAGGAGATAACGCTTTGTTTTAAAGCCACTGATTCCATCTTTAAATCCTCCAAACGCGCCTCAAACCGATTGCCAATTTAACTCAAAGACTTTCGGATTTAGTGCAGAAAATCTCAGTCAAAGAGTCGGTCTGAACAGGTAGTTTGACTATGATTTCCTCGGTTCATACCGGAGTCATTTAATAGATTGGTAGTGATCCTCATGCTGTGAACAGGTAAGAGTCATCCCTTTCCTTGGCTCTCCTCACTAGTTGCACCGTCCTCGATTGTATTGTTGACACCGGTTTGTTGTTGATTTCTCTGTGTTTGACTACACCGGTTGTAGCCAGGTCCTTGGTTGAAGGTGGAGTCCTCCGTTACTTGACTGTTTACTATACCCGGTTTTAGATGCTTTGACAAGTGACCGGTTCTTATATGTTGGCACCATCTGCTAAACCATCCTTCCTTTATACAAATCTCCTTGGATCTTTAGACAGTATAGAGGTGACAAGTCTCTATACTCTTTTTCCAATCAATGACAACACTAGTACCGATAACAAGCTTACCGGTTATCATCACTTAATGCCAACAATCTCCCCTTTTGGCATTGATGGCAAAACTTTGATGGGCAATCACAGTATCACTGGGTTACTGTGCTTGTATCTCTTTACCACTGCTATGCTACAGTCTTCCAGTTATTGCCAAACTCTCCCCCTTTTTGACAATAATGCCAAAGGCTAGTCAGAGAGACTACCTTTTTCTAATGTGCTCCCCCTATGAGCAGCATTCATTTTTCATCAGTCTAGAAAAGATGAGGTGTATCACTCTGTTGAAGCATAATGAACTGATGATCACCTTTGCAGGATTACTCAAGATCATGAAGGGGTATCACCCCTAGTTTACCTCTGAGATACTCAAAGGTACTCTTTGGTAATGGCTTTGTGAAGATATCAGCAATTTGTTCTTTTGTGGAAACATACTCCAATCTCACCTCCTTGTCTTGTACCAGCTCTCCCAAGTAATGATAATTGATGGCAATGTGCTTTGTCTTGAACTGCATAACAGGGTTCTTGGATATGTTAATTGCACTAGTGTTATCACAATAGATAGCTATCAGTTTAGGTATCTATTCTTTGATTCCTTCCAACAGTTGTTTGATCCAAATCATCTGTGTGCAATTGATTGCTACAGCAACATATTCGGCCTCTGCAGTAGATTGTGAAATACTATTTTGTTTCTTACTTGTCCACGAAACAATTCTTCCACCGAGAAAGAATGCACCACCACTTGTGCTCTTTCTGTCAACAATGTTGCCAGCCCAGTCTGCATTAGTTGTAATGTCCCCGTTTTTTAGACTTTGGGATTAGCTTGTTTTGGCGACCCTCATAGGCTAATCAGGTGATTAGAGGGGGTCAGATGGCGGAGCCAATGTTGGGATTCCATTTTGGAGGTTCAGTTTACGAGGTCTGCTCTTCATTCGGGTCATTTTGGTCAACTTACTATTTTTAGTAAGTGGTATTTTGGGTATGGCCAGGATTAGCAGAGAGTCTGCACAGAATGTCAGATGTCTCAGGATCGAGTTTTAGGGAATCTCTAGTTTGAGAGACTTACTATTTTTAATAAGTCTATTTTTAGCAGTTGGCTATTTTTGGCAGTGGGTTATTTCTGGCAGGTCAGTTGGCGTTTGAGGCTCTGGTGTCAAAAATGAGTTTGTCACAGTCAATGTGATTCAGTGGCTTTGGTTTTGAAGGTTATCGTTATTAAATTAAATTATTTTAATTTAATAACTTTATTACTTTGTAACTGTAATGTTATAAAGTGAAGTTTTCATTTAAAGCCTTTTTAAGGGAATAAAAAGTGAAATTGTGCTTTTTCCGAAAAAGTTATATATTCATTTCGAAAAAGCACTTTCATTATCTATTGTTGAATTATGATTTTATTGAAGTTTGTGAGAGAGACAACCCAGCTAGGGTTTCGAGGACTGTTTCGTCTTCTGGCAATTTGAGCCATTATAGATTGATGGTGAATTTTGCAGCTATTTCTGAGATCATAGTTCAGTGCTAATGTATACTAGATTTATGATAAGTTTTAATCTACAGGCAAATCGATTTGTTATCCAAGGGTTCAATTTGTTTTCCTGCTCAAATTCTGAAATTGTTTGGAGGAGTTACTGTGATTCTTCATTTGATAATTGAATTTGAATTTAGTGAGGGTTTTCCAATTATCAAGAGACATTGAATAATCTAGAGTTGTGTTTCATTGGGAGGACTTGCAAAATTGCTCCAAAGCATTCTCAGCCCTCACGTGAGTGCTGTGTGGAGTCTTAGCACGCTGCATGAGGTTTGGTTGGCAACAACACCCCTTTCCTCCAGCTCACGTGACTGCCTAGGAAACCGTTTAATGCTGCAAGGAGGCTGCGTGAATATCAGGACAATCACAACTTCAATTTAAGCTGCCACGTGACTGCTTTATGGTGACATTTCTATAATCTGGGCTGAATCATGGCATTTGTGGAGGGTATCACACTTAGTAAAGATTGCAGCATTTACCAGGTGCCAATTAATTAATATTAATTAATTCTGAAGTTATACAATTTGCAGCCAGTGTATTAAATGATAAAAACTTAATGTGCAAATGTTTTACTTTGAGATTGAATTAAATTCAATAGAGTTTATCTTAATTTTGTTGATCAATAATAAAATTTGAAGTTTAGAGGAAATTTATGTTCACAAAGGAAAACAAGTATCCAATTTATCAAATTTCTTTGGAAAATCAATGTGGCAATATTGAGAGCCAAACAGGCTCTTTACAGTGGTATCAGAGCATTTTTCCTACCATCCTGTGGGGTCTGGATTCTTTTATATTCTGATGTTATTTTAAAAGTGATCAGCACTTCCACTCTTTCTAGCTATGGACAAATACAAGAGGACTAGTTCTAGAAGTCGCCGTAGCAGTATGGAAAAAAGAGAGGAATTAAATGCTTTAATAGAAAGCATGGAGAGACTTAGACTGCATCAGCAGAGATTGGCTGAGAGTTTGTCAGATCCAGTTACAGTAGACAGGACAGCGACATATATGGTCTCTTCCTTTAGAAGGCCGACATTGAGTTTGCAGGGGAGAAGGCTAGAGTTTTCTCCGACAATAGTCCATGATGCTGATGTTCCTACATCTAGTTCAGCACCTGCTATTCCCATCCGCAGTGGTGGTGATGGATTTATTGCACAGGAGCCAGTGGATGTTTTAGTGCCATTGGTTGACAGCAGCACTGAGCATCACCAGGTTGAGGCTCCCAGAGCAATCACTACGGATTGTACAGAGGCAGCTGATGTTGCAGTTATCACTGAGTGTTCAGATTCGTCCATGGAGGGAGTTATCATTGGAGATATTTATGTCAGCTATAGTAGTGTTGCTCCAGTTCAGGAGGCAATTGCTTCCTTAGATGGGACCGATGCATGTATGGAGTCTCCCAGTGGTGATGTTGGTGATTTGGGTACCACAGCAGAGTCAGATATGACAGTTGGTGCTCCAGCATTATTGGTGCACACCTTGACATTGAGTCATGTGTGCAGAGTCAGGTGTCAGCACTTAAGATTTCAGCAGGAGATGTGGGAGCTGATAGTATATACACATCTGATGACACTTTTGAGGATGCTGTGAGCTACATTGGGGATGACACCCCCTGTGAGATGTTGGGTGATGACTGCCAGGAGCATATGAGCTCTGACAACTCAGAGGTTTATGATAGCAGTCACAGTGTGGGATCAGTACAGGAGACAATGGTTTTGTCCTGTGTTGAGGATGTGAGCATGGAGCTTTCTAGAGATGACACTCAGGATGGGAGTGTTGTAGTTGATTTGGGCAACGTAGTTTCATGCCACAGTATTGTTGATTCACATGACGACATTGAGTCTTGTATACAGCCGGAGTTAGTGGAGGAGCTGCAGATAGATGATGTAGACACTAGCATCACAGATATTTCCAATGTGGAGAGCAAGGATGATGAGTGTTGTAGTGTTTCTGGCTTTCTATATCTGACTATGGGTGTGGACTCGGCATTGTCATGTGGTGGGGGTGGATTCCAGGATTCTATGTTACAGGCACTCACAGATGAGGATAGGGAAGCTTATGAGTGGCAGGAGTTTGTTACAGCCAGGGCTTCCACTTTTAGAGAAGGGGTTACTTCTTCGGTAACTCATGAGGATGTATCCTAGGTTCTGGACTGTCAGATGGTTGCAGAGGACTTGTCTGATGCCTGTACTCAGTTTGTAGATGTGTACTCAGATGAAAGTACACAGAGAGACAGTGATCTTGAGGGGAGTTTGTTGGATACAACTTCCTCTCATAGTGTAGATAGTGTGTTTGAGGTCATTCATAGGAGGCCCGTTGTGCAGAGTCACCATGTGACTAGCCAGTTGCGAGTTGATGAGAGATATTACTTCTACTCTCAAGCATTTTGATGCCGCTCATCAGTTGTTGGCTGTTTATGGTTGGGGTGCTCCTATGACAAATGAGCCCAGCGGTGGTTACCTTTCATTGACAGAGATTCATTCCTTGCGTGAGGCTATCAAGATTTTGAGACAGAATTACTTACAGATGGTAGATGACCGAGATCACCTAGTTGAGTGGGGAAGTATAGCTTATGAGGCACTGATGGACACGGAGGAGGAGGTGAGTGAGCTTACCCAGGAGCATACAGTGACTGCTAAGGTTTTAGAGGACACTCAGCGGGCTGTTCAGGAGTTGCAAATCCAGTTAGAGGAGGTGAGCGTGGAGTTGGAGCATTTATGATCCACACCAGTCCCAGATCCAATTCGATTGCACATTGAGGTAATTGATGGTGAGTGTGCTCTTACGGTTGGTGATGAGGAACATGATGATGTGGCAGACACATGTTCAGGATATGGGAGCATTTGGTAAGGATGAGGTAGGAGTACCAGTCGAGTCAAGCTCTCAGGTTGATTTGCTTCCTTTTGTTGGAAGTGAATCTATTTCATCATCTCACATGAATGATAGCATGGGACAGTTAGCTGTGCCACATTTTCAAAGGGATCAACTGTGGATTGTGGGGGAGCAAGTTGACACTTCCACATATAATTTCTACTGCACTGAGTTATTCATGGAGTATTTACTTGAGAGTGCAGATGTGTGACAGGATTCTTATACAGTATCTGAGGGTACTCTCATCCAAGGTTCTTGTGCTATTCGGAGGTTGGTAGGGAAGATTGCAGAGACTTTATCTACTATGCTTCCCCACAGGGATTTCGAGGTTGGGTTTGTTGAGAGGGTTGCTCAGGTTCCTACCCAACCTGTAGTTAAACAGAGTCAGAGATTGGAGCCATCTCATGATTCCAAATTTGGTCATGATGAGCCATTGACAGAGATTGGGTTTCTTACTAGCATTATACAGTAGGGTATGCTCATCATTTTTTTTTTGACCCACAGGTGGAAGATTTGATCTCACGCAAGGGTAAACCGGCTCCAGTTTCTTACCATCCATTATGAAATGGATTGGCACCATCTTTTACAGATAGGATCGATAGTTGCAAGTTAGACTACTTGCAATATCCACACACTCAAGACTATTTGTCAAAGGGCAGAATTGATAACAATGATTCTGGCACATTTGGTTATTGTCGTTTTCTTAGTGCAGTTGGGTCTGAGTGTCGGATAGACAGGGACTTGGATTTTGATAAAGTTGTTATTTTAGTTGGGTTGAGTTCCACTGGGTTGTTTTCTGCATTGGCATCTACAGTTGGTCTTCTGATGTTGTTTTCAGTGATGTCCGTTATTCGGGTGTTTAGGGCAGTTTCTCAGATGCTGGTGTTTGTTCTGTTGGTATTTTCTTCACAGGAGTATGGTGAGGATCGAGACATTACTTATGACCATCATTGGGATCCGAGTGGTTGGCGATGTTGCATGTTTTTCCTGATTGCTTGAGGACAAGCAATCTTGGGAAGGGAGGACTGTAATGTCCCCATTTTTTAGACTTTGGGATTAGCTTGTTTTGGCGACCCTCACAGGCTAATCAGGTGATCAGAGGGGGTCAGATGGCGGAGCCAATGTTGGGATTCCATTCTGGAGGTTCAGTTTACCAGGTCTGCTCTTCATTCGGGTCATTTTGGTCAACTTACTATTTTTAGTAAGTAGTATTTTAGGTATGGCTAGGATTAGCAAGGTGTCTGCACGGAGTGTCAGATGTCTCAGGATCAAGTTTCAGGGAATCTCCAGTTTGAGAGACTTACTATTTTTAGTAAGTCTATTTTTAGTAGTTGGCTATTTTTGGCAGTGGGTTATTTCTGGCAGGTCAGTTGGCGTTTGAGGCTCTGGTGTCAGAAATGAGTTTGTCACAGTCAGTGTGATTCAGTGGCTTTGATTTTGAAGGTTACCATTATTAAATTAAATTATTTTAATTTAATAACTTTATTACTTTATAACTTTAATGTTATAAAGTGAAGTTTTCATTTAAAAGCCTTTTTAATGAAAAAAAAAGTGAAATTGTGCATTTTCCAGAAAAGCTATATATTCATTTCGAAAAAGCACTTTCATTATCTATTGTTGAATTATGATTTTATTGAAGTTTGTGAGAGAGACAACTTGGCTAGGGTTTTGAGGACTGATTCCTCTTCTGGCAATTTGAGCCATTACAAATTGATGGTGAATTTTGCAGCTATTTCTGAGATCATAGTCCAGTGTTGATGTATACTAGATTTATGATAGGTTTTAATCTACAAGCAAATCGATTTTTTATCCAAGGGTTCGATTTGTTTTCCTGCTGAAGTTCTCAAATTGTTTGGAGGAGTTACTATGATTCTTCATTTGATAATAGAATTCGAATTTGCTGAGGGTTTTCCAATTATCAAGAGACATTGAATAATCTCAGGCTGTGTTTCATTGGGAGAACCTGAGAAATTGCTCCAAAGCATATTCTCAGCCCTCACATGAGTGCTGTGTGGAGTCTTATCAGGCTGTGTGAGGTTTGGTTGGCAACAACACCCCTTTCCTTCAACTCACGTGACTGCCTAGGAAACCGTTTAATGCTACAAGGAGGCTGCGTGAATATCAGGACTTCAATTTAAGCTGCCACGTGACTGCTTTATGGTGATGTTTCTATAATTTGGGCTGAGTCATGGCATTTGTGGAGGGTATCAAACCTAGTAAAGATTGCAGCATTTGCCAAGTGCCAATTAATTCATATTAATTAATTCTGAAGTTATACAATTTGCAGCCAATGTATTAAATGATAAAAACTTAATGTGTAAATGTTTTACTTTGAGATTGAATTCAATTCAATAGAGTTTATCTTAATTTTGCTGATCAATAATAAAATTTGAAGTTTAGAGGAAATTTATGTTCACAAAGGAAAACAAGTATCCAATTTATCAAATTTCTTTGGAAAATCAATGTTGCAATATTGAGAGCCAGACAGGCTCTTTACATCAGTGTACACTTTTACTTCGAGTGCTCCCTTGAGTGGGAACCATAATCCATATTCCTCAGTGCCCCTTAGATATCTAAAGATTCTCTTTACTGCTATCAGATGTTTCTCTTTGGGATTTGCAAAGAATCTTGCCACTATGCCAACCGTATGTGCTATGTCCGGTCTACTATGAACAGCATACTGCAGTTTTCCTATCATGGACCAATACATTGTTTCATTCACTTCCTTTGCATCGTCCTCCTTTGATAGCTTGAGGTTAGTTATCATTGGGGTTCCAACCGGTTTAGAATCTTCAAGTCCAAAAGTCTTAAGAATTTCTTTTATATACTTGGACTGAAATATGAAGATACCTTCTTTTAGCTGATGGACCTGTAGTCCAATGAAGAAGTTTATGGCGCCTATCATAGACATCTCAAATTCTTTCTTCATCTCTTCAGCGAAGGCTTTTCTCATCTTGTCATCTCCTCCAAAGATGATGTCATCCACAAAGATCTCGGCAATCAGATTTCCATCTTTTCCAATCTTGAGATACATATTGTTGTTGTCTCCAGTTCTTGTGAATCCTATGGTTAGAAGGTATGAATGCAACCTCTCATACCAAGCCCTTGGAGCTTGGTTAAGCCCATAAAGAGCCTTTTTTAGCTTACAAACCATACCACTATCTTGTGCAGATGTGAAGCCTTCTGGTTGTTCAATGTAGACCTCTTCTTCCAGTATTCCGTTCAAGAATGCAGACTTGACATCCATCTGATATACTTTGAATCCTTTGTGAGTAGCATAGGCGAGAAGAATTATCACTCCTTCCAATCTTGCCACCGATGCAAAAGTTTCTCCATAGTCCAGTCCAGCTTCCTGGGCATAACCTTTGCATACCAATCTTGCCTTGTTTCTTATTACTTTCCTATCCTCATTCAACTTGTTCCTGTAGACCTACTTGGTCCCTATGACATTCTTGTCTTTTGGTCTTGGCACAAACTCCCATGTATCATTTTTTTCAATTTGCCCAATGTCGTCCTCCATGGCCTTGACCCAATTGTCGTCTTCTAGAGCTTCCTTGGTGGATTTGGGCTCTATACAAGAAAGTAAGCAAATATTTTATCTGGCCTTTTTCCTAGTTAAGATATTTGCATGTTTGTCACCAATTATATTGTCAGTGGAATGATATGTGACATACCTTGGAAGAACCGGTCTCTATTCCCGGTCTGGTTCTTTTGGCTAAGCATTTTCTTCATCATGGTTCTGGGCATCATCTTGTTCACCATCCTGAGTTAACCTATTGGCTTCAGGTACAGTGTCCCACTCTAGATGTCTGTCTATGTGTATTTCTCCTTCATCTTCAGTCATTTCTTCGTTGAACTCAAAGGCATTTCCTTCATTTAGACCTTCAAGACTGCCATGATCATCATGACCGGTCTTATTATCCGCTTTTGAAGATTCATTAACTTTTACATTGATGCTTTCGATTATCTTGCTTGTTCTCTTGTTTAGACACCGATAGGCCTTACTTTTGGTAGAGTAACCCAGAAAAGTTCCTTCATCACTCTTGGGATCAAACTTCCCAGAATACATATCTTTTTTGATGTAACATTTACTACCAAATATTTTGAAGTAACCTACACTGGGAATATGCTTAAACCATAGTTCATAAGGAGTCTTACCGGTTCCCTTTTCCACTCTGGCTTTGTAGATTTTAAACATGTGGAAGGCTTCTGATTTCTCTCTGAGAAAGAGTGTCCACATCATTCTTGAGAAATCATCTACAAAGATCATGAAGTATTGGTCTCCATGGTAGCTCTTTGTCTTCATTGGTCCACACAGATCCATGTGCCCAAGATCTCAAACATTTTCAATAGTAAAAGACTTACTATTGAAGCTTGTTCATGTCAGTTTTCCTAACTGACAATCTTTACAAACACAACTGGTTGGTTTTGTAATCTCAGGGAGTCCTCTAACCGATTTCCTTTTGCTCACCTTGACAATACTGTCAAAGTTTATGTGGCAAAGTCTCTTGTGCCATAGCCAGCTACTGTCTTCTTTGGAGATAAGATAGATTTTGCTTGATTCTCCTTTGACTAAAGCAATCAAACAGGCTCCTTCCATTGAGTCCAGGTAGAACAAATTCCCTTTGCTCTGTCTACTGGTTGCGACATGGGTTCCAGACTGATTTTTTACTATGGAAGAACCTTGTCCGAAATCCAACAGAAATCCTTTGTTGTTCAACTGGACAACACTAATTAAATTGTACTTGAGTCCTTCAACCCAGTGCACATCTTCACAGACAGCATTGTTAAAAAGAGCAATAGAACCTTTACCTTTGATGGCATAGGGGGCATTGTTTCCAAAGGTGACTGATCCGCTGTCATTGAGCTCCAAGTTGATAAACTTGTTCTTGTCACCGGTCATGTGATGAGTGCATCCACTGTCAATGATCCAATCATCATGTTGATGAGATCTAGATATGAGTGCTACTTCATTTACAACTGGGCTCTCCTTTATTGCAACAAATGCAATTTATGGATCCTCCGAGTCTTCAAACTCATTATCAGTGACTCCTTCCTTTGCAAGATAGCATTCCTTCTTTTGCTTTGCTCTTGAACCGGTCTCTTTTATTTTTATGTTCATTATCAGGACACCTTGCAGCAATATGTCCTATCTTGTTGCAAGAGAAGCATTTTAGAGGAAGCTTTCCTTTGTACATCCCTTTCCCTCTAGGGAATCTCCTAGCAATGAGTGCTTCAAACTATTCTTGCTCCATCTCTTTTGAGAGCAAATTCTCAACAAGGTTACCAATCTTACCGGTAGAGCAGTTACCGGTTCCTCTTCCCTTTTTGGTGGAAGAGATATTGGCAGAGGACTTAAAAGTTGCTTCCTGAATGGGTAAGCTATTATCAAAATTACTTAATTCAAAAGTAGCCAGCTTACCAAGTAGGGAGTCTAGGGTGACTTGATCTTTGGTCAGCGATCTGAGCTCTTGAATGGCAGAGATCTTGATGGCATACTGAGGTCTGAGAGTTCTCAGTATTTTGCTAACCACCTCCTCTTCACTGAACTTTCCTCTAGCGCTTTTGATGGAGTTGATTACCTCTTTGATCCGGTTGTTGTATTGCTCGATGTCTTCTCCTTCATTCATCCTCATGTGATCATATTTTCCTCGGAGGCTTTCAACCTTGGCTCTTTGAACATTTGGATCTCCTCCATAAACTGTTTGCAACTTCCCCCACATCTTGAAGGCAGAATCAAGATGTTTGATCTCAGCATAGACATGATCAAGTAGCGTGCTAGCTATCATATCCATAGCAGCCGTGTGCTCGATTTGATCTTCAGTTGATTGGGTGTCAGGGTGTCAGCGGGTTTAGTGTAATCAGTGGTAACATGATTCCAATACTAATCACCGGTGGTCTTCATGTACAACTTCATTCTGCTACACCACAGAGTAAAGTTTTCTTTTGAAAACTTGGGTCCTTCCTTCCTCATCATCTTGACTTTTTCTTTATGCTGCTAAGCGGTAAAGAAAATAAGACTAGGCTCTAATACCAATTGACAGTCCCAACCGGTGCTGAGAGGGGAGGGGTGAATCAGCACCTCTAAAACCTTTCTCCTCTTTAATTCGGTGAAGTAAACTTACAGCTGAAAGGTAAACATATTTAAGCATATAATAATTGTAAGCAAACAATCACACAATGACACCAGATTTATCACGTGGAAACCCGATTAGGGTAAAAACCACAGTGTGAGGAGACTTCACAAATTTTATACTCTTCTGGAGTACGCCCTGTTAGGAGCCTTCCTGGTTAAAGGATCAAAACGCACTGTTAGATGCGACCCGGTTAAGGCATTTGTTACAATAAGGCTGGTTAGTGTCTGCCTGGTTAAAGGACTTTGAACACCTTACAAGATGCCACCCAGTTAGGGAATTTGATACAAGGGACCTGTTAAAATCCACCCAAATACTGGGATTTTTACTATTGTAATTGCTAAAAAACAATAGAGGGATTGACCTTTTACAGATGGCTATGCATAACCTGATAAGATCTTTGTTTGAGCTCAACTGAGAATCGTCACCGGTCGCCGCAGGTGTGTTCTCCTCTATTGTGGTGCTTTTCTGCACACACTTCTTTCTCTTCTCTTACTGATTTACCCTAGCTTCTTTTGAATTTTTCAGGTTCACTCTTTTCTCTGGCAAAATGAAGGCAACTTCTATTTGCCTTAGGCAAAGAAATATATAGTCTTAGTCCTAATTGCGCTCCGCATGCATGACCTAATTGCAAATCCTTATCGGATTCATTACTCAGTGAAGTACCAGTTTACTGAGGAAACATCTGATGCATGCCCTTGCTTTATCTGCCTTATGAAGAAAGCAATAGTTGCGTGTCAAGGAACTTTCCTTCATAGGAGATAGCGCTTTATTTTAAAGCCACTGATTCTGGCTTTAAATCATCTAGATGCACCTCAAACCGATCGCCAGTTTAACTCAAAGACTTTCGGATTTAGTGCAGAAAATCCCGGTCAAAGAGTCGGTCAGAACAGGTAGTTTGACTATGACTTCCTCGGTTCATACCAGAGTCATTTAATAGATCGATTGTGATCCTCATGCTATGAACAGGTAAGAGTCCTCCCTTTCCTTGGCTCTCGTCCCTGGTTGGACCATCCTTGGTTGTATTGTTGACACCGGTTTGTTGTTGCTTTCTCTGTGTTTGACTACACCGGTTGTAGCCAGGTCCTTGGTTGAAGGTGGAGTCCTCTGTTACTTGACTGTTTACTATACTTGATTTCAGATGAATTGACAAGTGACTAGTTTTTATATGTTAGCACCATCTGCCAAACCATCCTTCCTTTATACAGATCTCCTTGGATCTTTAGACAGTATAGAGGTGACAAGTCTCTATACTCTTTTGTCAATCAATGACAACACTAGCACCGGTAGTAGGCTTACCGGTTATCATCACTTAATGCCAACATTTTCACTTTCACTTCTTTAGCTGCAAGTGATATGCTTGTTGATCTATTGGTGATTGGTGAAGATGATGGGCTTGGTTGTACATGAATTATCTCAATATCTGGTGTACTTGTTGTTGGTAGTGGTGTTGCTGGTGTGGATAGTTGTGAAGGTCCTACTACTGCAATAGGTTCAACAAATAGTACATTTGATCCTCCACTCATTAACTTTGCAGAATGTTGTGTGCTGCCATTTTTCTTTAGATATTCCTGATTCCTTTGCTATCTTATCCATGATTTTATCTACTTTCTTCTTTACTGTAGAATGTTCTTGTCCTTTAATTTCATTAAATCTTTCTTCACAAGTCCCCCATCTAGGACTATCCTCATTGTTCTCTGATTTTAATAAAGTATTAATGTATTCTGTCAAAAAATGATTAGAAACTTCATACTCTAAATGTTTAATAAAGTGAATTCTAGGTTCAACTGCTTCCAAACATGTGCTATCAGTCTCTGCCATAATGCAAATATCATTCTTATATTTGTCGACTATACATGGTGAAACTCTAAATCTCTGTTTCATTTGGTTTTGGAATGCTTTCATCATTCTGGTAATGTCACTTCCAATTCTTTCCTTAGATTGCTTTTCGTAATAGATGTTGACTTTCTCCATTGTGCATCTATCTGAATTCCATTCAGATGCAGGTATTGTCAAAAATGATTTGATAAGCTGGAAAAGTAAGTATACAAAGTATGATCCAAGTCTAAATGGTGTATACTTGTCTAGTTTGATTCTCCTAACATTATCAATCAGTTGATTTCTGAATATTTCACAAAGATTTATATTTTCTTTATCTATTACCATCTTATAAGCTGCATGAACAAAGCCCGCAAAAATAGAATTAGGTCTAGAGGTATAAACTATAAACCATTTTATATCCTAAGATCTTCCTCAACAATCTCACATCAGTTTGTTTTATGGTGTGAACTTTCATGCCTCTTCCATCATAATTTCTTTCTGTGTTCTTTTCCACAAGCTTCTTAACTTGTTTTTCTAATATAGGATTGATTCCAATCATGCTTAAGCCTGTTAGATTGTGAATGTATTCATCTGTTAGCTCTATAGGTTGGTCTCCAATCCAAATCTTATCATTGTGGAATCTGCTTAGTATTATCCTTATCCATTCCTCATTGTCCAAATCAACATGAAAAATCTGCTTCATTAAGTCAATCTGCCCTAAATGTTCAAACCTTTGTTTGTATGTTCCATCATGTAGGTTGTAAACTTTGTCCATATCTTCATAAATCTCATTGTAGCCTATAGTTTCAATCTTGCACTGTATGTATGTCCACGTATTCTCTACATATAAGACCGCTAGGGATTTACGAAAATGCTCCCGTCGGATCATCCACATACGGAGTGATGGCTCTCTTCTTCAAATTGTGTCTAGATTCATTCCTAATATCTCCAACTACTTGAATTACCATTTTAACAACTAAATATCCAAGATAAGTAACTAGGTTAAGCTCACAAGAGTAATAAATACCTTTCTTTGCTCGTGCTAGGGTTTCGTGATAATATGCTCAATATTGCTTCAACCTAACTCAAAGTCTTTAATTCCTTTGTGCTTTCAATCACTCTACTCAAAGTCTTTAATTCCTTTGTGCTTTCAATCACTCTAAGTGCAAATGGTGAGTAAATCCATCGATCAACATCCTTATATTTACCAAACATTCGAATCTGCATTAATTGCTCAAACAAAATCCGTTTCCTTAAGCCAATAGCCTTCCATTCTTCGGCGTGGTCACATATGTGAATATTATTTTTTGTGTGGTTCGCTGTAGCTTCCTTTAGTCTATTCCAAGGTGTTCCCAACTGTGCGGTACTCCATTCAACTAATCAGGGGTTTAGTGATATTATGATATGCTTACCCCTATAAGGTGTAATATCTTTCAGTTCAAGGTGCATTTCTCATTAGAATCTAATGAGAGTTTCTTTTCTTCATGAGAGTCTTCTTTCTTCTTATCCTTTAATATATCAGTTTTCTTTTCAGTCCAAATCTGTGAACTTGTAGGTAACTTTGCTTTTGTAAAGGTCTTCTCAAGGTCAACCACTTGCTTATGTTTACTTTTTTATTATTTATTTCATTGTTGTTCATGTTTCTTCTAGGATTTGGTGATCTTTTATTCTGTGGTCTTCTATTGCCATTGAATCTACAAAATCTTGTTGTATGTTCCAACTTATTGCAAACATAACATGTCAAAGTACCTTTTCCTTGTCTAGCTCCAAACTGATTTATCTCAAGTCTGCATTCTCTAGCAATGTGTCCAAAATTGTTGCATTTGTAACATGTAATAGGCTTGGTGCTTGCTTCCATTGGTCTTCTTCCTATCATGTTAGTCCTTTCGTGCATTCTACTATCATATCTAGGTTTCTTACATTCTCTAGCTCTATGTCCAAAATTAGAACAACTAAAACAATAACCAAAAAACGGTTTAGAATAGAATACTTGTGCAATCATTTTTATATGTCCAACTTCATTGCACATAAAACACTTTCCATTGAATTGGCTCCTAGGTGGTTCAATCTGATCTTGTGCTTGTTTTACTAGATCTAGTGGTGTAATAGGTTCTTCAATCAGAATAGGTTCAACTTTATCAGATCTGGTTTTTGCTTGTCTTCAAGATCTTTAGTTGTTTCAAATTGCTTTGATGATTCTCCTTCATTGTAACCAATTCCTGTCTTATCTACTTTAGGTCTTTGTGTCATGATCTGTTCATCAAGCTTTTCTACACTTGAATGTAACTTCTCAATATGTTTCTTTGCTTGTATAAGTTCTCCTTTGATGATACAATTGTATTTCTCAAGTTCTGAAAACTTTAATCTAGAATCTTCAAGTTCAGATGTCACTTCCCTAAGTTTTAATTTAAGATCTGTATTCTCGGATCTTAGTTCCATATCTAATTTTAGTTCTTCAGGTATCTTGCTTGTCTTTTGAGTAATAATATCAAGTTCATGTCTTAAGATTTTGTTTTCCTCCTCAACTGACTTACAAACTTTGATTTGATCATGTAACTCTTTCTTCTTCTGTCTTGAGTGTTCAAGCTGATCTTTTAACTTCTGAATGTAATCTTGTGCATCTCTCAGCTTGTTCTTTAATCTGTCTTTTTCTTGATTTACTTGATCTAATTCTTCAAGAGTTTCCTCAAGGTTTTTCTAAATATATCCTAAGTCCATGGTGATCTCCTTCAAGCTGCTAGTCTTATCCCTCAAGGACCTAATGCTCTGATACAAATTGTTATAAAGTAAAGATCCCTTAGTATAACTGAGAGGGGGGGTGAGTCAGTTATAGTGATAAAACACCTTTTTGCCCAGCTATGGATATCAATTATTGTCTTTAAACATGCATATAGTAAAGTACTGAAAAGTTAAATCAAGTTTAACAAGATGAAACACATAACACCATATTTTGTTAACTGGGGAAACCCTGGCCAAGGGAAAACCACGGTGGCGATGGTACCCACAAAATGATCCACTAATCAAAAGTATCTTGTGAAAGTTATTGACCTTGTGAGGAGTCTATTACATCTGTATAGTGTATATGTCCTTGTGACTGGACTAGGACCTGTTAAAAGCCTTTGACCCTGTTAGGAGTCAATCATACAATACAAAAATGGATCTTACTGTTTATACAAAGTGCTCACTTAACATATAGTACATATACAACTTCGCAATACAAAACTTTGACTGCTGCTGATATCTTCAATATCTTATCAGTCCTTGTAAGTGCTCACATAAAATCAAACATGCAATTGTTCTTCTCTGCTTTGATCATCAAATTTGCATCTACACATAACATATAAAGTGTGCGTATGTCAATCATATCATTGCAATACAATTGGCCATCTCACTTAAAAAAAAGTGTCTTCCTTTATACCTTTATCTTTATCCAATCGGCTTTCAACTTAATCATACATTACCAAAACTTCAATATCTCATTCTACCGTGTTAGGATGGACATCTAGGATGTCGTCCCAAACTAATTCATAACTTTATTTCACAATCAAAAGTAACTTGTTAGCCAAAACTCGATATACTCTAACTTGCCCTATTTCTGCAATATACATACTGACTTAGAAAAACTTCAGAAATCATAACCAAAACATAGTATCTTCTTTAGCGTGATCGTACATCATAAATGATGTCCATATTGTCTGTAGTGAAGCTCGCTAAAGTCTAACTATCCATAGTAAACCTCGTTGAATAGATCTTTGTGTCTACTCACTGTAAACTGCCTTATACTTAGACAATTTCTAAGTATCCCTTATCCAAAACTTCAGCTAAAACATAACTGTCCAAAATGTGTCTATATGTTGCCATAAATGACAACCCTATCATATCCCTTTAGCCAAATTGCCAACAATTTAAATATACACTTAACTATTAATGTTTAATGTTATAATATTTCACTTAAGTGTTGTATTTTTATAAACTAACATTATGTCCCCAAAAAATTGGCACCAAGGAAGGGGATTAACACTCAAGTCATTTTCTAATTTGAAATGTGTTTTTTTTCTTTTGGAGGGGGGGGGGGATTATTTGAATTTTTAAATTGGCCTTTTTCTCTCCAACTCTATCAAAGGAGATCTTGAGCTCTCATTGTCATGTCCCCTTCTCATAGTTAAGCCTTAGGGAGCACAATTAGTCTACTCACCATCCCAGTAGGCTAATTTTGAACTTAAGGGATGCTTTGCAGTCACATGGTATGGTGCCTTGGTACTAAATCAATTAACTAATACCTCAGCGTTGAAGTTACTTGTGACATTAAAAAATGTCCATGGTGACTTTATGCAAAATTAAATATATATTTGGTTCTCAACGCTGAAGTTTTATTTTATTATTGGGGGGGAATGTTTGTTTTGGAGTGCCACCTAATCTTATAACATTGAGCGCACTTTTGTAAGGCCAAGCAAGTGATTGCTTGCATGTGTTTGGATTTGTAACGCACGGGCATTCTTTCCATGTGGAGTACATGCAAATGTGGGTGTCTACTGCGAACCATTGTGGGGATTGTGAATGGAAACTAAACTTGGTTGTTACCATCTTTGTAACTGTAAATTCCTTAAAGACGCAAACCTTCTGGGAATAGTTTGGACATAACCCCAAACGGACTGTGTGAGCTTGCAGCAGGGTTCACCATTAATTTAACTGTTAATTTGGTAGGTTGTATTAAATGGGAAGATCGATTCCAAGATTTTGATTGAAGAAGCAGTTTCAGACATCGTGGGTCGGATTCTATGAAGGATATGGTGTCGTGAGTCTTTGTGTAGTAGCATCAGGCTGAATGAGTCATGTTGTGATTGGAGAGTGGACCGTCAGCTTGTGTTTGGAAGCATGGAATGATCTATCACAACCCAGTGTCACAAATATTACCAATACAATCTTTCGACATGAAGGTTAGAGTCAGGTTGAGCAAATGGAATGTTGTGTTTGATATCATGCGAAGTTGGTAATTGTTTCTCGGTTAAAGGACCGTGTCGTGTTGCTAGGAGTAGCGTGAGAGAGGTATGTCATTGGATACATATTGCTTGGGATTGAATCTTGAGGCTGTGGAGTTTCCAACCTTTGCTCGTCAGCTATAGACCAAGAATCCCATTTGATGGCATCAACATCCAGGTGCTATTAACTATGCATTATGTTCCTATTCACTGGTTGTTTTTCATGTAAACTGTAGCTGTTAAGAAGCCGTTGACATGTTAATTCCTGATACGATAGAAATTGGTGCATGTTCATGACAATATTGCTTTGAAATACTTGTTTCTTATTTTATTGGATTGGTTGAGTGTACCCACATTACTTATTAAGAATAAGATGTGTACTTTGTCTATTAATGTTTATTTTCAAATTATCTAGAAGTTGTAGGTTGATTCCTTAACAACCCTCAATAACTTTGAATTTTGAGAACTCAAATAACCACAACTTAAACCTTTTGAATAGGTTGTGACAGTTTACTTCAGTTCGTGTTTTAAAAGTTTCAGTCAGATTCAATTTGGGATATTACAATGGTATTAGAGCCTCAAGCCTGCCAACCTATAGATTTGAATGCTACAGTACCGTAGGGAGCCACATAGAATTTGGAGACCACCTCCAATGTCGGAAGGTAGAATAGTTTCAGAACTTATTGGGGCTTCTTCAAGTTCAAAACAGGTTGCAGAAATGGTAGATGATGGAGATAGAGAAGTGAGGGAAACTTTAAAAGGGATTCAAACAGGGCAAGAATAGGTAGCTAACGTATTGTAGCAACTTACAGTGGCCACTCAGCAGTTGAATGCAGATCCAAGAAGGCCTCAAAGCCATCACAGTGAAGGTGGTAGTACAGCTGGTCCCCTCGATGTGTGCGAGCACCTACACGTACATTTGATAGACCATTAATGCCCATTTTTGCTGAGAAAAATGGTGAAGAAGCAGGAAACGCTGAGGCAGCAGTAGCTATTCCGGATAGTGTTATGGAAATGCAAACGGAGTGCGATATGTTTCCGGATCATGTCAAAGCGGATTTGAGTTTTGTTCAATACATGGGGCAGCGAAGAGAAATGGCTAGGACAAGGCAAGATAGAAGACCCCGAACTCAAAACAAAGATTTGAAACATGCAATGAACAAATTGTCCCTTCCCACATTTGATGGCAGTGGTAAGACATCAACTCATGCTTGGGTACACAAATTGGATACTTTCTTGACACTTAAACCCGTGCCGGAAACAAAAGCTATTAAATTTGGTACAGTGCATTTAGATGGGGCAGCGTACAATTGGTGGGATCATGGTCTTGTTACATAGGCATGGGATGATTAACTCATATGAGGAATTCAGCAATAAATTGATCAACTGTTTTGACAAGAAAGACATAGAAGTGTATTACAAGGAGCTGGCCCAGCTGAAGCAGAGTGGTTTATTGGATCCTTACATTGATGAATTTTAGAGAATTTCTATCATGGTACCTGATATGATAGAAAAAAGGAAGGTTGTGTTGTTTGTTGAATGGCTGAATGGAAAGTTCAAGGGAATTGTGAAAGTGCTGAAACCAAACACTCTACAAGAGTCCATCAAGATTGCCCATGGTTTAGACACTTCATCCTCTATTTTGCAGCTCCCTAGGAAACCTTTAAAGGGGTCAAAGCCAAATCTGAAATCTGCAAATCAGAATAAGAATACACCACCTAGATTGGATGTGGAGTCTAGAAACGAGTTGAGAAGGAAGAAATTATGTTTCACATGTAAGGAACCTTGGACCCCGGATCATAGATGCCTTGGAAAATGCAAGGTTCACTATATTGAGGTTGTTTATGATGGGGAAGATGAGAAAAATGATGGCAGTAGATCTGAGGGCAGCGATTAAGAGGAAAATAATGAGAAGCCTAAGGTAGAGAAAGATGAAACTCATACTTCCAATCAGCCCCCTACTATTGCCTCATTTTTTGGATTACCAATATATCATCCTTTCCGACTGAAAGGGATTGTTAGAGGGCAGCGAATTGTTTTTCTTTTGGCTACAAGAGCCATACATAATTTCATCAGCGCACATAAAGTGGCAAAGAGAAGACTACAGGTGGAGGACTTACCAAGATTTGATGTTAAAGTTGCAAGGGGTGACTTTTTGAATTGTTGAGGGAATATTCCACGACTTTGGATTCAGTTGGGTGATTACACATTGGTGGCTGATTTTTATGTTATCAAGTTGGATGGATTGGACGCTATCGTGGGTATGCAGTGGCTTCAAACTATTGGCAAGTACACGATCGATCATGATCAAAAATAGTTATAATTCATGAGAGATGAGCAACAAGTAATTCTCAAGGCTATGCCAGAGAGTGGTCCTAGAATTGTTTCAGCTCACACGACGGAGGCCATTATGAGACATGATGATATTGAGTGGGTAGCCCAGTGTTTTATATCCACTAAATCCACTTCTGATTCGGGGCAGCAGTATCATATAGACATACAGTCTGTGCTTGATAAGCACAAGGGAGTTTTTGGTGACATTCCTTCAGGTAGACCACCAGATCATGGATTTGAGCATGTGATACAGTTAGAGGAGGGCGCGAAGACCGTTATCACTACGCCCTATCGCCATCCAAGACATTACAAAGAGGAGATTGAGAAAACCATTAAGGAGTTGTTTTCCATGGGCCACATTAGACCCTGTTCTAGTCCCTTTGCCTCTTCAGTGGTTTTGGTTAAGAAGGATGGAACTCTACGGGTGTGTATTGATTATTGTACCTTGAATAAGAGAACCCTCTTTGTAATTTATTTTATTAACAGATGTTGGTAACCATAATGTTATGATGAAGCTGTGCAGGTGGATACAAAGCTTTAGTGGGAGTCTGCAATGACAGACGAAATGGACTCCTTGTTGAAAAATCAAACTTGGGATTTATGTAAGTTACCTGCATGTAAAAGGGCTTTATAGATAAAATGGGTTTACAGGCTAAAAGAAGAGGATGGAGGTAAGAAAAGATTTAAAGCCAAGTTAGTTGTAAAAGAATTTGCACAGAAAAGGGGCATTGATTTTGATGAGATATTTTCTCCAATTGTTAAAATGACTTCTATTCGTACTATTTTAAATATTGTGGCTATTGAAGATTTGCATTTAGAGAAACTAGATGTTAAAAAAGCTTTTCTTCATGGTGATTTGGATGAATAAATATATACGGAACAGCCACAGGGATTTGAGGTCAAAGGTAAGGAGCACTTAGTGTGCAGATTGAAGAAAAGTTTATATGGCTTGAAGCAAGCACCTCGGCAATGATATCTTAAATTTGACAGTTTTATGCATGAGCATGGATATACTAGGTGTCATTCAGACCATTGTGTTTATTTTAAGAGGATGGATGATGATAGCTACATTATTTTATGTTTATATGTTCATGATATGCTTGTAGTTGGGTCTAACATGGATCACATTAAGGGATTGAGACAACAGTTAGCACACTCATTTGCTATGAAGGATTTGGGGGCAGCAAAACAAATCCTTGGTATGAATATATGCAGAGATAGGAAGCACAAAAAATTGACTCTATCTCAGGCTACTTATATTGAGAAGGTGTTGCAACATTTCTCTATGGAGAAAGCCAAAGTTGTCAACACACCTTTGTCTAGTCATTTGAAATTAACTAAGGAGATGTGTCCAAACACACCAGAAGAAGAGACTAAAATGTCCAAGGTACCTTATGCTTCAGCTGTAGGAAGTTTGATGTATGCTATGGTATGTACTCGGCCAGATATTGCACATTCAGTGGGAGTTGTTAGCAGGTATATGAATCATCCTGGGATTGACCATTGGAATGCAGTCAAATGGATTCTCAGAAATTTGAGAGGAACATCCAATAAATGTTTACATTTTGGGGGCTTTATTACTGATTTACAAGGCTATGTTGACTCAGATTTGGCAAGGGATCTTGATACCAAGCAGAGTCCTATAGGATATGTATTTACTGTTGGTGGGACAGCAACGAGTTGGATTTCTTGGTTACAGAAGGTGAATGTTTTATCCACTACCGAGGCAGAGTATGTTGCTGCTACAGAGGCAGCCAAGGAGATGATATGGCTTCAATTCTTCATGGAGGAATTGGGACACCCACAGATGGACAATTATTTGTTTACAGACAGCCAGAGTGTCATTCATCTTGCCAAGAATTCTGCTCTCCATTCAAAGACAAAACACATACAGTTGCGGCACCATTTGATTCGGTCAGTTTTGGATGATGGACAGTTAAAGTGGGAGATTGTTGGTCTATTGACTAATCAAGGAAGTACTGTAAACTTTCCATGTATCCTCGTCAGGGTTCGGTGCTATTTTGGGGCTATTTTGGCTATTTTTGGGCCGCAATGTTGTAAACGATTCTAACCCTAAAGCAGCAAAAAATTCTTGTATAAAATTGGCTTAGGGTTAGGGATTTCGCAATGTATGTTTTTTAGTAGCTTCTTGCAGCGGTATTGCGTTGTAAGGGATTGCGGATTGTAATCAGGTTGTAATCATTGGATAATAAGAAATTGGACTCACTGTTGGTGGACGTAGCCCAAGGTTTGGGTGAATGACATTAAATCCTTGTGTCTTGTGTTCTCTTCTGTGTGATCTATTATTTTCTTATATTGGTTATATTTGTATGCTACTGTTATTTTGTCTTGTTAATCCTAACATAACATTCAGCATGCATAGAATCAGCAAAAGATATATGTTGATCGCCACAAGAACAAGAGGATTTTTGAGGTTGGGGACATGGTGTTTCTACGCCTCCAACCATATAAGCAAAGTATAATGAAGAATAGTGGCTCAGAAAAGCTTAGGCCCCAATTCTATGGTCCCTATATGATAGTGAGGAGAGTTGGAGAAGTGGCTTATGAACTTGAGTTACTAGATGATAGCCGGATTCATAATGTTTTCCATGTTTCTTGCCTCAAGAAGGCTATTGGACAGCATATTGTGCCTTCTCCAAGATTGCCCCCTTTGGATGAGGAAGATAAATTGGTGTTGGTGCCGACAGAGGTGTTGGAGGTGAGAGAGAAGAAACTACGAAATAGAACCATCAAGGAATATTTGGTGCAATGGAAATATTTACCTGTTGAGGATGCAACTTGGGAAAATGAAAACAAACTGCAACATCCAAACTTACAATTACTTGAGGGCCAGATATCATGGGAAGGGAGGACTATCATGTCCCCTTCTCATATTAAGCCTTAGGGACCACAATTAGTTTACTCACCTTCCCAGTAGGTTAGTTTTGAACTTAAGGGATGCTTTGAAGTCACATGGTATGGTGCCTTGGTATTAAATCAATTAACTAATAGCTCAACGTTGAAGTTACTTATGACATTAAAAAGTGTCCATGGTGACTTTATGCGAAATTAAATATTTATTTGGTTCTCAACACTGAAGGTTTATTTTATTATTGTTGGGGAGTGTTTATTTTGGAGTGCCACCTAATCTTATAAAATTGAGCGCACTTTTGTAACTCCAAGCAAGTGATTGCTTGCATGCGTTTAGGTTTCTAACACACAGGCATTCTTTCCATGCAGAGTATATGCAGATGTGGGTGTCTACTACAAACCATTATGGGGATTGTGAATGAAAACTGAACTTGGTTGTTACCGTCTTTGTGACTGTATGTAATGTCCCTATCATTAAATGACTATTAAAACTATTGTATTTGGGTCCTGATCGATTTAGTTTATCTCAGGCCCATTCTTTCCTTTTGTTGGTGTAGTATAGTTGTCATCGTCGGCTCTTTTGTGCACTCTCGGGAGTTTTCCCTGATGGGTATTTATGCTCGGCGTGTAGGTTAGTTTTGACATGTTGAGATTTATATTTGATTTGTATTTGCGAATTCCTATTGGGATTCTGTTATTCGCCATTTCAAAGGTGAAAGACCCTCCCTATTTGGTTTGTTGCAGTTTCAGTGGGATTCAACCCTCACCCTACTCTGCTTGGTTCTGCTTGTATCGAATCTGGCTAATACGAAGTTCCGTCAATAAATTCAATAAGATCTTTCTGCAAACATATTTGGCTTGCAAGTTTTCTGTCTATGAAAGTCATTTAATTATCGACAAAGGAAAAGGGAATATCAACTATCATCTCGGAGGTATCATAATCAACCATGCACCCATCAAACTTCCCATACGGCTACCTTTGTTGCACCTTATGGCCTGCAAACTTCCATACAGCCTGCTAGTCCACCGTACAGCCGGAAACATCACTTTGACCATCTGCCAACCATACACAGTACCACTCCACTTCCGTACGGTCCTCCCTCCACTACCGTACGACCCTCGCTCTAGCCCACTGTACGGCCACAACACAACCATACGGTCGTCCTTGTTGCATTGTACAACTTGACTCCATTACTGTATGGCCTCTCTATGCAACACCGTACGATCTCTCTGGGTAACACCGTACGGCCTAAGGCCCCACCGTACAGTCCTCTTGCTGCTTAGTACGGCCTTCGTACAGCCTCCGGGTTCCCTTTCCTGTCACAGTACAGTACGAATTTGGGCTTTGTCAGCATAACTCAGATAAGAAGGCGTGTTTATTGGTTAAGCTACGAACAAAACATTACAGTGGTATCAGAGCTGGTGATCCTATCAACTTGTGGGTATTGAATGAGAGTTTATTCAAGGAAAAGGACCAGATCTCACTCAGTCTGTGGAATGGTCGATCTCCAAGAGCCTGCGACTGAAGTCATGACTCTTCTGAGAGAGCTCACTAAGAACCAAGTATAGATAAATGACACTCAGCGCCTCAAGGAAGAGACACTACGAAAATTGGCTGAAAGCAAGGTATCTGCTGAACAAAGTGACAATTCTGTCTCAGGATGAGCAAATCCCCAAACCGTATGCTCTCGGCCATCAATGCCAATTTTCCCTCCACGAACGGAAGAATGGCGGGGAGAGCAACCAACCTTCCAGGAAATACAAGATCAACTTCGGGACGATTGGAGGAACGCAAATATGGAAGGAGACATATCCTAAAAAGATTATGCTAAGCTGAGAATGAGGCACTCTGGCGGAAACAAGCATGGCTATTATAATGACGATCTCAGACGGAAGATGGGCAAGGTTAATCTGTCATCCTTTGATGGGTCTGGAACTATCACATCTCGAGCATGGGTGCAAAAAGCAAACAAATATTTCCAGCTCAACCCTATGTCGGAAGATGAGGCCATCAAATTTGCTGCATTACATCTGGAAGGAATAGCCCACGAATGGTGGCATCATGGCATGGTTACTCTCGGCCAAAATCAAATAAATTCCTACGCTGAATTCACTGAGAGACTGATAGACCGTTTTGATGGAAGGGATCCAAAACTGAATTTCAAAGAATTGGCTCAGCTAAAGCAATCTGGCACAGTCGATGGTTATATAACAGAATTTCAGAGAATGTCTATCTTGGTAACAGATAATTCAAAAAGACGATTGGTGGTGTTGTTTATCGCTTGACTGGCGGAACCCTTGAAAGGTTGGGTGAAGGGATTCAACCCCATCACACTCACTGAGGCAATTAAGAAGGCACGCGACATGGCAACATCTTCTTCATCTTCCACCAAATATTACTCACAGTCCAAACCACCTCTTGCTCCAAGGGAAAGAGACAGCAGACCCCCACCTAGGAGGCCCCCATTGGATGAGGCA
Organism: Chamaecyparis obtusa; assembly: GCA_027943335.1. Taxonomy (NCBI): domain Eukaryota; kingdom Viridiplantae; phylum Streptophyta; class Pinopsida; order Cupressales; family Cupressaceae; genus Chamaecyparis; species Chamaecyparis obtusa. The sequence continues at coordinate 1,256,572 of BSBK01001430.1, forward strand.
ACTAGGCAAGAACTCAGAAAGAAGAAACTTTGTTTCAACTCTAAGGAGCCGTGGGTACCGGGACATTGATGCCTTGGCAAAGGAAAAATCCATTACATCGAGGTATTGTCCGACGGTGAGGAGGAACAAGCACCGGAAGCCAAAGGGGATGAACAACAAACTTTTGGGGAGGTAAACCTCAATCATGCAGAAAGAATAGCCACACTCTTGAAGAGAGGAGGAGCCATTGCTACTCTGGCGGGAACTCCAAGGTGTACTGTATTCCGGGTCTGAGGCACCCTCCAAGGCCAACGGGTCGTGGTCATGCTTGACAGCGGAGCCACACTCAATTTCATTAACTCATCACTAGTGAGTAGGCGGAGTTTATGTACGAAGGCACACCAGGGATTTGACGTCAAGGTGGCGGGAGGAAACTTGTTAAAATGCACTCATTTGGTTCTGCAATTGAGCATCACCACGGGGAACCACACAGTGACAGATGATTTCTTCGTGGTCGATTTGGACAACATGGAAGTCATTCTGAGCATTCAGTGGATGGAAACATTGGATGAATACACACAGAATTTCAAGCGAATGGAGTTCTCCTTCGAGGTAAACGGCAAAAAGGTTGTATTGAGAGGGATATCGAATGGAGGTCTGAAGGAATTTTCAGCCCAACAGATGGAAGCAATCTTTAGACACGACAATGTGGTATAGGCCGCACACTGTTTTGCCTCAACAAAACCCATATAGAGACAAAGAACTGTCCATCAGGATGAAGAACACCAATCGGTTTTGGATAGACATCACCAAGCCTTCACCGACATACCACCAGGCGTACCACCACACAGGGGGTTTGAACACACTTTTGAGATGGAAACCGATGCCAAACCGGTTATCACTGTGTCGTACCGTCACCCTAAAAGGCTGAAAGATGATATTGAAAAAACGATACAGGAACTCCTTGATAAAGGGTGGTTCAGGCCCAGCTCCAACCCTTTTGCATCATCGGTAGTTCTAGTTAAAAAGGATGGAACGTTGCGAATGTGTATAGACTACCGTGCACTAAACAAAAAGACTATAAAAAACAGGTATCCTATTCCCAGGATCGATAAATTGTTGGATGAGTTACACGGCGCCGTTTATTTCTCCAAAATAGACCTACATTCAGGATATCACCAAATCCGCATGAGGGAATAGGATGTGGATAAAACAACATTCCATTGCCATTATGGGCATTACGAATTTTTGGTCATGTCGTTCAAATTGACCAATGCTCCAGCTACTTTCCAATCTTGCATGAATCACATTTTTAACAAACAGCTGCGTAAGTTCCTGTTGGTATTCTTCGATGATATACTGATCTACAGCAAGACATGGGAGGAGCACTTAAGGCATCTAGAAGTAGTGCTTGGGATTATGGAGACACAACTTTTGTTCGCCAAAAGAGCCAAATATGAATTTGGGATGACAGAGATTATATTTGGGGCACATTGTCAGTAGCCGAGGAGTTCAAGTACATCAAGAGAAGATTCAGGCTATCTTGGATTGGCCACCCCCGAAGACTCTTTCAAAACTACGTGGATTCTTTGGATTGTGTAGTTACTATAGACAGTTCATGAAGGGATTCTCACAGCTCAACGCACCACTCACCGATCTAACGAAGAAGAGATCTTTTCAGTGGAATGAACATGCACATCAGACTTTTGAGAAAGTCAAGGGGATTATGAGTTCTTGCCCAGTCCTTGCACTGCTAGATTTCACTCAACCTTTCATCCGAGAGTGTGATGCCTCTAGAGAGGGTATCGGGGCCATCTTAATGCAGGACCGCCACCCTATTGCTTTCGAAAGTCGGAAGCTCTCAAGAGCCGAAAAGTTGTATTCTATATATGACAAAGAAATGTTGGCCATCATGCATGCCTTGACAAAGTTCTTACAGTACCTCGTCGGAGCCAAGTTCGTTGTCTGTACAGATCACAACAACCTCAGGCACTTTCTGGAACAATGGGAGTTGAATGAGCAACAACAGAAATGGGTAAGTAAAGTCTAGGCTTTTGACTTTGACATTGAATATGTAAAAGGAAAAAATAATGTAGTGGCTAACGCCTTGTCAAGAAAGTCGGCCATATGTTCCTTATCTCAAATATCAGCGAATTGGAAAGAGCATTTGTTGATCAAATACTCCAAGGACACGTTCGCATGCCAACTCCTAGACAAAGAAATACAGGACGACAAGTATAAGGTGGTAGATGATATTATTTTCTACAAGGACAGAATTTACCTAGTGCCTGAATCCAAGTTGAAGAAAAAAATCTTGAAAGAAATGCACGACTCGCCTCTAGCCGAGCATCAAGGGTACTTGAAGACCTACCGATATATTACAGTACATCCAGGAATGTTCCACCTGTCAACAAAATAAATCCGAACACACTCTACCAGCGGGTTTACTTCAACCATTACCAATTCCAGAGAAGAAGTGGGATAGCATCTCAATGGATTTCATCTCCGGGCTCCCTAAGGCACAGGGGAAGGACTGCATCTTTGTGGTAGTCAACAGATTAACCAAGTATGCACATTTCTTTGCTATTCCAACAAAGTTTTCCACTTCGTAGGTAGCAGACTTATTCTTCTGAGAGGTGTTCCGTCTGCATGGACTCCCTTGAAACATAGTGAGCGACAGAGATAGCCGCTTCCTCAGTAATTTCTAGAAAGAATTATTTTGACTAGCAGGACAAAGTTGTCACCAAGCACCAGTTACCACCCGCAGACCGACGGACAAACATAGATTGTGAACAAATGGCTGGAAGGTTACCTCAGAAATTATGTTTCAGCACAACAGAGGGCATGGGTTAAATAGCTACACATGGGAGAGTACTGTTACAATACCACTTTCCACATGTCCATTAGAATGGAACCTTTCAAAGCTTTGTACGGGTATGAACCTCCTTCATTTGTGGATTTGGCTCTCGGTGACAGTCACATGCCGAAGGCCAAGGACTGGCTACAAGAAGGAATAGATAGTTTAAAGTCCCTAAAGGAAAATCTCTAGTAGGCTCAGAATCAGCAAAAAATGTATGCTAACAGGCACCAAATCGAGAGGAGTTTTGAAGTAGGGGATCTGGTATACCTCCGACTTCAACCATACAGACAATCTTCTCTAAAAGCTTCTGGGAAGGAGAAGTTAAGACCGCGCTTCTACGGACCCTACTGTGTGACAAGGAGAGTGGGCAAAGTTGCATACGAATTGGACCTACCTGAGGGAAGCCGAATCCACAACGTCTTCCACGTTTCTTGTCTGAAGAAAGCTGTGGGCCAGCAAGTGACGATCTCCACAGACCTGCCACCCCTCGACGACGGAGGAAAGTTAGTATTGGAACTAGCAAAAATCATCGACAGTTGAGAGAAAAGATTAAGGACACACACTATCAAGGAATTTCTTGTGCGCTGGAAGGATCTACCCCTTGAAGATGCCACCTAGGAAGGAGAAGAGATTCTGGAACACCCCAACCTGAAATTGCTCAAGGACAAGCAATTATTGGGACGGGAGGACTCTAATGTCCACGTCACTAAATGACTATTAAAAATATTGTATTTGGGTCTCGATCGATTTAGTTTATCTCGGGCCCATTCTTTCCTTTTGTTAGCGTAGTATAGTTGTCGCCGTCGGCTCTTTTGTGCACTCTCGCGAGTTTTCCCCAACGGGTATTTATTCTCGGAGTGTAGATTAGTTTTGACATGTTGAGATTTATATTTGATTTGTATTTGCAAATTCCTATTGGGATTTTGTTGTTCACCATTTTGGAGGTGAAAGACCCTCCCTATTTGGTTTGTTGCAGTTTCGATGGGATTCAACCCTCACCCTACTCTGCTTGGTTCAGCTTGTATCAGATCTGGCAAATCCGAAGTTCCGTCAATAAATTCAATAAGATCTTTCTGGCAAACATATTTGGATTGTGAGTTTTCTATGTCTGCGAAAGTCATATTTAATTATCGACAAAGGAAAAGGGAATATCAACTATCATCTCGGAGGTATCATAATCAACCGTGCACCCATCAAACTTCCCATACGGCTACCTCTGTTGCACCGTACGGCCTGAAAACTTCCGTACGGCTTGCTAGTCCACCGTACGACCATCTACCAACCGTACGCAGTACCACTCCACTCCCGTATGGTCCTCCCTCTACTACCATACGGCCCTCGCTCCAGCCCACAGTATGGCCACAACACAACCATACGGCCTTCCTTGTTGCATCGTACGGCTTGAATCCATTACCATACGACCTCTCTAGGTAACACCGTACGGCCTAAGGCCCCACCGTACGGTCCTCTTGCTGCTTAGTACGGCCTTTGTACAGCCTTAGGGTTCCCTTTCCTATCACAGTACAATACAGATCTAGGCTCTGTCAGCATAACTCAAATAAGAAGGCGTGTTTATTGGTTAAGCTACAAACGGAACATTACACTGTAAATTCCTTGAAGATGCAAACCTTCTGGGAATAGTTTGGACGTAACCCCAAACAGACTGTGTAAGCTTGCAATAGGGTTCACCATTGATTTAACTATTAATTTGGTAGGTTGTATTGGATGTGGAAGATCGATTCCAAGTATTTAAAATGAAGAAAATGTTTCAGACATCGTGGGTCGAATTCTATGAAGGATATGGTGTCGTGAGTCTCTATGTAGTAGCATTGGGCTGAATGAGTCATGTCGTAACTGGAGGGTGGACTATCGGCTTGTGTTTGGAAGTGTGGAATGATCTATCACAACCCAGCGTCGCAAATATTACCAATACAATCTTTCGATATGAAGGTTAGAGTTAGGTTGAGCAAATGAAATGTTGTGTCTGATATCATGCGAAGTTGGTGATTGTTTCTTTGTTACAGGACCGTGTCGTGTTGCTGGGAGTAGCGTGAGATAGGTATGCTGCTGGACACATATTTCTTGGAATTGAATATTGAGGTTGTTGAGTTTCCAACCTTTCTCGTTAGCTATAGACTGATAATCCCATTTGATGGCATCGGCATCCAGGTGCTATTAACTATACATAATGTTCCCGTTAACTAGTTAACTTTCTTGTAGACTGCAACTGTTAAGAAGCTGTTGACATTTTAATTCCTGATATGATAGAAATTGGTGCATGTTCATGACAATATTGCTTTCAAATACTTGTTTCTTATTTTATTGGATTGGATGAGTGTACCTACATGACTTACTAAGAATAAGATGCGTACTATGTCTATCAATGTTTATCTTCAAATTATCTAGAAGTTGCAGGGTGATCACTTAACAGCCCTCAGTAACTTTGAAATCTAAGAACTCAAATAACCATAACTTAAATCTTCAGAATAGACTGTGACAGTTTACTTCAGTTCATGTTTTAAAATTTCAGTCAGATTCAATTCGGGATATTACACTCATTTTGAAAATGCAAAGAATACACAAAAAAGGATGTCATATTGAACTTGCACGTTCATCCAAGATTAGTAGAGGACAAAAACCCTCTTTTGGTTGCTGCTTTTAGATCTAAAAGATGACCCCTAGCTGGTTAGAGTGGTTTAACTTCAAGAATTAGCATTGTTATTCATTGGTTTCGCAGATTGGGGTTTCAAAAATGAAGATTTTCAAAGTGTTTTGAATTGTCAACTTCCAAGCTTTGGTTTTTAGAGCTATTGCAAAGATTAGTTGTGATTTCAAGGGTGCTCTCAGATGTTCCTTTGTTGTCCGTACAGTTGTGACTTTGAAGGATGCCCTAGCTGAGTCATACCACTACATAGCTACAAAAGAATTGGAGATTGGTTACTAAAAGCCATCAAGATTGATTTGTTTTCATTTCAAAGAGTTGGGCAATTCAGTTTGGAGATCACTTGCATTGTTTAGGAGCTGGCATGAATTTCTATGCAAGGTCGTACCAATTGCAAAGCTCCCTGGGAGCTAGTGTAAGGATTCCAAGAGCCTAACATTTCGCTTTTGGTGGATTTTCAGCATTGTTGATTGTTGTTCAGGACTAGGGAGAGCTTTCATAAGTCTTGGCATGAGTTTTAACTTTTAAGGGGTTTAAAGGTGTTATTAAGGTGGCCATGCACTTGCACACACCTGGCCCTACCATTTTGGAACCCCCTGTTTATTGCTGGGTACATTCTCATCGTTCATTATGTTGACATAATTGAATTGTCATTGGTAAAGTTTTTGGCAAACATCAATCCCACCGGAACACCGATACATCACACAGGTACTCTTAAATATGCACCGGTAGACTAAACATGTAAGGGGTGTACTTTGCTAGTCACGCTTATACCGGTCTAAGTTATTCCAACCGGTCATGGGAGACACATAGGGAAGAGGTGTCTAACCAGGTATAAGTTCTTTACCGGTTAAACGCATGATAATCCAAACCGGATTATGCAGAGCATTCTATGTTAAAATTGGAGTTAACTTTTTCAATGGAACTGAAGTTAGCTTTGTTTTTTCTATGAGTGTTTCAAGGTAAACTCAAGATCAATTTGCTAACTTTTTACTCTAGGGTTTTGCATGCGTAATCTATGAGAGAGTTTACAGCTTAGCGGAACTATGATATGTATTTTTAATAAGATTAATTTCTTATAAATACAGGTCATAGGTCACACAAGAATTGTTATTGAACATCAAGAGCGGGAGAGAGATATCTTCTGAGAGGAGCTACAGACACGAGAAGTGAAAGACAGAGAAGGGTTAAACAGCCAAGCAGAGCAAAGGGGAACAGTTATGATCTGATTAGATAGAAAGTGTCATCATAAGATCATTGCTTTAGTTTGTGAAGCATATTCAAATCCCTTAATCAGGGTGAACCCTAACAAGGTTCTTTGTACAAATCCCTTCACCGGGGTAACATCTTTATTGGTGTTGAAAGTCCTCTTCCAAGGCGACTACAAACAAGGTCAAGATCCTAACAAGTCTTCTATCAAATCCCTTTGCCGAGTAGCACTCTTACCAGTGCTTTGTAAGTGTAATGTGCCCTATCAGGGATATAAGAAAATTCTTCAATTTTCTTACACTTTCTCTATCTGATCTTGCAATAGGACTAGATCATGGTGGTTCCAATATCTCAATGGACAAATTGACTATGTAATGTTTACTACGTTGGTATTAGGCAAGGTTGGATTTCCCATCAATACTTGTATAGTCACAAAATGATAGTGAGTTCCCTTGATCATCCAACGTCCTCTATATAATTTTAAAGTGTGTAGAGTGATCAATGTATATACATTCCTTTTGAATATTAAATGTCAGATCTGAGATGTATGGAAGACCTTCTGTGTTCAAATGTAATTTGTAAGGAATTTCTGATCTAGCAGATAGATAAATGTACCTTTGTCACTGTTTTTAGATTTGTCTTCTATCCATACAATTTTAGTGCTATTTCTGATTGTAATTAAAGACTACGAAAGTTGTTCCCCGGTTTTACTCGCTTTATATGGGAATCAATGCCCGTCCAAACTCCTTCCTATTTCCTTATGCTATACGATGATTACTTTGTGAGTATATGGTTACTGCTTACTTGGCTGAATAGATATTGTCTTTCTTCAGCGTGACTGTACCACTGCTGGCTTGGATTCCTATTTTTATGTTTGTGTTCAATGACTTTCTCTTCTTCCTGATAGTCTCCTATATGATTGCCTGATTTTCTTTATTCTCTAACCTTACCACTGTAGATATATAACTCCCGTCTATACGCTAAATCTGCTTATATAAGTGATCGTTGAAGATATGTATCAATGTGCCTGAATACGATGGATGTCTGTGTGAACAGATATATATATATATGGTTGCTGTCGCTGCAAGTATATATCAATATGTGATATATATCTGGTTCTGTATTTGTATATTAATTGAGAGATGCTAATATATTTGGCACTGAAGGTAGAGGATGTTCACACCAATGATAGTCATCAAACCCCTGTACCTATATATTATTCATTGCCAACGTTATTAATTCAGAATGGGTCGCTGGACTTATTAGGACGTGATTAGAGCATACAAAACATGAAGCTTCCGGGAAATGTCTCCCTTTCTTTCGATCTTCCTTAGCGTACGGTTTGATATGTGAATTGGTGCGGTAAAATGACTGTAGTTGTAGTCGATGATATCCTTTCCCCTTTTGTAGTTCCTATTGCCCCTTTCCCTCACATGTCGTCTAAGCCTCTTATATGGTAATGTAGAGGTATGACGGTTTTCTATATGTTCACTCATTCTTACGCTATTGCCATAGTCGCTAACCCAGGCATTATTATTCACGGGGATGATTGGTTTGTTTGTATAATTATTATTATTAATAATATTGTTATGATTTCATTAGCTTAGTTGTAATATATACTAATAATTTATTGAATGATATTATTGCATTAAATATATATTATGATATCTTGTATTATTTTATTATTATTATTTTCGATATTGTATTTATTGATTATTAATATATAATTATATCAATTAATATTGTTAACTCTTTTATTATTATATTAATAATATAGTTAATATAATAATAAAATATACCAAAATTTATTATATTTATTATAATTCAATTTCATATTTTTATTATAATAGTATTTATTATTTATTTAATTATAATCACAATTATAACTAAATTTTATTGTTTCTTATTATTATTATCTCTTATTAATATTATTATTGATTTAATCAAAATTTATTATTTAATTATTATTTATTGTTAAATCCTATTTGAGGAAGGGGACATTACAGTAGGCTTCTAACAAGGCACCTTTATTATTGCAGTAGTAAAGTTGTGGGTTCGGTCCCACCGTGGTTTTCTTCTTCTAACTTAGGGTTTCCACATATATATATTGTGTTGACCTGTGCATTTCAATTTCTGTTTATGAGTGTTATTATATTCTTTTAATTATGCAAGAATATATATGTAAAGATAAATTGGAGTAGAAATTGTATTTACTAATTCACCCCCTCCCCCCCCTCTCAATAACCGGTTAGGAGTAACAATTGGTATCAGAGCCTTTGGTTCTCAAGATATAAAGCTTAACCGCTTGGGTAAAGATCATGGAGGGATACAGGTATCAAAAGCAGCTTGAGGAAGCAAATGACATAATTGTCTCTCTTGAGAATAGACCGAGGAGGTCTCTTGCAAAGAGAAAAGAGTTGGCTCTACAATTGAGTGAAAGCAATGAGACAATTGAGGAAGAACTCTTTGGGCAAAGTGGATCTTGTTGCCACTTGAAAAATAGAACAAAATGTTAGGGGAGTATCACATATATTTTCATATTTTCCTACGATAAAAAATTAAAATGATAAATGAGCAAATGTATTTCCATTTGGTAGGTTGTTAATTGTTTTATTTTAATTCCATAAATGCATATATAATTTTGAAAATAAATAATTATTATAAAAATAAAGTAGGTTGAGCAAAAAGGCGGCGAGAGGGAGTTGAACCCTCGACCTCTCAAACCGACTTTTTTTCCTACCTATCTACCCTCCTACCCCCTAACCAGTTAGCCTACTTATTTTCCTTGAGATGAATAGTAAGAGATATTTATTTATCTTTGTTTTCATGTGCAGGTGAAGAATTATTACAACTCTTACACAGGGAGTAATTTTTCCTTTAATCATTTTTCCTTTTGTAATAATGCGATTTTTTATTTTTATATTATTTATTTTTAATGTTAAAAAGAAAAAAGAATGGGGAGAGGGACTTGAAGACTCGACCTCTCGACTCATTCCTTCTTTCCTACCTAACTACCCAAATCTACCCCCTAACCAATTGTTCTATATTATTCTTCAAGAATGGGTATGCAAATGAATGTATATATTAAAGAAATTCTTATCTTGTTCAAAATAAATTGGTTTTGTTTATAAAATGGAATTTCATATGTTATGGTCACTAACGGTTATTTTATTTTTTATCCCCACAACCCTAAAATAAAATCATATGATTCAAAATAAAGATATAATTTGATAAATATTATTCTTATTTAGGGTTTTGATAAACTCTTGATATTGATTTTGATTTTTTCATATCCTTAAATATAGTTCAGTATTTTTTCACTCTATTATTTCTTAACGTAAATAATTTTACTTTAGGGTGAGAAAGAATTTAAGTGAGTTACATTATTACTCACTTTCTTGTTTAGGGTTAATCTTTAATAATAAAAGACCTAAATTGGTTCTATATGGTGTTATTAGTATTAGGGTTGTTATTAAATGTGCATTTTCCTTATGCTAAAATTATGTAAATAAAACGTAGTAGGATCAATGCTACTTTCTAAGATTAAATTATAAAATCTTTTAACCCTAATGTCTTAATATTTTAATATTACACTACACTATATTTGTAGATATATTTTAAAAGATATAAATATAAATGCATTGTGTTTTACCCTAGAAAAGTAAAAATAAAAATGCTAAAAGCATAACGTTATTTCATTTATTAATTTTGAATATTGTCTCATTAATATAATACTTTATGATTTGACGATTAAAGTGATTACTTATAACATATGAGGATGACATAGAAATAAATATTTAATCTTTTATGCTCCATTTTTATCATCAAATATATTTATAAAATTGTGGCATTAATAAATTATTGATTATAAATGGATAATTTTATAACAATCGTATTGCTATTAATATAATCATTTAAATAAAGGACTATCTAATGTTGATTGTTTTTGTGTGCAGGAAACTAATAGATAAACTATTATGCACGGGATACCGGAATGAAATTAATTTAGGGAAGATTTTCCCGAACAATCATTGTAATAGTTTATTAGGCATATTTTAGGGTTAGTTGCCAGGATTAGGTTTTGTGAAAGGTTATGTCTTTTCACATAAAACCTTTGGTAATTACATTTATAGGGAAACATTTGATACGAAAGATCATCATTTTTTTATCAACATTGAAATATTTGAAACTTGTGCATGCTTTTATTCCAAAACCTTATGGGATACTATGGATCAATACATGTGGATCGAGTGAATTCTCAAGCTTAATACAAAATCTTTGTTCAAAATTCATCGGTGATATCTGTTCCTCTGTGCTATTTTGAATTGATTCTTTGGACAAAGTATCTTTACTTTCTTTAAGATATTGATTTATTATACCGCAAGATCAAATAGGAATTGTAGAATTATATTCACTTGGTTCCTCATTGTGTATGGCTAAGCGTGCCTTTTGAATACTGCAAGATTCAATTGGTCTGTCCTCTGAGGATTAAATTTCATTTGAATAGTTGTCTTCCTTTTTAGTTTGTTGTTGTTAATTAATCATTTTCTTGAAGTGATCGATTCATTTTAAATTTGTCTCCAAAGTTATACGTTTTGATTCAAAGTGTCACATTGTCATTAATAGATTGAACTAAAGGAGTTTTATCATTGATCATCAATTAAAGAAATCACACATAGTAATCATATTGAGGATAAGGAATAGGCACTGGTCTTTATTATAAATTTAGTTAAGATTCATTATCTTTTTGTATCAAAGAAAATCTGCTACTTTATTTACAAAACATTAGATTAGGTTTAGTGTTAGTTCATAGCATTAGTTTAACTATCTGCCTACTAAGATATTCAGTTACATTATCTTTCGAGGATCAGTAACCTCTTTGGAAGAAATTTTGTTGTTTACGCACATTGTTTGTGCACTTAGACAGTATATTCAGTTTAGGCCCACCAACTTTGGTTCGATTGAACCAGAATTGCAGAGGCATTTATTGTGCATGTCAATTGGCCTCAAAACGACCAGCGTTTTTGAGCCCCAACAAATTGGCGACTCTGCTGGGGACAATCTATCAGTGAATGTCAATTTCAGAATCTCTGGTTAAGTTGTGAAGACTCTATTGGGAGAAAGATTCATAACAGTTATTAATTCCTCACAGGAAGTGAGGTGGCGACTCTAAAATTTAATTTCAGGCGAAGCCTATGTTAGGGAGAAGATCTCTAACAAACAAACGGTTCATCGAATTTGAACCAAACAAAGAAGAAAGGATTACAGGAAGCGACAGTGATCGGTTTAGCTTGCTTTTCTAATCCATTGTATAACATGGATATTGAGCGAGAGAGCATTGATGATCACTATGACAATCAACACCAGGGGGATGAATCAGGTATGTCTCCCTTGAATGCATTCATTAATTTAGAGTGGTATGATAATGAAAATGTGGTGAGTTTATTTATGAGGATGATTAATATCTTCAGTAAGATACCTTCTAATATTAGGCCAAGTTTTTTAAACAAAATGTACAGTTTAGGAGTAACTAGTGAACAAGTCGATATCCTTCTTGACATTACACATGAAGTTGTAATGGAGGCACAAAAACATAATGATTCAAATGAACAAGAAAGTTCAAGACAAGTTGAAGAAGAATATGTACATGGTAGGGTTTGTATCGAGTTAGATATAAATGGTTGCGATGATGAGGAAAATCACCTTAGTACAGAACAAATTTCGGAAGTATTAGACATTGTATATCAAAAGTATATTCAGAAAGATGGTCCAAAAAATTTCTATAATCATCAAAATAAATATATTCAGGTGACATTTGATGAAATAAAAGATCAATCTCAAGAGGCTAAAATACTTCAAGAAAAAAATATTTCTGTGAAAGGCCCCGAAAATTCTTCAAATTTCTTCAATAATGAGGGTAAAATATTGCAGGATGAAACACATGTACAGGATGAAAATGTAATAAATAATATTCATGAAAATAGTAGCTTTTGGAAAAATTCCTTCGGCATACACTACCATACTCTTGGAGATAAGCTCGTGTGTGATGGAACACCTCCACAGGTAAGTATTCAGACAGGTACGTATGAATCCCTTATATATTTGAATCTTTTTTGTGAAGAAATAAATAATGCATTTAGGGAGGACCTAAAATTATCAAATCAATTATATAATGAGAGTGAAATAAAAATAGATGATGATATAGTTGAAAACAAAAATTTATTTCATCAAAATACTTTTGAAAATTTTCATTCTAATTTGTCCTATGGGAGTAATGAGGTGATGTCAAAGGGTAAAATACAATATGGTGCAAAAGAAAATAATCATGGAAATCTGATGGAGCCAAATATTTATATTAGTGTTAAAAACACAAATAATTTACAGGATAAAATTTATAAGATGTGTCATTTAAAGAATATTGAGCATTTAGAAAATGGGTTGCACAATAAAAAAGAAATTCAAATTAATGGCATTAAGAATTTTGATCATTATTGGAAAAGTCACATTCAAATGAGGCTTTCTTGGCATGGTAGAAGTGACTTACAATACTTTCCAAAAGGAGAGGATCTGGACGGAAGATTGGGGTTTTCAAATAAGCATAAAATCTTTTGGAAAAATCACAAATTTGAAATCCCTGTAGCAAGACGTGAGGAATGTTGTGACTATGACATTTCATTTTCAAATAAGGTAGCATCAATGGTGATTCTATTAAAGCATAAATACAACCAAATATTTGATAGAGGTAAGGTTTTCATTTTCAAATGCTGAAGCAGGTAAGTACATTTTTATTTTATAGCTTGTGAAATATTACATTGGAAATCAAATGCCAAATTATAAAATTTATAATTGTATATTATAATTTGGCACTATTGTTTTTATATATTGTGATTTGCTATAAATCAATATTGATAAAATCTTTTTACTAGTGATTATATTGAGCATTGATATTCTGTAGCAATCCTGGAATCTAAGCAATAAATTATGAAGAGAAAATATTCATTGCATCAATACTTGTAATCCTACAAAAGATCAGGGAAGTATTTTGTTTTATATTTGATATTTTATTTATATGATTATATAGTGTTAAAACATGAATTTGTTAAAGAATTTGATTGTCTTCCCCTACGTTTTCTTTTCTTTATATGCATTTAAAATCAAGCATCAAGCTATAGAACCTATTATCGAACCTTCATGTGCAATTATTCATTATAGTGTTACATTTCCCCTTTGAAATCATTTATTATTATTACATTATATAGATATACTTTTTCCTTGTATTTTGATTAATTTATAATGTGATAGAAATGTACGATCCTTTTTTAATTCATAGCTATTTTGTCAACCCTAAGAAAAATTTTAATGGGGTGGTTACAATTCAGAATGTGATCCACATTATTAAGGCTCAGAATCACCATTTCAAGAGGGGGAAAATCGGTCACAATGTTAAAGTAGAGAGGCAAATGCACAGAGCTCATAGGCATGGATAAAATACAGGAATGTATTCTATTGCATCATGATAAAGTCATCGCACAAACATATTGTAATGAGAATCCAAAGAGATGGGAGATGCACCCTATTGTTATATCCTATGCTGATGCTAAGTAGTTGATAGCTTGGGTTCGTATTCGATTTCACTGGGCTATGATGCTTATTGTTATCAAGGATGGCATCAAAGGGTTACGTGCCACTATCTTCCAACCAGTGCCACTATCTTCCAACCAATGCAGTGCATCTGAGATAATTTAAAACGGCAGTGAAATGAATATATTTTTATATTTCGAGTAGATTGTTTAATTCTAAAATAAGATCAAATGTTTTCTTATGGATGGTAGCTTAAAGGAACATTCTACAATCTTTTGCCATCGTTTTTCGCGGCATACGCATCAAATTTGAAATTCTGGATGAAAGAATGAACATGGACTAAGGAAAATAGATTTTTTATTAAATTCATTCACAAATGTCATGCTGCTGATGAAATGTAAATTAAAACAGCAACCAGATTGGATTCACGTTTTTACAGTTTGAGCAGTTTTTAGAAGCTGAATATAAGCTTTAAAAGGTGATTTTTGTCTCCCGACATAGGCCCAAACCATATATCTTACTTTGGAGGGCATTTTTACAATGTTTTTATCAATTTTCGAATGCTAGTGAAGCCCAAAGATAGCCCAAATTTGCAAAAACGGCCAGCAGATTTTGTAAGTTTAGCAGAATGAAAGCCACAGATGTTGGCTGAGTAATCAATGTTCGGATGTATTTAATGGAAGATGTCGGTAATGTCTAAACGATAAATTAAAATGTATATCTTACCAAGGGGATTGCAACATCATTAAAAGACGTCTGTATTTCAAACAAATAAATATATATATGGCGTCAGTACAATTATTGTCACCACCACTCTCATTGTAAAAAGTATGGGTGAAATTGGAGGCATATATGGAGCAGTTGCGGATTGAAGAAGGGAAGAAATGATAATAAAACTACTACAGAAGAATTGCCCTTCACTATGCACTATGCTTCAGAGAATGGAAACGCACCTATGTGTGAATTATTTGTTAAACGTGGTGCTTCAGCGACTGTTCAAGAGAACAGTGCATGTTTGGATATTCAACGGCACTCTGGTCCATGACACAGGGAAAAGGTGAATTTACTATGGAATATCAGGAACATGCTCCATTCACTCAAGATGTACAGATGCAACTAATGAATAGTTACAAGAAAACAAAGGCAGCTAAGTAGCCGAGGCTTACAAATGGATCAAAACTAGTAAAATTCTGCAAGATAATATAAACTTATCGTTCGAATTTCAAAAGTAGAAAACCCTAACCCTAAAATCATTTGGAGAACAAAAGGTACGTATCGAGGTAAGAATTTTTCATTATTTTGATATTTTGAAAGTTACAAGTATTATTTTTAGGGTTTCTATATAAAAAGAGAAATATGTTATTATCAAATATTTTAATAGAAAATCATTAATGAGGTTAATCTTTTTCTATTACTTTCATTCTTAATCTAATCCTCAGATTCATATAAGTGATTTCGAATAATTTTTATTAATATTATGTTTCAAAGTGGTCTACTTCCTCCAGAGAAGTCTGGATACTCGCTGTGCCCAGGCATGGACACACGTCCCTAATTAGAGCCACTGTTGGCACTTGAAAAATAGAACAAAATGTTAGGGGAGTATCACATATATTTTCATATTTTCCTATGATAAAAAATTAAAATGATAAATGAGCAAATGTATTTCCATTTGGTAGGTTGTTAATTGTTTTATTTTAATTCCACAAATGCATATATAATTTTGAAAATAAATAATTATTATAAAAATAAAGTAGGTTGAGCAAAAAGGCAACGAGAGGGAGTTGAACCCTCGACCTCTCAAGCTAACTTTTTTTCCTACCTAGCTACCCTCCTACCCCCTAACCAGTTAGCCTACTTATTTTCCTTGAGAGGAATAGGAGATATTTATTTATCTTTGTTTTCATGTGTAAGTGAAGAATTATTTTTCCTTTAATCATTTTTCCTTTTGTAATAATGCGATTTTTTTTTTTTATATTATTTATTTTTAATGTTAAAAGGAAAAAAGAATGGGGAGAGGGACTTGAAGACTCGACCTCTCGACCCATTCCTTCTTTCCTACCTAACTACCCAAATCTACCCCCTAACCAATTGTTCTATATTATTCTTCAAGAATGGATATGTAAATGAATGAATATATTAAAGAAATTATTATCTTGTTCAAAATAAATTGGTTTTGTTTATAAAATGGAATTTCATATGTTTTGGTCACTAACGATTATTTTATTTTTTATCCCCACAACACTAAAATAAAATCATATGATTCAAAATAAGGATATAATTTGATAAATATTATTCTTATTTAGGGTTTTGATAAACTCTTGATATTGATTTTGATTTTTTCATATCCTTAAATATAGTTCAGTATTTTTTCACTCTATTATTTCTTAACGTAAATAATTTTACTTTAGGGTGAGAAAGAATTTAAGTGAGTTACATTATTACTCACTTTCTTGTTTAGGGTTTATCTTTAATAATAAAAGACCTAAATTGATTCTATATGGTGTTATTAGTATTAGGGTTGTTATTAAATGTGCATTTTCCTTATGCTAAAATTATGTAAATAAAACGTAGTAGGATCAATGCTACTTTCTAAGATTAAATTATAAAATCTTTTAACCCTAATGTCTTAATATTTTAATATTACACTGCACTATATTTGTAGATATATTTTAAAAGATATAAATATAAATGCATTATGTTTTACCCTAGAAAAGTAAAAATAAAAATGCTAAAAGCATAATGTTATTTCATTTATTAATTTTGAATATTGTCTCATTAATATAATACTTTATGATTTGACGATTAAAGTGATTGCTTATAACATATGAGGATGACATAGAAATAAATATTTAATCTTTTATGCTCCATTTTTATCATCAAATATATTTATAAAATTGTGGCATTAATAAATTATTGATTATAAATGGATAATTTTATAACGATTGTATTGCTATTAATATAATCATTTAAATTTTTAAAGGACTATCTAATGTTGATTGTTTTTGTGTGCAGGAAACTAATAGATAAACTATTATGCATGGGATATCGGAATGAAATTAATTTAGGGAAGATTTTCCCGAACAATCATTGTAATAGTTTATTAGGCATATTTTAGGGTTAGTTGTCAGGATTAGGTTTTGTGAAAGGTTATGTCTTTTCACATAAAACCTTTGGTAATTACATTTATAGGGAAACATTTGATACGAAGGATCATCATTTTTTTATCAACATTGAAATATTTGAAACCTGTGCATGCTTTTATTCCAAAACCTTATGGGATACTATGGATCAATACATGCGGATCGAGTGAATTTCAAGCTTAATACAAAATCTTTGTTCAAAATTCATCGGTGATATCTGTTCCTTTGTGTTATTTTGAATTGATTCTTTGGATAAAGTATTTTTACTTTTTTTAAGATATTTGATTTATTATACCGCAAGATCAAATAGGAATTGTAGAATTATATTCACTTGGTTTCTCATTGTGTATGGCTAAGTGTGCCTTTTGAATACTGCAGGATTCAATTGGTCTGTCCTCTGAGGATTAAATTCCATTTGAATAGTTGTCTTCCTTTTTAGTTTGTTGTTGTTAATTAATCATTTTCTTGAAGTGATCGATTCATTTTAAATTTGTCTCCAAAGTTATACGTTTTGATTCAAAGTGTCACATTGTCGTTAATAGATTGAACTAGAGAAGTTTTATCATTGATCATCAATTAAAGAAATCACACATAGTAATCATATTGAGGATAAGGAATAGGCACTGGTCTTTATTACAAATTTAGTTAAGATTCATTATCTTTTTGTATCAAAGAAAATCTGCTACTTTATTTACAAAACATTAGATTAGGTTTAGTGTTAGTTCATAGCATTAGTTTAACTATCTGCCTACTAAGATATTCAGTTACATTATCTTCCAAAGATCAGTAACCTCTTTGGAAGAAATTTTGTTGTTTACGCACGTTGTTTGTGCAGTTAGACAGTATATTCAGTTTAGGCCCACCAGCCTTGGTTCGATTGAACCAGAATTGCAGAGGCATTTATTGTGCCTGTCAGTTGGCCTCAAAACAACCAGCGTTTTTGAGCCCCAACAGATCTGATGAAGCAGAAGAGGCAGTTTCTGATCTTATGGAGAAAAATCAGAGTGTAATCGATCAAATCTCCAATCTGAAAAGGGAGCAGGAAAGTAATGCTCTAAGAATGACTGAAATCATTGAAGATAAAAAGAAAGATGAAAATGAAAAGAATAGTGCCCTAGTAGCACTAGTATCTATTGAAAGAGTAAGAAAACTGGCAGAAGATGCGGTAAAAGAAAGTGTTCCCACTGTTTTACAATTTCAAGAAGACATGTAGAGCATAACTCGAGAATGCGATCATGCATGAGCACTTGCATGACAAAGATGATGCATGCAAAAGACTAGCTATTGAATTGTATCAACTAAAGGAAAAGATGAAGACTGTAGAGGAGAGAAATGAGACACTTAAAAGATACAATGAAAGCTCGGAAAATCTTGATGAGCAATTGAGGGCTCAAAGAAAGCACAAGGATCCAACAAGGCTTGGTTACAATGGTTAGAGCAGCAAAGAAACCGGTGAGTCATCTGGAGTCAAGGAAGGCAAGATGGAAAATAAGAAACCATCAGAAGAAAAAGGTAAGAAGACCTTCAAATTCTCTTGCAATCATTGTAGTAAACAGGTTCATAAAACAAATGACTATAGAAATGCACCAGTGAAACCAATCACATCTAACAGTTACCGCAGCAACTGTTACAAGTATGGCCAGAAGACCTTTGAATGTAGGTCACGTCCCAACAGTGTGTCCAATGGAAGCAGGGGAAGCTTCAAAGGTTACTGCTATGGATGCAACAAGTTTGGACACAAAGCCAATAAATGCAGGTCAAGAACTATGGCATTCAAATCCCCACCAAGACCGGTATTCCCAGATAGGAATATAAACCGGAGCACAACCAACTGTGCTAACTGTGGACCATATTGCAATAAGTACTCTTGGTCTCACTCACCCAAGAACAGGGAAAGAAGGGTCAATCCATGGAGAGGAACCGGGATGGCTTGTTACAACTACAACAAGATTAGGCATCTGGCAAGGAATGCAAGAACTGGCCAATGAACAAAAGAAAAGGACCGGTCAAACAAGTGAAGAAGAACTTGCCTCCTAACCAAAAGGATAACAAGAGAAAAGAAATTGAAAAAGAAGTCAAGAAAATTTGGTTAAAAAAGGAATCAAAGAGCTCCGGTGACGAGAAAATAGAAGGAATATCATCAGTGATATCTCTTCAGCGAATTGAGGCTAAGGGCTTAAAGGGAATTGGCATTCTGCCTACTGTTCCCAGTAGAACTGGTGATTAATGATCTCACAGTCAAAATGTGCAATCGGAAGAAGTCACCAGTATATCAGGTATATCGGAGAGGTAAGTGTTGACATCACAACCGAGGATTGATTAACAGGTAAATGCATGAGAACCGGTTGTCCTAAGAAAGATTAGATAAGGTAATTAATGTTGTAGCCGTTAACAAATTGTTACCATTTGGTAATTACCGTTATGCCCTAAGTCTATTTAAGGGAAGGATGATTACTCATTTCACTTTACATTGCGAACTATGATTTTTGATTTCTTAAGACTTGAGTAATCTTTTCTTGCTTTGATTTACAGTCTTTGCAAAGTGAACTCTGTACATCCTATCAAGAAATCTCTGTGTAAACTGGTCGGATACGATGGCATCATCATCTTCAGTTGTCAACCTAATTCAAGAGAACCAATTTGATAGTCCAATTTACAACATCATGGCGGTGCAGAACTAAGAAAACGATATGAGGGGTGCTCTTCCGTCGGTGCCTAATAGAGTCTTGTTGATTGAAGACATTACGACGTTCATCCAATCAAAGCAGGAAGAGTAAGGTGAAACTTTCATCCAAAGTGAATATCTTTCACTCTGCAAGGATGTAAAGCTTCAAGCTAAGTATGTGAAGCTTGAGACTTCAAGTTTGATGAATGGAGTCAGGTAACCAACGATGTTTCAATAGGATTGGATAAGACTGGTTCTTAGTAGGGTTCATGAACCAGGAATGTGGCTAGCAAGGGGCGCAGTCACAATGATAACCAAAGAAGATCTGTGAAGGGTTACCGGATGTAATGATCAAGGGGAAGCTCTTACCCTTAGAACAATTGCCAATGCAAAAGTCACAAGGTTAACAAAGTCAAAATCTGACAGTCGACTGATGACTGTTAACGACATAGAAAACGAGGGCATTTGGTTTGTATCAGCGGTCATCAGATGCAAAATCTATCAGTCAAGCAACCTGACCAGTGTACCGAGAGGAGCTATCCATGCCGCACACCAAATCATGCACAACAATGCTCAATGCGATATTTGCGCTATGTAAAGAGGGCAAATCTTCGAAAACGTAAAGAAGCTCGGTAAAGAAGCTCGGTAGTGAAGAAAAAGTTTCTCAAATATGGAACTCTACTGGTATGTTTGTTCTTCTACTATCAAAATTTCTTTCTAGGCATAGGAAAAGTTACCGGGCAAGTAGATAAACCGGTTATGATTCAAATAGGAGAATTGGCAAACAAACTAGGAAATCAGTTTAATAAAGTTATGACCAATTACTTGGAGGTCTTCCAGCTTAAAATGCACGCCAAGGAAAGAATTCCCTCAGCCATTGTTGATCAACACAAGGATGAGGTGTGTTCTCTAGTTAGCATCGATCACTATATAATTCAGGTTGTAGAACCTAGAACCGAGTATGCACCGAAGCTCGGATATGAGATCTCTAGCAAGGTAGCCAAGGCATATGCAGATGCATTGCAAGAAAGTGACCTAGATCTCTCTACATACCGGTTTGGCACATATGAAGAAATTCAAGAAAATTTGAAAAAAAAAGTCATCAGTTAAGGAGCCGAAAAAGATGTATGTGAAAAGGACTCCTACACTGAGGAAGAAGAAAACAACAGCAAAAGAACCAGAGGTTCAAAGGAAAAGGACACAACAAGCGTCTAGTACACAAGGGGAAGAACAGGAGGAAACTGAAACTAAAGAAACTACTACTCTTCACCATAGGAGAAAGACTGCAAAACCGGTGAAAGAGGATGCGCCGAGAGCAAGGAAACCAACCATTGATGAAGTGGTTGAAGGAATAAAGGAGAAAGGAGGATTGGGAACAGTTGGGAGGAGATATCAAGTGAGTAATGATGAAGATAAGAGAAAAATTGAAGAAGTTGTAGTCTACAGTCTCCACAAGTTTTAATCATACTCCCATTGAACTTCATAAAGTAATACTGAATGATCTCCTAGAGATAATAGAAGGAAGATGGAAGTCTTCAATTGATAAAGAAAAAGAGCTGAGGATTAGGGCTCTACTGGAAGTTCAAAATCATCTAACTCTAGAAGAAGCAACTCAACAAGCCGACCTGCATAAACAGAGTTTTATGATAAGAAAAAGAATAAGTCCGGTGTTAATTGGAGAAGTGAACAAACTGCATGATGGAGGTACTACTTGGACAAATCTTCTTCAACAACAACATCAGGAAGAGACAGAATGCCACAAGACCACAGAGCCACCGGTGATTGACACTAGGAAAGGAAAAGGCATACTAGGAGCTAGGACACCGGTTAAGGAAAAGAGTTCAACGAAACCAGACATTGTGGATATCACCGGGGACAAAGCTAGTGATCTAACTCCGCCAACCTTACTTGCTTCCCCAGTCAAAGGTAAGGCACGAACTATGACTGTAGATAACATAGTTGATGAAGTTATGGATTTTGGCGAAGTGTCAAATGCAGCCAAATGGTTAAGTGTTTTAGTAGAGGAGGATAAGCCGAAAATAGAAGTCTGTAATGTCCCCGTTTTTTAGACTTATGGGATTAGCTTGGTTTGGTGACCCTCACAGGCTAATCAAGTGATCAGAGGGGGTCAGTTGGTGGAGTTAGTGTTGGGATTCCATTTTGGAGGTTCAAATTATCAAGTCTACTCTTCGTTCGGGTCATTTTGGTCAACTTACTATTTTTAATAAGTGGTATTTTGGGTATGGCTAGGATTAGTAGGGTGTCTACACGGAGCGTCAGATATCTCAGGATCGAGTTTTAGAGAATCTCCAGTTTGAGAGACTTACTGTTTATAGTAAGTCTACTTTTAGCAATGGCTATTTCTGACAGGGCAGTGCCTATTCCTAGCTAAGCAGTTGGCCTTGGTGCTTTGTCAGAAGTTCATTGATTGTAGTCAGACAGTTCAGTGGCTTATATTTTAAATGTGTTATTAAATTAAATTATTTTGATTTAATTTAATAACTTATGACTTTATAACTTAATGTTATAAAGTGAGATTATTTTTAAAGCCAATTAAGTGAAAATATTAAAAAGTGTTTTTTTCCAAAAAGCCTATATATTCTACTCGAAAAAGCACTTTTCTCATCTTATGCAATCATTATTTTTCTTGGAATTTGGGAAGAAGACAAAAACTTGGCTAGGGTTTCGAGGACTGATTCCTCTCTCGTAATTTGAACCATCTTCTGTCGGTGGTGAATTTTACAACTGATTTTATCGAGTTTGCAATTCGATGCTGTGGTATATCGGATCAGTGGAAGTTGATACTGGAGTTTGTTAAATGCTGAAGAAATTGTATTCTTGATACAAAAGGTTCGAATTTCTGAAATTATTACTGGAGGCTGCAATTCACGAGTCTGATTATTGAAGGTTTAGAGGGTGAGGAAGATTATCGTTTTGTGTAAATCTGGAGGTGAAATATTTATTGACTGCGATTCATATATACTGGAAGATGATTCTTGGTGACAACGAATCTTCCATTATAATCAGTCAATGTCTATTTAGTTGCTGGCACATGGTTGTTGGAGGCTTGCGGCAGAATCTTATGGACCTGTGAGTGATCAAAGCAAGGCCGATAGTCATTCTTTGTGGATGCCATATATGCTAAGACCAATCATGTATTGATTGGGTGTGTTTGAAATAGTCACGTGTTGTTGGAGGTACTCACGTGAGCGATTTCGCAAGGGGCCAGTCATTTCATAATTTGGTGATAGTCATTAAGGTGGCAGTAGCATTGGTGTGAAGACGTGACAGCAAAAGAAGAATTTGTAATTTACAAGTGCCTTGTTAATTTCTGTAATTAATTGTTATGTAATTTGTTTTTAAGGCTCACTTGGTGATAGTATAAGAGGAACATTTGTCTGCAAATTGATAAATTCAACATATATCTTCAGAATTGCTTGCATAAGTTTGTTAAAAAGAATAGTTGCAATTGTTATTTCAAAAATCAATAAATATCTAGGAAGAGCCGAGTTCAGTTCTTTACAGTGGTATCAGAGCTATTTTCCTGCCATCCTGTGGGGTCTGGATTCATTTTTATTCAGAAGTTTTTAAAAGTGATTAGCACTTCTATTTTCTCTAGCCATGGATAAATACTAGAGAGTCAGTTCCAGAAGTTGTCATAGCAGTAAGGGAAATAGAAAGGAATTAAATGCTTTAGTAGAAAGCGTGGAGAGACTTAGACTGCATCAGCAGAGATTAGCAGAGAGTTTGTTGGACCCAGTTACAATAGACAGGGCAGCGAGATATATGGTCTCTCCCTTTAGAAGGCCAACATCGAGTTTGTAGGGGAAAAGGCTAGAGTTTTCTCCGACACTTGTCTGTGATGCTGATGTTCCTGCATCTAGCTCAGCACCTGCTATTCCCATTCGCAGTGCTGATGATGGATTTATTGCACCGGAATGTTTCAGTGCCATTGGATGATAGCAGTACTGAGCATCACCAGGTTGAGGCTCCCAGAGCAGTCACTACGGATTGTACAAGGGCAGCTGATGTTGCACATATCATTGAGTGTTCAGACTCTTTCATGGAGGGAGTTATTATTGGAGATGTTTATGTCAGTTGTAGTAGTGTTGCTCCAGTTCAGGAGGCAGTTGCTTCCTCAGATAGAACCGAGGCATTTACGGAGTCTCCCAATGGTGAGGTTGGTGATCTGGGCATTACAGCGGGTCAGTTGATGATAGTTCAAGCTCTAGCATTATTGGTGTACAACTTGACATTGAGTCATGTGTGCAGAGACACGTGTTCGCAGGAGAGATTTCAGTAGGTGATGTTGGAGCTAATAGTATAGACATATCTGAGGACACTTTTGAGGATGCTATGAGTTGCATTGGAGATGACACCCCCTGTGAGATGTTGGGTGATGACTGTGAGGAGCATCTGAGCTCTGACAGCTCAGAAATTTATGATAGCAGTCGCAATGTGGGATCAATACAAGAGACAGTGGTTTATTCCTGTGTTGAGGATGTGAGCATGGAGCTTTCTAGTGATGACACTCAGGATGGGAGTGTTGCAGTTGATTTGGGCGACGTAGTTTCATACCACAGTTTAGTTGATTCACATGACGACATTGAGTCCTGTATACGGCCAGAGTTAGTAGAGGAGATGCAGATAGATGATGTGTACACTAGCATTGCAGAAGTCTCTGATGCTGAGAGCGAGGATGATGAGTGTTGTAGTATTTCTGGCTTTCTATATCTGACTTTGGGTGTAGATTCAGCGTTGTCATATGGTGGTAGTGAGGTCCAGGATTATGTGTTACAGGGACTCACAGATGAGGACAGGGAAGCTTATGAGTGGCAGGAGTTTGTTACAGCTAGGGATTCTACTTTTAGAGATGGGGTTACTTCTTTAGTAACTCATGAGGATGTGTCTTAGGATCTAGACTATCATATGGTTGCAGAGGACGAGGTAGCTGGAGATTGTGTTGAGTCAGATTCAGCGGCAGCTTCCTCGAGGTTAGATGAGGATGTGTCCAATGCCTGTACTCAGAGTGTAGAGGTGTACTCAGATGTAAGTATACAGAGAGAGGGTGATCTTGAGGGGATTTTGTTGGATACAACTTCCTCTCATCAGACAGTGCATTTGAGGTTGTTCATAGGAGGCCTGTTGTGCAGAGTCATCATGTGACTTGCCAATTGCGAGTTGATGAGAGGGACATTTCTTCTACTCTCGAGCATTTTGATGCCGCTCGTCAATTGCTAGCTGTTTATGGTTGGGGTGCTCCTATGACAGATGAGCCCAGTGGTGGTTACCTTTCATTGACAAAGATTCATTCTTTGCGTGAGGTTGTCAAGATTTTGAGACAATTATTTACAGATGGTAGCCGACCAAGATCACTTGGTTGAGTGGGGGAGTACAGCTTATGAGGCACTGATGAACAAAGAGGAGGAGGTGAGTGAGCTTACCCAGGAGCTCACAGCGACTACTGAGGTTTTAGGGGATACTCAACGGGCTCTTCAAGAGTCGCAGATCCGATTAGAGGAGGTGACCGTGGAGTTGGAGCATTTACGGTCTACACCAGCCCCAAACCCAGTTCGATTGCACATTGAGGTGATTGGTGGTGAGTTTGCTCCTATGGTTGGTGATGAGGGACATGATGATGTGCCTGACACACATGTTCAGGAGATGGGAGCACTTGGTACAGATGAGGTAGGAGTACCAGAGGAGACAGGCTCTCAAGTTGATTTGCTTCCTTTAGCTGGGAGTGAATCTACTTCATCATCTCACATAGCTGATAGCACGGGACAGTTGGTTGTGCCACATTTGCGGGGGGGATCAGTGGATTGCGGGGGAGCGAGTTGATGCTTCCACGTATAATTTCTATTGCACCGAGTTATTTATGGAGTATCTACTTGAGAGTGCAGACGTGTGTCAAGATTCTTATAGAGTGTTTGAGGGTACTCTCATCCGAGGCTCTTGTGCTATTCGGAAGTTGGTCGGGAAGATTGTGGAGACTCTTTCTACTATGCTTCCCCACAGGGATTTTGAGGTCGGGTTTGTTGAGAGGGTTGCTCAGGTTCCTACCCAGCCTACGGTGATGCGGAATCAGAGTTTGGAGCCATCTTTTGATTCCCGGTTTGGTAATGATGAGCCATTGACAAAGTTTGGGGATTCCAACTGGCATTATATGGTGGGGTATGCTCATCATTTTTCTTTTGAACCACAAGTGGATGATTTGATATCACGAAAGGGTAAACCGGCTCCAGTATCTTACCATCCATTATGGGATGGGTTGGCACCATCTTTTACAGATGGTAGTGGCAGTAGCAAGTTAGACTACTTGTAGTATCCACACACTCGGGACTGTTTGTCAGAGGGCAGAGTTGATAACAATGATTTAGGCACATTGGGTCACTGTTGTTTTCCTAGTACAATTGGGTGTGAGTGCCGGATAGTCAGCGACTCAGATTTTGACAGAGTTGTTATTTCAGTTGGGTTGAGTTCTGCTGGGTTGTTTTCAGCATCGACATCTATAGTTTGGTTTACAGATGTTGTTTTCTGTGGTGCTTGTTCTGTTGCTGTTGGTTCTTTCTTCACAAGAGTTTGGTGAGGATCGGGACATTACTTGTGACCATCCTTGGGATCCTGGTGGTTTATGATGTTGCTTGTTTTTCCTGATTGCTTGAGGACAAGCAACCTTGGGAAGGGAGGACTGTAATGTCCCCGTTTTTTAGACTTATGGGATTAGCTTGGTTTGGCAACCGTCACAGGCTAATCAGGCTATCAGAGGGGGTCAGTTGGTGGAGTCAATGTTGGGATTCCATTTTGGAGGGTCAAATTATCAGGTATGCTCTTCATTGGGGTCATTTTGGTCAACTTACTATTTTTAGTAAGTGGTATTTTGGGTATGGCCAGGATTAGCAGGGTGTCTGCACGGAGCATCAGATATCTCAGGATCGAGTTTCAGAGAATCTCCAGTTTGAGAGACTTACTATTTATAGTAAGTCTATTTTTAGCAGTGGCTATTTCTGGCAAGGCAGTGCCTATTCCTAGCTGGGCAGTTGGACTTGGTGCTTTGTCAGAAGTTCGTTGATTGCAGTCAGACAGTTCAGTGGCTTATATTTTAAATGTGTTATTAAATTAAATTATTTTGATTTAATTTAATAACTTATGACTTTATAACTTAATGTTATAAAGTGAGATTATTTTTAAAGCCAATTAAGTGAAAATATTAAAAAGTGCTTTTTCCAAAAAGCCTATATATTCTACTCGAAAAAGCACTTTTCTCATCTTATGCAATCATTATTTTTCTTGGAATTTGGGAAGAAGACAAAAACCTAGCTAGGGTTTCAAGGACTGATTCCTCTCTCGTAATTTGAGCCATCTTCTGTCGGTGGTGAATTTTACAGCTGATTTTTATTGAGTTCGCAATTCGATGATGTGGTATATCCGATCGGTGGAAGTTGATATTGGAGTTTGTTAAATGTTGAAGAAATTGTATTCTTGATACAAAAGGTTCGAATTTCTGAAATTATTACTGGAGGCTGCAATTCATGAGTCTGATTATCGAAGGTTTAGAGGGTGAGGAAGATTATCGTTTTGTGTAAATCTGGAGGTGAAATATTTATTGACTACGATTCATATATACTGGAAGACGATTCTTGCTGACAGCGAATCTTCCATTATAATCAGTCAATGTCTATTTAGTTACTGGCACATGGTTGTTGGAGGCATGTGGTAGAATCTTATGGACCCGTGAGTGATCAAAGCAGGGCCGATAGTCATTCTTTGTGGACGCCATATATGCTAAGACCAATCATGTATTGATTGGGGTGTGTTTGAAACAGTCACATGCTGTTGGAGGTATTCACGTGAGGGATTTCACAAGGGGCCAGTCATTTCATAATTTGGTGACAGTCATTAAGGTGGCGGTAGCATTGGTGTGAAGACGTGACAGCGGAAGGAGAATTTGTAATTTACAAGTGCCTTGTTAATTTTTGTAATAAATTGTTATGTAATTTGTTTGCAAATTAAGGCTCATTTGGTGATAGTATAAGAGGAACATTTGTTTGCAAATTGATAAATTCAACATATATCTGCAGAATTGCTTGCATAAGTTTGTTAAAAAGAATAGTTGCAGTTGTTATTTCAAAAATTACTAAATATCTAGGAAGAGCCGAGTTCGGTTCTTTACAAAGTCTCTCTGTTGGAAACTATCTTGGATTTCAACAGAAGTCTGAGAGACTATAGGGCTCAATTTCCTGCAGAATTGAATCAAAGAATTATGGCTAAATGGAGAACTGGTTTAGTAGGGAACAATAAGATTGTAATGGAGACATTGACTCAAGTGAGACCTTGTCTCAGTGATGAGACAACAAAACTTCTGATGGAAGCAATGTCATTAAATCTAGACACAAAGAACAGGGTTGCTAAGATTATCAATGGATATGAAAAAGACGTATATAAAGATACAATAGGAGTTCTAGTAGCAATATGACTTTGGTACCCTAAATACAACAGGTCCAGAGGAAATTTCTCAAGAGGAACTTGAACAAGTATTGGTACCACCGGTACAATTCACAGCTTGTGAACAATCTTCAACCAGTGAGAAAGAAGGACCAACTGAACCGTTCACATTTAGTGAATAGGTAAATCAGGGCGAACAAGTTCAACCAGAAGATCAAGTATATGGAGAGTCATCAGAAAAGATGACTACTGATAAAGGAACAGATGTAGAGGGAATTGTTGTGAATGAACAACATGTTGTTGAGGAGCAACAAACAGAGCTACCACCGGAGGAGGATGGAAGCAGTCCATCCGGAGGAAGAAGTACAACCAGGAGGGGAAGTACATCAAGAACAAAAGGTAAGGCAAGAAGAAATACCTCAACATCAAGAATTACCTGCTAATGCTGAATAGGAAAAGCCTGCAGAAGAACAACCTAAACAGGAGAATAAACAAGAGGAACCGGTCGATCTTCCCAGCACATCTTCATTGAAAAAAAAGCTAACTTTTACAACAGATTTTGAAGCAAAGAAGAGTAAAGTTAGTGAAACAATGGTTGACATAAGCAAGATGTCAATGAGACAGCTAAAAGAGCTCACTAAGAGGAAACAAGACATGGTCCTCTCTAGTGTAAGAAACATCTTGTAGAACTTTGTACCGGATACAAAAATTGATGAGGACGAACTTGTTATAGATCAATTGGAGATACTTGCACAAGCTATTAGAGAAGATCTCACCGATCAAGAGACTGTAGCAATTGATCACTATGAGAAAAAGAGAATCAAAATACTTCACAAACAGGTTGAAGAACTAAAGAACATTGTATCTACACGAACCGGGGAGCTAATGCAGTAGGTTTAGGATACAGGAAGATTGATCACAACGACTTCAAACTTTGAAGACTTTGTCACTGATATAAATGAGAGAACAATAAAGACTACAAAAGAAATCAAGATTCTTTCATCCAAGTTTGTTGCAAAGAACTCTTCTGCAACTGAATAGAGCAGGGAATTAACCAGTCTTGCTCTCATTCTCAGAAAGGCATTAGAAGAGAAGACAAAGCAAGTTCAAGATCTCATTGGATTCCAGTTGTTCCTGGCCCCAACATTTGATCTCATGCAGACAACTACAACTGATGCAGATAACTTGATCAAGGAACCTGATTACAAAACATTGGAAGACATGGAACACATAATTGTCTCACTGCAAGCAGCAAAAAAGAGCTTAGAACATGTAACAGGTAAATGGAAGTCCTTCCTTGATTCAGAAAAGAAAATATATAAGGATATTTTCAATAAGTTATAGTTATGAAAGGCACATATTTACAAAAGTAACAACCCTTTGACCTATAGAGGCAAAAAGGGGAAGAAGATCAGATACAAAGATGGAAGAGAAGATCTCAGGTACAGGGCAGTTCGAAAATCAGTATGATCAATATCAGATGAAAGAGATAACAAAGAGAGTGTGTTACAGGTAGACAAGGAGATCTACAAGGGAAGTCTACAAGACAGGTGATATGATGGTGATATGATGATTCAAACAAGTGATATTTTGCTACCAATGCCAAAGGGGAAGATTGTTGACGTAACTGAATTGTCATTGGTAAAGTCTTTGGCAAACATCAAGCCCACCGGAACACCAGTACTCTTAAATATGCACCGGTAGACTAAACATGTAAGCAGTGTACTTTGCTAGTCACGCTTATACTAGTCTAAGTTATTCCAACCGGTCATGGGAGACACACAGGGAAGAGGTGTCTAACCGAGTATAAGTTCTTTACCGGTTAAACGCATGATAATCCAAACCGGATTATGTGGAGCATTCTCTATTAAAACTGGAGTTATCTTTTTTAGTGGAACTGAAGTTAGCTTTGTTTTTTCTACGAGTGTTTCAAGGTAAACTCAGGATCAGTTTGCTAGCTTTTTACTCTAGGGTTTTGCATGCGTAATCTATGCGAGAGTTTACACCAACCAGCCCTACATCTGTAGTTGTTACAATCTCATCCTCATCAATCTATAGCTTCTGCAATCTGGCTCCTCATCAATCCCGATGTCCCTAGGATAGTTGAGGGATGCCTAGACATCCCTCATACGTCTCGGGGACATTTGGACATCCTTGCTTCCCGGCAGCATTCGGACGGCGCGAAGGTGGCATGATGGTGGTGGTGGGGGAACATGGGAACACCAAGTCCCCGTCTTAGGGACATCCCCGACCCAAGTGCATGGGGGTTTGAGCGGGGACACGTCCCCATGTTACACTTCTTATTTGGCAAGCCCTTCATCAAGAAAGATCATAAATGCTCTCAACCTAAAGCATTAATAGCCTTGATGTCAAGGCCCTTGACTTAATTAAGAGAGAGGCACAAAATCCATTAAATCAAAAGAGTGGTTTCCAACTTGTTAAGCCCCAATGGCAATCAAATACCTAAAGACAAAGATTCTCTCCTTCGAACTAAATGTTAAGAGCCTCTCTCTCCTTGTCTTATCAAACAAATGCATAAATGACCATCATTAGGAGTTTCCCAAAGATCCATACGGTCAAGGACTCGAGCATAAATGCTCTCATGATCCTCTCCCTCAAGGTCAAGAGCATACTTGCACTCATCTTGAGATTTCTATATTGCGCATCTATTTTTTTATGTTCTCTTGAATGTATGTGCATCAGACATGGCTGCATTGTCATTCAATGATGAACAAGATTGTGTGGGTAGTGCCCCTAATCTCGAGTTCGTTAATTCAGAGATAACTTCACTAAAATGCCTATTGTTTATGAGCTCTATTGCTGAGGTCTCATTTAAATGTCTCTGACATAATGATTAGAGGATATTTTCTTCCTTATTTCCCATATGGCTTGATCAGGGTTAAATCACATGACAGCAATCTGGAGAAATCTCTCTTCTGAATATGTAAATATGAAAAAGGTCATCCAAATTGGAGTTTATACTACATTTTGAACCTGATGTACGCCCAAAAAAACCAGTCACAATGACAATAATGACAAGGAAATTAATATTCAATATCTGAAAATGTAATTATTCAGAGAGACGAAAAGTTATCAAATAAGAGTGCATTCTAGTAAAAATGAAGAGATTATAATCCCATTAATAGACACAGCCCAAAAACGTTTTTCTTCCAAAAATACATAACATCTCTTCCTTTACAAATGCCTTAGTTGGAGAAAAAGCAATTAGATAGTCATAACTAATTTGGCAGATATAAAAGTTGTGTGTTTGCTTAGGAGTTATTATGGTTGTTATTGCTAGAAATTAATAGAAACTTGAGAAATTGATAAAGAGGAAATTATTTCCAAGAAATTAAAGTTACAAGAACCTTAGCTTTGTTAAGGAATACAGTGTCCAAACTTTTGGAAATGCTAAAAAAATTGCCAGCATTTTAATGAGTTGTTGAACTAGAACATGCTATAATGAATCAGTTAGAAGTGCTATATTCATAATAAGAGGTCCAAAGCAATGACTTATAGAAGTAACACGGCATCTACAAAATAAAACATCTCATTACATAGACATGTAACTCACCTTTCCAGCAGGATACACCTCCTTATACCAAAGTGGCTTATCTGACAAACTAATTTCAACTACATCTATATCAACAAGTTCCTGCCCATCAAACAATTATATTAGCATAAAAAGGAACCAAACATTTTTTATACATCACAGCTATTGACAAAATCAAAAGAGAAATGAAGAGATTTACCACCTAATGTTTACAATATACAATATTATAAATGCATTATAGTTCATAGATGGGTGAAATGACACCTTATAATTTCTAGCAATCCATACTCTTTGTGCATAAGGACACATTCGGCTTATATACAACCTGCAAGTAAAAAAATAGTAGTTTCATAATTTTTCTCTATTCAAAAACAAGGACAAAGTCAACATTTGCACAAATGCAATGCGATAAACAAATTAAATTCCAAACACCAAATACCAGATAAATTAGTTACAAATTAGATTTTCACAATACTTTAAAAATAATTTCCGTAACCTAATTCTATACATAAATTAAATTGGTTAAACAATTACCGTTTTAATTTATACTTTTCAGTACAAAAATATGGAGCAGATTTGTAGTAGGATTTTCTGTTCAAATAAGGAGGAAAACTCTATAAAATAAAACTAGCCTATCATGAACAATATGTACTTTCTATTCACAATCTTTACAAGGGTCTTCTAGATTGTTTCACATTCATGCTATAAAAAAATAAAGTGTCTTTTTGGATTCATCTAGAGAAAAGGTTGAGACAGTCTTCAACTCAAGGAAAATAGTTTTACATATAAATTTTTGTAATGCAGAAAATAAATTGAACCCAACTTAAGGAAGCTTCTGATTTTCAATAAACATAGAGATCAAAAAACCATAAGTGGAACAAAATTGGATCAAAGAGATAAACTTAGCCATGGAAGCATTACACATGAAGCTACAAGACATCTTCCCACAACAATTGTAATACAAAGTTCACAAAAAATTTCAAATTGGGACATCAAAACTTAGAACTTGATGAACGGCACTTTCAGCAATATGCAACCTTGAAAATCACTATTAGAAATGTAAGTGCAAATAGCATTTATTTATGCTATTTACAAAGAATTGCATGAAATTCAATGAAGGAAATCAACCAAGCTTCTGCTCTAAGAATAGCTTGATTGCATGAATGAAAGCTTTCTTACCTATTATCTTATCTAATAACAATAAAACTAAAGCATGTGACTACTAGTTATGTAACGTCCCCTGCACAAGCGTAATTGCCAAATAGAGCTTTAGCCTATTTTAATTCACGTAAATTGATGGGAAGAAAAGCAAGGAATTGAATAATTAATTTATATAAAAGTTTGCGTGACTTATATGTAATTAATTATTTTTTTATAAAGTTGAACAATAAAAATTAAAGTGACTTTTATGGGGGTTGTAGTGTCGTAAATTACACCCTGTGTAATTCCTTGTTACATAATGCCTCTAGCTTAGCCGAAAATTGAAATTCCACGTAAGGCTCCATGTCCCTCCATCCGCTTTGTCACTTCCCTGTCCAAATTCTTGACCACGCAGCCTGTTTGGCTCAGGATGCATGCACGCCACGAAGACATCCACGTGGCATATATTCATCCCGCAAATCTGCAGATGCACAAGTGGAGAGGCAAATGAAGGCATTTAAACACCATTTCAAAAACAAATCATTTGCAGAGCAGACAGAGAGATGCGAATCAAGCAGACCTAAAGGTGATTTCCGGAAATTTAAAACCCTAAGGGCGAAACCAAGGCAGATCCTCGCAAATTTGGAGAGAGGAAATTGGAAATCAGAATGGAAGATGAAACTAAAGAAGGGATAAATCAGAAACTAAGTCAGATTCCAAAAGGGGTAAAAAGTCCAGATTTCCATCATTGAAGAGCAAATTCCCCCATCCAAAGAAGCATTTTTCAGGTCAGTCATGCATTGCCTAAGTCAGTTTATGAAGGACAATCAGAATTCTGGCCCAAGTTCTTCAAGTTTCCTATCCCTTCTTAGGCATTTATCCTAACAGCTAGTGCATTTCCAACCTCCTATCAAGCATTTCCCCAAACACGCATGAAATTTCCTAGCAGAAGAGGCAAAATCAGAACTAAGTGTGATTTTCATCTCCAGTCAAAAATTAAAATTGAATCCAAGGGGAAATTTCACCAAATCAAGAACGATTTCCAGTAAGAAGGGCAATTTTCCCATCAGCTCTAAGTAACGTGGAGAAGGTACAAAATTGCATAGCAAAGGAACACCGAACAAATTCCAATCAAAAGTGGCAAGTTGAATCCCCAAATAAGATCAGGATTTCCCAACAATGAATGGAAAAGGAGAATCAGAATTCAAGAGTAATCCCAAAAAATCAGACAAAGGCAGAATTCCCAGAACTCAAAGCAAAAATACATCAAAGATAAGGACTGTGGAGGCGAATTCAATCAGATTTCACATGCCAAAGAGAAATCAGATTCAAGGTGAAGTCAAGCAGACCAGTGCATTTCCCAATTTGACCAAACATTTCCAAGGGATTCCAAATCAGATTGTGAAGGATTGAAATCCAAGAGTCCCTAATCCATAACCAATCCAATTGAAGATCAAAAATCTCCTTTAAAAATACTTGTCATGAAAATGTTTTAGACTCTTTGACTTGCATTTTGGTTTCATGACTTTGAATTGAAGTGTCTTCTTTCCTTTTCAGGTTTAATGCAAGGATTGAGGTGAAACAAGTGTGAGGAACGAAGAGCGATTCAATTCAAGAACAAGTTGTTAGGGACTCCAATTTGTCCCTATGAACATGTAATGTCCCTTTTTTGGGACATTAGAAAATTAAAAGCCAACTTTATACAATATTAAAAATGACTTTATTGAAGCTTAATGCAGATTGATAAAAGTCATTTTAATATTATAAGGAGGTTTAATAAGTGACAAAAAAAGACAAGAAGACAAAGAGACAGGCAAGGGAAACTAAAGAGTCACTACATTTGACTTTAAGAGGAGAAGGCTAGATTCATTTTGAGCATGCTTGGATATATGACTTCATTTCTGATTTATCTTCGAGAAATTTGGGAAGCTTCTAGCTTTCAATTTCGAAACCTGAGAACGGAAACCTACAGGCTTCTTGGTGGATTGGATGGAAACTCAATTCATCTTTAGAGGTGGATTCGCGTCGGAGTTCACATAGTGTTTCAGGTTCTTTTCTAGTTATCCAATCTGACTGTTACTTCTGCATTTACAATTGGATCTAGTTATTGTACTGCTGAAGATTGAAATGCAATAATATTTCAAGGACTATTTTTTATCTGGGTATTTTCTGGTATTTTGCTGGATAATTTCAAATCTATTGCATGAAATTATATGTTTAAATTTTTGTGTTACATTTTGAGAAATTTGGGAAAAAAATATCTGTTGGGGATATTACTGAACAATCAAGGCTAGAGGATTCCAAACTAAGGGGGTAGTGGATAAAAGTATCAAAGATGTCCCAAACAATGGGAGAAGAAAACCTCACCGCGCGGGGATGATCAAATTATGCAAGGAAGAAAAGTCTACAAATGAGAAAGATAGCCATCATCAAGGGTTCAAGGACATGAAGACTTACAAGTCCATGATCAATAGAGGGAAACTTGTCACTTCAAGAAAAACGAGATGGCAAGAACAATTTCAAGGACAAGTTCAATGAGAGAATTTCCTAAAGGAAGATGATGAAGAAACAAAATTGAAACAAGGATCAAAGATGAGCAAGTTGAGGTGGCGTCCAGTCATCATTCAACTGATTAGAGAACTCCAAATTTACATCTCCAAGATCATCCAATCAGAATCATTCACAAATGTACATATGGAACATATTATTTTCTCATTGGTTCATCCTCAAGGGGATATGGAATGTAATTTTCTCATTGTCCCAGATGTTGGTGCCTTTCTTTTATTGGCTATTTGTGGTGGCACTACTTAGGGTTTGTCATTGATTAATCTGGGCCACTGGTTTCAAATTGATCGTGGTTGTTCATTGTATTCGGGGATCCTATATAAACCCCACTCCTATCATTTGTAAGAAGAGACTTGTTGAAACTGTTGCTATGACTGCCAAATTGTTCTTAATTCATTGTTGATCTCCATGGTGGATTGTTTGTATCATTTTGGAATATTGCATGGTTTCTACAATTCATCACTTAGATTAGATTTCATTTCATGTTCAGTGGAAGTAGAAGTACATGGATGGAAGATATTTTTGATGCATCTTTGGTGAGCTCGCCTTGACCAAACCACTAGTTGCTTGCTGATTGTAAGTTTGCCTTGCATGGTCGAATGGCATATTTATGAACTTAACTTTGATTATTGCTTGCGCATTGATATGCATCAATGTATGGTGTTAATGGAATGGTGGTGGTTTAAACATCTTACATTTACCTTAGGAGATTGCACTAGCTTGGTTGATGTCGATGGCTAAACTAAGTCTAGTAGAGTCACAAAGACATCCACAGTTTCTTGCATTCTAGGAGTAGATTAGCTTTCTAAACCTTTTCCCTTTGTAGTTTGTTCGGTTGGAAGATGTTAAAGTCAAGTTGGTATCCATTGAATGAACAGCGTAAGTCCCTTTGTGATAACCAACATATCACATCATCAAAATTGAGTGAAAGTCCACAATAAGAAGGAACCTTGCAGTTGTCTCATTTGATCACAAAATTCATCTACATTGTTTAGCATATGAGCTTCCTTATTCAAGAGAGAGTTGGAAATTTGATATTTCATCTTGGAATATTAAGTATTTGATTTTGCATGTTGTAGTGGAACAAAACTCACATCAACAGAAATTGGCGCTAGGAGGGCATGAACAAAGTTCATTTGTTGCACTATCAACAAGAATGCACTTTCAAGTTATATTTGAGATGTGAGAGATCTCTTCAAAAGTTCAAAAAATTCTTAAATTTTGTAAAATCAGAAAATTCGAAAAAAAAAAAGGGAAAAGGCTTCTCAATGGATGGGCAACGGTTCCATGGTCAAGGCATTCATCTAGTTGACATTGCTCGATTTTAGGAGGCTTTGAATGCACAATTGTATCCACAAAATTTGTCTGAATTGCCATCACCTTGCAAGTGCAGGACTCATGGGACAACCACACATGATGAGCTTAATTGTTTGATATTTTTGTCAAGGGTATACTTGGTATTACAAAGGAAGATGTTCTTTTGGGATATCTTCAAGCCAGTCCCGATTGTTGAATCGCATGATAAAGTCAATATGTTCGCAAATAATTTCAAGGAAATGATCAAGAAGCGACTAAGTGAGGAAGAATCATATGTAGAAGGTATGTTTCTCTCTAGTTGGTGTAGACTACACAATGTGACATATTCAGAATATACTTGTTAACCATGTTGGGATATCATAAGGCAAGCCAAGCAAGGGATAGGATGACTTGATTGTGAGAAACCAAAAACAAATAAAATTTGGAGTGCATGCCTTGAATCAATGAGTATGGAATTAGAGGAAGGTAACAAGGATAACGTTCAACACTCAAGTTGGCAACCAAGAGATGAGCATATTGTATCCTCATCTGACAAAGAAGAAAGCGACTTGCAAGAGGATGGTGTGGCTGAACTTAATGACCAAGACAATCAAGTGGAAGATGAACCTTTACACATTACTCCACAAGAGGAAGGTATTGATAAGGAAATCAAGGAAGCAATAGAATACATTTGAGGAAGAGAAATGATAGCAAGTAAAGATAACATTCGAAAACTCTCAAAGGTAAAGAATTACAAGAAGATCATCACAAATTTAAAGAGGAAATCCTTGGCGAAATTTCATCCATGA
The DNA here is from genome assembly GCA_027943335.1 of Chamaecyparis obtusa. Taxonomy (NCBI): domain Eukaryota; kingdom Viridiplantae; phylum Streptophyta; class Pinopsida; order Cupressales; family Cupressaceae; genus Chamaecyparis; species Chamaecyparis obtusa. The sequence goes on from BSBK01001430.1 coordinate 1,294,476, forward strand.
TTCAAGAGGCGGTTTTCCAAAAGGAGTTTCAAGAAGTTTCAAGCGCCCTTGAAGAGGAAGGTAATCAAGTTGACAGGTTGAATGAGGAACTTTAAAATATCACAGATGAATCCAAATATGAAGAACAATTTGACAAGGCACTACAAGACATCATCTCTACTATGTTTTTTGAGGGGGTGTTGAAAGATCTCATAGACGAAGTACAAATGGAATCATTGCCGAAGACATCTCAGGGCAGACAATTTGTTACAAGGGGCATGATTCACCATCAACTTAGACCACTAGAGCTCTTACCACTTGAGGTGTTATTCGATGATCAACTTGTGAAGATATTTAAAGATACACTTATCAAACAATCTGTTGACATAAAGTTAGTTGTCATTGGTAAACATCAATCCCACCGGAACACCGGTACTCATGATAGTGTAATATGTGATGAGCCCAACTGGCTCTCTTTTGCAAACTAACCCTTTTCTCAAATTTAATTGCATTTTTAAAATTGTTTCCAGAACATATATGAATTTCAAAAAAAAATTCCAGAATTTTTCAATTAAATTAACAGCAATTTACTTAACTTTGAATGTCCACCCAAAAGATTTTGTTATCCAAATTCACATAAAATGTTAACCATTTCAAAGATAACAATTCTAGAATATAATATTGCAATTATCAAAAGCTAATGTTGGCACCTTAGCTTCAAAACGTGGTTGTTGTAGAGGGAAACGCAGCCAAGGAGAAATTGATACCAGCCAACTACATTCAGTCAATCACATGTTGTTGGTAACTCCACCGTATCCCTCACACAAATAACAACACAACCTCAAAACATCAAACGCAGCCTAGGCTGTAATAAATGTAAACCAAAGTCGCAGCCAGTACAAAGAACGCAACCTTCTTTGCAATGTACGGCCCTTCCTGGAACATTACAGTAGCCTCTTGGACAGTTGGATTGTTCCCAACACACACAAATCTGCAATTGTAATTGATTGATATTATCTTCAATCCAGACTACTAAGGATTTCTGAAGAGTTCTCTCCTAAAAGAAGAACAAACCCTCGAATTTGTTGAAGAACTCTCTCCAAAGAATGAAGACCAAGTTCAAAACCCTCCTCAAAGAAAATTGATTTCTTTCTCAAACACAACTTTTTAATAATTCATCAAAATGACAATGGGTGAGTAAAAAGGCTTTTCAATATTATATTTATAAGCTTTATGAAAAAGCTTCACCTTCACACTTTTCACTGATGTGGCTTCCTCAACACACCATTGTTTTATAATATTAAAGTCATTAAGTTATTAAATTAACTTAATTTAATAATCACAATTAAAACATGAAGCCACTAAATCTCTCTGACAAAATAATTCCAACTTTTGACAACAGTGCTCTAGCTCATACTGCCCTGCCAAAAATAGCCATGTGACCAAAATAGACTTACTATAAATAGTAAGTCTCTCAAACTGGAGATTCCACATAATCAGTCCTAAAACATTTGAGACTACTATGCAAGGGCCCTGCTAATCATCGCCATACACAAAATACTACTTACTATAAATAGTAAGTCATCCAATCTGACCCCAACGAAGAGAAGACCTGGCAACTAAAACCTCCAGAGGGGAATCCAACCACTGGCTCTGTCAACTGACCCCCTCTGACAACCTGATTAGCTTACAAGGGTCACCACTAAGATAATCCCAAGAGTCTGAAAAACGGGGACATTACAGTCCTCCCTTCCCAAGATTGTTTGTCCTCAAGCAATCAGGCAAACAAAGAAACATTACAATCCACCTACATCCCAAGGATGGTCATGTATAATGTCCCTATCACCAAACTCCTGTGAAGAAATCACTAGCATTAAAAGTACAAACAACAGCATTTGAGATACTGAACCCAACACCCAAACTGAAAATGTTGCAACAGGATCACCACGCGGGAGAAACTAAACCGAAAGTAACTCAACCAACAGACTAGACTTTCCCCCAGTCTTCGTGCCAACCAAACCATCATACCCGTCATCAAATGGATGCACTGAAGAACTCTGCAACTGGTAAATGTCCTGATCGTGAGGATCGAAAGTGAAACTATAAGTACTCTTCACTGTGTGCACCCCTGTAAACTGCTCAATTAGGCCTGACTGGACCCCTGTAACATTTGCTTGATAACCATGTGTACTAATAGGATCCCAAACATCACCATTATCATCGCTAATCACATGAACGGGATCATCACTGAGCTCAAATAGTGGATTGTCATAAGTCATAATGACATCCACATCAAATAAGCGATTGTTCACAAAGTGAACTGCTCCCATCTGCTGATCTAAGCTGAAAATTTGCGAACTGCGAGAGACATGATGTGTAATCTACTCTACCTGAATGGACTCATGTCTCTGAGAATCCTCACTATCTATAATAAGTCCCTGTAAACTATGATCCTGGGACCTATCATCATCTAATAACCACTTTGAGTCATCATCCAATATCTGATATGATATACTAGCCTCGCTGCAACATGAATCATCCTCATAGATAACATCAATACTGTCCACATCATCAATGCCAATATCACTAACCTATAAAACCTCTGATATCTCATGCCGTTGCCAACGTGACTCACTACTGTCATAGAAATCAGAATTAGAACTCGCATTTAGCATGCAATCCTAAAAACTAACACTCTCATCATGTGAGTCAAAAACCATAGTGATATCCACAACATCCTCTACACTGACCCTATCATCAACAACATCAATAGGCCAAAACATAGGATTTCTATCATAAAAATCAAAACTTGTATCGTTAGTAATTTCATTGCTACCAGTTGATGTAGGGCTGCCATCAATGGTGGCTATCATGTCATCAGCATTCCCATGATTATGAGTTCCTGTCACATGGAAATGATGAGACTCAATGCAGTTGTCCTCAAGCAAGTCTGTCATAACCACATGCTCTTGGGAAGAGCCTACAGCATCACGCGTATAGGGACTAGTAACTGCCTCATTGAGCAAAGGCTCCACTACCTGAAAGTTGCTGGTTGTGGAAGCTACACCTGTACAATCCTCCCGATTCTCTTCCTATTTTCTCTGTAAAGAAGACCTTTTGAAAATGGAAACCATATACCTTGCCACATTGTCTATGGTTGACGGATTTGAAAGCAAAGCATTCATCCTTTCCTGAATTTGTCTAAGCTTTTCCATACTTTCCATCATGGCATTTGTTTGCTTCCTGAGATTAACCGTGCTATTCAACTGCTTTCCCTATTTACTACCCTCTGATGGGGGTGAAGGTTTACCCCTGCGGACATAATGCATACCAGGCACCAAAGTTGGAAAACTCTCACTCACCAACAACTTGCCAAGCCCTGGAAAAGATTATTCAGGAAAACTCGGCCAGTTTTTGAAAAAACTCGGCAAAAAACTCTGCAATTTAAAAATAGCATAAAATTTAATTAAAAATGCATTGTTTTTCCAAAATTCTATGAGAAGATGCATCCAATGAGTTAATTAATGAGAAAACAAAAGAAACAAGCTAAGTTTAGATATATATAAATGCATAGTGGGTAGTGAGGGTACAAAATCGCATTCTCATGTGGAATGCTGATGACTGGAAGTCTGGAAGCAAAATAGTAAAGTTATACATCATTATAAATTACAATTTGAATTACATCTTCCTCTTCCCAAGTCTACGACCAAAGAAGGGACTGGGAGAGGAACTAGAAGTAGTGGGCCTCGTCCTAGAAGTAGAAGCCTACATTAAGCGTGACTGTGCCTCCTCGCTCGATATCCCTCCTGATGTATCTCCTACCTCTGGCACTGGCACTGGTAATGACTCCTCGTCTGAATCCTCATCCTCCTCCGCATCCTCCTCAATGTCATCCAATGTGAAACCAAATGCACCCCCCTCCCCCTCCATAGCCTGCCTCTCCAAATTAGCAATGTCATCCTCTGTAAACAATGGAGGCAACTCCTGTGCCATCCAATCAAAGTAAGGATCTATATCGTCCAAATCAATTGGACCAGCTGGTTCTTCTGTTGCCCTCTTCATGCGCAACTTAAGATTGTATTGCACATAGACAAGGTCATTGAGGCGTTTTTGAGCTAACTTGTTTCTCTTCTTTGTGTCGATGGACTCAAATAAGCTCCAATTTCGCTCACAATGGGATGAGCTACAAGGCTGACATAAGATTCTGAGAGCGAATTTCTTTAGATGTGGAGTATTCCCACCCCAACTTTGCCACCAAGCCTCTGCAAATTAAAATATTGAGAAGTTAGAAAGAAAAGAGACAAGCAAAACATAATTTACCAAATGGCAAAATTGCAAATGTTCTACTTTTACCTGGGGTTTGAGTGCCTCTTGCTCTCTTTGCCAACTCTGAAGAGAATAATTTACCCTTTAACTCCACATACATTTGTTGTTCGGTCACAACATGGTCTCTCTCAGCAACATCAGGTATCATCCTCTGAATGCATGTAGTGAGGCACTCCATGACCTCGCCATTAGGATCTGAAAAGGAATCATCACATCTAAAACAAAAACAAAGTGAAACCATGTCTTAGTACACAACCTACAAAAACAAAGTGAAATCAACTCTTAGTAAAATCTGAAGAAGAATCTCAATCACCGTACCTAAAACGAGGGTTCAGGAAGTATCCTGCTGCATGAATGGGTTGGTGGAGTTGATTGTTCCACCTCCTATCAACAATCTCCCAAATGGGGTCATAACTGAGTCTATCCCCCTTGTAGTGATTTTTGATAGACTCTTTGGCTCTATCCATGGCCTCATACAGAGACCCCATTGAGGTTTGGTTCCCATCAACCATGCGCAGAACTCTCACCAAGGGCTCAAATACCTGCAATTGAAATTTTAAAAATACAAATTAGTTTACAACAAGATTAATTCATAATGATAGACTTGAATCAAGAATAATTAAAAATTAAAGTTTTGATTCTTGAAGTTACCTCCACAATGTCTTTAGCCTTTATCCAAAAAGGTTCATCAAAGACAATCCGCGCAACAAATTGTCCTTCGGGATTCTTTGAATAAGGTGATTGAATCCATGGTGGACTCGCAAACATTTGTTTCAAAGAATTCAAGCCCTCAAGAATACTTTGCAATGTCAAGAAAACCGTTGCAAATCTTGTGGTTGCAAGTCTCACCAAATCTTTCCCTTTGCTGAATTGTCTCATCAAATTTAGAACCCAAGGGTGATTGTAGATATACTTTGTTATCCGCCTTGCATCTTCCACAATTGGAGTCACCCAATCAAGTTTTCCTATGTCCTCCAAAAGAAGGTCAAGGACATGTGCTGCGCATGGTGTCCAAAAAAGAGTGGGGTGTTTGTCTTCAAGGATTCTACCTGGCATATTAGTATCAATGCAATAATTAGTTTCCAATTTCCATATTTTACCTAAACACTAAATTAAATATCATGTGCAAGCAGCAACATAAATATTAAAATTTAAAATTACCTGCTGCCACATATGCTGCTGCATTATCTGTGATGATTTGCACCACATTCTCTACTCCCACCTCCATGATAACATTCTCCAACATTAAAGCCAAAGTTTGTGCATTTTTTACTTTGCTAGAGGCATCAATCGATTTCCAAAATACAACATCATCCTTACAAGCAACCAAAAAATTAATGATGGTTCGGTTTTTTCCATCTGTAAACCCATCAGAAAGAATAGTGCAGCCATACTTACTCCACTTTTTTTTTTGCTCCTCCACCACTAGTTTTGCCCTATCAATAGCATTTAGAAGCAACCTACAAAATCAAAGTCAAATCAAGTCTTAGTACTCAATTTTGATTTAATAAACAAGAAATAACAATTAAAATTTCAAAAAGAAACCAAGTAGATTCCGATTATTTACTTACTTCCCACTCAAATCCTTGTGAGAAGGGGTCTTGTACCCTTTTCCCGCAACTGTCATTGCGGTCACCAAATTGAGCCAATAGGGGCTCTCAATCACATTCTATGGGATATTGTTGAAAAACCAAAAATCAGCACATGCAATATCAGTTTTGTCATGTGCCTCCTTGTTCCATCTAGTGGCCTCTAATGATGGTTGTGCACCAGGTGTATTCCTGTGCACAAAATAATTGTCTATCCCTGATGCTAATGGTGTTGGTGGCACTCTACTAGAGGAAGCAGAAGCGGTAAAAGAGGCCCTATTTTTGCGGATGTGTGGGCCACGAAGAGAGCCCACTATGCTCTTAAGTGCTTCTTCTTCTTCCTCAATGTCTATAGGAGCACCTTGAGTTTCAGCTATGGCTGCCCTCACAGCTAATTTTTCCCTCTCCCTTTGTAATTTTTTCTCTTCCCCGGCTGCAAGTAGGGCATTAACAAATCTTTTTATCTCCTTTGTATTTTTTTTGCATGGATTTGTATCATGCTTGCCAATGCCTGCAAGATGGTATTTGAGGCGGTTTATGCCTCCAAAAATTACTTTCACACCTTATGCAAATTACTTTCCCGGGCTCATTGGGTGCTTCATAGGCATACCTCCATGCTTTATCTCTAGCATTTGTAGGCCGGGTGCCTATAAATCTAGAAGGGCATGGTGTTAGTGGCCACTCTTCCCCTAAATCTGCCATGCTGATTTAATGGTTAATTGCTGCCCTACACATAGAAATTCAAAACATAAAATAAATTAATAAATATTTTAGAAAATAAAATAAACCAAGTTAGAAAATAGAAAGTTAGAAACTATCTAAATTAGTTTCAATCTTTTTAGACATCATTCAAAGTTGAAAAAAAAACAAAAACAAACTGGTAGGGTTTGATATTTTTTTTTTTAAAAAGATATTCTTCAAAAAAAACGTTGATAGATTCATTATTTTCTTAAAAATTTGTCCAAAACTCGGTTGAATCTTGTTCTAATGATTCAAAATCATTTCTAGCTACTTAGAAATGATTTTACATTCATTTAGATTCAACAAAAATAAAATAGAATGTTTGAAAAGAAATAAAAACAATCACAGCAAAACCCTACCTGGAAATGTGTTTTTTCTTCAAAAACGGTTGAAATCCGCCTTCAATCCACTCAAATCCGCCTTCAATTTACTCGAATATGCCTTACAATGGCTTGGAAAGTCAATCCAACTCTTCCCTAGTTGCCATTTTCCATTGCCGAGTTTTTCCAACTCGGCGATTAATCAGCGAGTTTTCCAAACTTGCCAGGCACAAACCTGTCTGCTATAGCTAAGCCCTCATAACGTCCAAGCTGGCAAGATCAAAGCTTTGATACCACTGTGATGAGCCCAACTGGCTCTCTGTTGCAAACTAACCCTTTTCTCAAATTTAATTGCACTTTTAAAATTGTTTCCAGAACATATATGAATTTCAATAATTTTTTCCAGAATTTTTCAATTAAAATAACAACAATTTACTTAACTTTGAATGTCCACCCAAAAGATTTTGTTATCCAAATTCACATAAAATATTAACCATTTCAAAGATAACAATTCTAGAATATAACATTGCACTTATCAAAAGCTAATGTTGGCACCTTAGCTTCAAAACATGGCTGTTGTAGAGGGAAATGCAGCCAAGGAGAAATTGACGCCAGCCAACTACATTCAGTCAATCACATGCTATTGGTAACTCCACCGTATCCCTCACACAAATAACAACACAGTCTCAAAACATGAATCGCAGCCCAGGATGTAATAAATGTAAACCAAAGTTGCAGCCAGTACAAAGAACGCAGCCTTCTTTGCAATGTACGGCCCTGCCTGGAATAGTCAGCAGCCTCTTGAACAATTGGATTGTTCCCAACACACACAAATCTGCAATTGTAATTGATTGATATTATCTTCAATCCAAACTACTAAGAATTTTTGAAGAGTTCTATCCTAAAAGAAGACCAAACCCTCGAATTTGCTGAAGAACTCTCTCCAAAGAATGAAGACCAAGTTCAAAACCCTCCTCAAAGAAAATCGATTTCTTTCTCAAACACAACTTTTTAACAATTCATCAAAATGACAATGGGTGAGTAAAAAGGTTTTTTCATGTTATGTTTATAAGCTTTATGAAAAAGCTTCACCTTCACACTTTTCACTAATGTGGCTTCCTCAACACACCATTGTTTTATAACATTAAAGTCGTTAAGTTATTAAACTAAAATAACTTAATTCAATAACCACAATTAAAACATGAAGCCATTGAATCTCTCTAACAAAATAATTCCAACTTCTAACAACAGTGCCCGAGCTCATACTGCCCTACCAGAAATAGCCATCTAACCAAAATAGACTTACTCTAAATAGTAAGTCTCTCAAACTGGAGATTCCGCATAATCAATCCTGAAACATTTGAGACTACTACGCAGGGGCCCTGCTAAACATAGCCATACCCAAAATACTACTTACTATAAATAGTAAGTCATCCAATCTGACCCCAACGAAGAGCAAACCTGGCAACTAAAACCTCCAGAGTGGAATCATACCACTGGCTTTGTCAAATGACCCCCTCTGACAACCCGATTAGCTTACGAGGGTCACCCAACTAAACTAATCCCAAGAGTCTGAAAAACGGGGACATTTCATAAAAATTGTGAACCGGGTAACATGAGCGAGCAGTGTACCTTAATCGGTCACGCTCATACTGGTCCAGGTTTTGTCCAACCGGTCTTGGAAAACACATAGGGTGCAGATGACTAACCGAATATAAATCACACACCAGTTAAGTGCATGATAATCCGAACCGGATTATGCGGAGTGTTTGTCAGTTAAACTGGAGTTAGCTTTTTTAGTGGAACAGGAGTTAGCTTTTTTCTTTTTTTCCTACGAGCATTTCTAGGTAAACTAAAGATCAATTTGCAAGCTTTTTGATCAAGATTTTTGCATGTGTGATTTTTGAAGGAGTTTACAGCTTGGCGAAACTATTAGATGTATTTTTAATAAGATAATCTCTTATAAATATAGGTCATAAGACATGAGAAGTGTGTTGTTGAAAATCAAGAGCATAGAGCGAAAGAGAGCAGGAGAGCAAAATCTTCTAAGAGGATACACAATCACAGAAGCTGAAAGGGAGAGAAAGATTCAACAGCCAACCAGAGGAAAGGGTGAACAAGTATGATCTGAATCGACAAATAGAGTGTCATCATAAGATCATTGTTTAAATTGTGAAGCATATTTAAATCTCTCAATCAAGGTGAACCCTAACAAGTTCTATTGTATAAATCCATTTCCCGAGTAACATCTTTGATGATGTTTTAAGTCCTCTGATAAGGCGACTCCTAATAGGGTCAAGATCCTAACAAGTCTTCTATTAAATCCCTTAATTGGGTACACTCTCACCAGTGCTTTGTAAGCCTCTAACAAGGCAACTTTATTACTGCAGTAGGGGAGCTTCGTGGGTTCTATCCCACCATTGTTTTTTCCTTCTAACCAAGGGTTTTCACATATAAATTATGTGTTGACCTATGCATTTAGCTTTTGTTTATGATTGTCATAATATTCTTTAATTTCCGTATAATCAAGAATATCTAATTACAGAAAAGAAGAATAGAAAATGAATTTACTGATACACCCCCCCTCTCAGTAACCGGTTAGGAACAACAATTAGTATCAGAGCTTAGGTTCTTAGAAATAGTAAGCTTAACCACTTGAGAAAAGATGATGGAGAGTTACAAGTATCAGAAGCAGCTGGAGGAAGCCAATGAAACGATTGCCTCTCTGGAGAATGGACTGAGAAGGTCTATTGCCAAGAGAAAAGAGTTTGCTCTATAACTGAGTGAAAATCATGAAACCATTGAGGAACTCTCTGGACAGAGAGGATTTGATGAAGCTAAAGAAGCGGTCACTGATCTCATGGAGAAGAATTTGAATCTGACCGATCAAATCTCCAATTTAAAAAGGGAACAAGAAGGTCATGCTTTAAGGATGACTGAACTCGTTGAAGCCAAAAGAAAAGCTGAAGATGAAAAGAATAGTGCCATAGAAGCACAGTTGACTGATGAAAGAGAAAGAAATCTGGCTGAGGATGCATTAAGAGAGAGTGATGCTCTCATATTACAATTGCATGTAGACATGCAGGGCATAAATTAGGAAAATGCAATCATGCATGAGCACTTGCATGATAAAGATGAAGCATGCAAAAAGATGGCTGCTGAAATGGAACAACTAAAGGAACAACTGAAAACTCTTGAAGAGAGGAATGAGAAACTCAGAAGGTATAATGAAAATTCTAAGAAGCTTAATGAGCGACTGAGAGCTCAAAGGAAGCACAAGGATCCCACAGGACTTGGGTACATCAGTTAAAGCAACAATGAAACCTGTGAGTCCTCTGGAGACGAGCAAGGCAAGAAATAAAAGAAGAAACCAACAAAAGACAAAGGTAAAAAGATCTTCAAACCTTCTTGCAAACATTGTGGCAAGCCGGGACATAAATCCATTGACTGCAGAAATGGACCAGTGAAACCATTTACTTCTAACAGTTACTGCAGCAACTGTTACAAGTATGGACACAGGACCTTTGAATGCAGGTCTTGCTCCAACAGTGTGTCCAATGGAAGCACGGGATGCTTCAAGGGTTATTTCTATGCATGCAATAAATTTGGACACAAGGTGGAAGAATGCAAGTCCAAAACAATGGCATTCAAATCTCCCCCGAGACCAGTATTCCATAATAGGAATTTAAACCGGAGCACATCTAACTGTACGGCCTGCGGAGCATCAGGGCATAGGAACACTGATTGTCACTCACCCATGGAAAGGGGAAGAAGGGTCAATCCATGGAGAGGAACCGGAATGGCTTGTTACAACTGTAATAAGATAGGGCATCTGGCCAAGGACTGCAAAAACCGGTCAATGAACAAAGGCAAAGGACCGATTAAAAAGGTCAAGAAGCAGTTGTCCCCCAATCAAAAGGATAACATGAGTAAAGAAATCAACAAGGAAGTCAAGAAGACTCGGTCCAAAAAGGGGACAAAGAGTTCTGCCGAGGATAAATCAGAGGTAAGGTCATCATCTTCTGATGGTGATATCTCTTCAACAAATTAAGCCAAAGGACTTAAGTGGAACACGTAGCAAAGCTACTGTTCCCAAAGGAACTGGTGAGGTATGTTTTCACTCAGTCAATGAAAGGAACTGGCAAGGAGTCATTGGTCTAATACATTAACCGGACAGGTAAGAGTTGCTGATGTAGCAAGGTGGATGTCGCAACCAAGGATTTGTAAACAAGTAAAGAGTCAGCGAACCGGTTGTTGAAAGAAAGGTTAGGTAAGGGTAATTAATACAGTAACCATTAACAAAAGTTACCATTTGCTAATTACCGTTACGACCTAAGTGTATAAAAGGGAAAGTCGATTACTCATTTCACTTTACATTGCATTTTGTGATTATTGTTGTGAATAGCTTGAGTAATCTATTCTTGGTGTGATTTACGATCTTTGTTGTGCGAATTCCACAAATTTTATCAAGGACTTTCTGCTTATACCAGTCAAGCAATATGGCATCTTCATCTTCCGTAGTGAGCCTCATTGATGTCAATCAACTCGATAGACCTATTTACGATATCATGACGGTTCAAACAAGAGGGAATGATATGGTTAGTGCCCTATCATCCATCCCCAATGGTGTTTTGTTGATTGAGGATGTAACTGCTTTCATCCACAGTAAGCAAGAGGAATTGGGCGAGATGTTTATTCGAAGCGAATACCTCGCACTGTGTGAAGACAGAAAACTTCAAGCGAAATACGCTAAGTTGGAAGCATCTGGATTAATGACCCAGGAATGTGGCTAGCAAAAGGCGCGGTAACACCCATCACAAAAGAAGATTTGCACAGAGTAACTGGGTACAATGCCACAGGGGAAGCTTTAACCCTAAGGACGATAGCAAATGCCGAAGTCACACGGTTAACCAAGTCCAAATATGACAGTCGAATGATGACTGTGAATGATATTGAAGACAACGGTGTTTGGTTTGTTGCTTGTTACACTGAGTTTTTGCATAGGTAAATATTTTGAAAGTGTGTCTCTTCATGATTGAACTTCATTTTGAACTTTGTTATGAACTCTTAAAAGTTCGATTTCTCTTGTTCAATTTTGCTTCCGTGTCTTCCTCTGTCGCGGCTTCATCCCAGCTAGATTTTCCTCTAGGATGTTTTCCTATTTTGAACTCTATTTTGAACTTTAATTTGAACTTTCAAAGTTCAAATTGTAATTGTGCAAGCAAAGTATATCCTCTTAAGAAGTCGTCACATCAATGGTCGGTCCGCCCCTATTAATTTTGACCTTTTGTTTTGAACTTTCAAAGTTCAAATTGGCAAAGATTCATTTCCAGATTCACGGCTGATCCTTGCGATTGAGAGAAAAAATATATTGGTACGGACAGGGAATAAAGCGGGAATTTTCAAATTTTGCAAGCTGTATCTTTCTCGGGAGATTGGTAATCATTATTTTGTAAGCCTAAGTGGCATGAAATGATAGTTAATTAATGGCATGTTAGAGCAATGTCACTTTGCCATTATTCTGCAGGAAGGTAATAAAAATTCAAGCATGTCGCAGTTTCAGACAAATCTTTTGCTTTTTATAGGTGAAGATTGCATTTCTTTTTCATTCAGTTTTGATTTATTTCATCACCACGGAGTTAAGAAGATGAAAGAGGTAATTCTAGATCGCAGCACTGACATTTTCATGAATTCTAGTGAGTTGTCGAACTCTGAGCTTCTATCTTAGGCAATCTATTGAAGGGTAGCAAGTTTTAAGTTTCTTCTCAGATTTCTTGTTTCCTCATTTTGGATTTTCTTTTAATTGTTTAAACAAGAATATGAAGTATAATAGGCCTTCGCTGCCTAAGTTGCAGTTCTCTTCTAGCTTAGTTAGTTCTCTCCCAGAGTTGGAAGATACAGCCCTTGTAAGTGTAACTGTAGAGGAAATTCTCGCAAGGTTGTGAAATCCACGGAAAGGTTCCATAGCAGAGAAAACCAAGCAGAGTGGGCTGATTGAAGCTGTCACTTTCCCAACTGTCACTCCATGTCCAAAGCTGGTAATGGAATGCATGAATCACTATGACAAGGATGAGAGGTACATCCGCACTAATTCCGGCGAAGTACTAGCGAGGATTGACAAAAAAATAGTGATGTCCGCCATGGGTATCCTAGACAAGGAGACATACGAAGCCTGGACCATAGGGACAGCCTATTCCTTCTTTTCAGAGAAGAAGAAACAATACAAAACTATCATTGCCAAGGGTTGGTTGTTAGATACTAAGAAGGGTGGCTACCGCCTTCCAAAACCCCTTACGCGCGAACATCTTATCCCTGAGATAAAGGATTTGGTTAGTTTGCTGAACAAAGTTAAAGAAAACCAGCACACATTCTACTAGGAAGACTAGATGTTCTTTTATATACAAGTGCTCACAAAGGGAGAAAAATTTCTAGACTGGGGCGAGCTCATTGCTGAGAGATTACATGATGTGTTAGCAAATTTCATCGGTATGAAAGGCTTTTACATGTCTTCTTTCTTGTTTAACATTTTGGCATGTTCCAGGCAATGGCCTGGGTTACCCCACGAACCTCTGACTCCAGAAATGAGAATCTATGACTATTATCCCTTGTTACAGCTGCAAAGATGTGCAGAGAACTTTCCAAGAGTGAATGATGTATTCCTGGGTCGTCTTGTTTTTGAATTGCGAGGAGCTTTGCATAAGAGGTTGTCCGATGAAGCTATTCAGTTGATCAAAACTTATGGCAGTTTCTTCATTCAATTTCCCAGGTTTACCTATATCAGAGTTGGCGGATTTAAAGGCGAACCATATCGGTTACCCATATATGCATTAGATCATCTAGTACTCACCAAGGTCTGTAGGCAGTTAGTAATTATTGACAAGAGCTTGTCAGAGAAGCAACCGTCAGGGATAACTTTTTCTGTGGAACTGGGACATTATTGCTGCAAATCCACTTCAGACGCCCTCAATTTGGCTTCACAGACTAAAGGTTTGAAATTCAAAGCATATGTTGCATGCCCGAAATTTGATAACAAAGGCTTCGCTAAGTCTTACCTAGGCATGACAAAAGGTTTCTCTCATTAGTCTCAGTTAGAGGACTTTTGGGAAGATTGTGATGACGATTTTGAAGTACATAAGAGATTGTGGTCTCATTTCACATTAGGGCAAATTCTGGGAATGAGGCTTTCTTTCAATATTAAAGGAATTGAAGAGCACCCAAGGGAAGAAGTGTTAGATGCTGAATACAGTAACAAAGTGCAGAATGAGCCCCTGGCAGAAATTGACTGCGATAAGGACAATATCCAGAATAGAACTTTCAATGTAATAAGAAGAACTGAAAAAATGGCTAAGGAAGAAGAGATTGGGCGGACTAAAGAATACCGAATCAGAGACACATGCGGACACAGGGGATGCTCTGTTTCTCAAAAATGAAATTTCTTCCCCTAATGTTCCTCTTGAACTTGATGATGCAGGTGCTGTTAATTTGAAGAGAAGTCCAACAAAGGGAGTTTCCTTGGAAACTAAACCTCTTGTTCCAGCAAGAACGACGCGTTCACAAAGCAAGAGACTAAAAAAGGTTGCAGTTAGCCACAAAGTTGTAGAATTGGATCCTATTGAAGAGAAGCTAGCCCCAATGGATGATCCGACTCTAGATGTCCTAAATCTAGATAACTTTGGAGAAGTGGACAAAGAGCCCATCGCCAACGCTGCCCTTTCTGCTAATTTAGCCGTGTTACAAACCCCTCCTGCCAAAGATTCAGCAGACACACCAACATGGCTCCGATCCTCTATCAACAAGAAAAGAAGTATTGTACCAATCTCTTTGCCAGAAAATGACATGGTAAGCAGGTGTTTGGGTAAAGAAGTGAAAATCAAGAAGCCGAAGACAGAGGCAATGATAGATGTTGATCCTCGGACTAGCCGTTGGTTCGTGGAAATAGCTATTCCAAAAAAATGATAAAAATGCAGACGAAGTGGTACCTGAAGATTTTAAAGTTGATAAAATCAACTTGGGAGTTGCTACTCGTGCTGCCGATGTGAAACATTTAGAGTCCTCTACAAAAAGATTGTCACAAGAGCATGGAAGGATGAGAAAGACAAGGAGATGAAGTTAGTGATATCTCAGATGGTAGAGTACATCTACTCCATTCATCATCCAGATCACACTCTGCCAATGCAACCCTCAATGGTTTTTGACCCAAAGTCCCCTGACAATCAACAAATGAAAGATCAGATCTTACGAAATAAGTCAATTGCAGAAGCCTATGCTTGTTGGTTGGATTCAGTAGTCAAGAAAGGAGGTAAGTACATAGACGACCTTAGTCGTACCTATGAGGATGTTGTTGCTGCAAAAGATAGTTTGAATGCCCAAATAATAAAATGGGATAAGGAAAATACTTAGTGGATGGCAGTACTGGCTCAAATGTCAGAAGTGAAGAAGTATGGAATAATGAAGTTCCTATCAGAAAGACCCATTTCAGGATTCAATGATGAGATTCTTTTCATTTCTGAGGATCATCTAGATTGGAGGAATTCCGTTATAAAACAGGGAATTGATGAGTCAGCTAAGCTGGTGAAAGAACTTACCACCCTAATGGGCATGATGAATAATGACCTCAGCTTTATCAAGGTACAACTCTTCAAAGAAGATGGCAAAACTTTACAAACGCCAGAGGAGATGAGTCGAGCATTCATGGATAGGCTTCATGTGGTGAAAGAAATGAAAACGGTCACACCCGATGAATTCTCCCACGTTGCTGAGGTGGAGTCTATGTTGGTCATGTGCCATAACCATTTGGATTCACACAAAGAGAAAGTAGCTCTAGTTCACCGTGAAAACAAGGTGTGGAAGCAAAGGATCGTGCACATAGGTGTGCCCAATCATTAATTGGTGGTTAAGTTTTCAGCTGAACATCTGGAATGGAGGAAGTTGCTGGCCCAGTCATCATCTGCCACGACAACTACCTAGGCCTAGAAATTCTGCAATTTAATCGCTCTCGAGTGATTATCTTAGTTATTTTAATTTCGTTTCTTAGAACTTCTGGAAAAACTTTGGTTTTACTTTTACTCTTTGAAAGTTAGTTTCAAAAACTTCCAAGAAACAGTTTATGCTCGAGTATATATGGCTTATTATGACCTGAGATAAGGGTTGGCCAAATTTTGTAACTTTTGTCTTTCAGTTAGTTTGTTGGTAATGTTCAGATACTTGAATGAACTTATATAGTCTGAAAACTATTTTGATCAATTGGTTGAAATTAATATATATAAAGATATCACAGCTTTGATATGTTTATTTGAGTGTATGGATGTGATTTCTGTTGGGGTTACATTTATAAATGTGATATGTTGTTATATTGCTTTCAGATTGTAAAGAAAATTCAGCTTATCTCTACTGTTATTTTAAATTCATGGTGGAAGATCAGTCCTTTGGCTGAATAGTCCCTTTCATTTCTATATTCTCTATTGAATCTTTATTTCACTTATTCTGAATATATGAACCTTTCATACTTTAGGGTGAAAAGTATTGTCTATGAAGTATGAAGTTTTCTTTATTAGTACATAGAGAGCGTAATTGAAAATTATTGAAGAGGTAGCAGCACCTATATGCAAAGGGATATGACCATCAAGGCTAATCCCAGCTGTTAATTAATTGATTTCTCCCAAGAGGGCTATAGAGAATCTTTCTGTTTAATTATCATTGATCAAATTTGGGGATAAATTTGTAAACTAACAGATTTTTGGCGACTCCACTAGGGAATGTAACTCTAAGTGGGTCAACGTTTAATCTTGTGTTTGTATATGAGTAATCATGGTGTTACCTGCTGATGTGATACCTGGACAACAAGAAATTCCACCCGTATTACAGCTTGATTTGCATTTCCTAGACACCCAAGAGGACATTGTTGCTGACTTTAATGCCTTGGCTTGGAAGGTAAGAACTAGTAACCAGCAGTATCAACAAGTCCGATTGGTAATTGAAGAAGAGGAGATAGGTGAGTGGTTAAGAGGACTCCCTATAGCTCAGGAAGCTGCAGTTGTGGATAGAGAAGCCCAAAGGCCTTAGAATCAATACACTGGATTCCAAGCGATTCACTAGGTCCCAAGCAAAGCAGGGTTTGATTGATCAAGACTTAGAAGATCTTAAGTGAATCACTGGTACTCTCGACCTAACCTTACCTCAGCCATCCAGACATAGGCCTAAACCAACTCAGACATCTATAGCCTCGCCATCTTTCCAAGCTTTAGTCCTGTCAGGAACTCCCACACCCCTGAATATTAATCTTCTCCCTATTCTAAATATCATGGCTGCCAATCCTTGGGGTGCCGCTGTAGGGCCTCTAAATCTTCCTACTCATCACCCTTTACCTAAAGGTGCTAAAGATGTTTTGCCACGCTTCACTGGAGATGGGAAGGTCTCAATGGAAGAACATTTGAATATTTTCAATGTGGCTAGTGGTGTCATAGCCATGCAGTATGAAGATGTGGCTATGAGATTATTTGTGCAAACTATGTCTGAAGGAGTAGCTAAATGGTTCAATCACCTTCCGGCAGCCTCCATAATAGGCTGGGCGAAGATGAAAACAGCTTTTGAAAATAGGTTTAAGAGTGCGGATGATGAACACTCATTATTGGCTCAGTTAACTTAGATGAAGAAAGAGATACACGAGCCAGTGCGTGACTATGTGGCCAAACACAATAAATTGGTACACAAAATTCCCACTGGGAAAAGGCCCACCCCAGAGAACCAAAAGTGTTTCTTTGTAAATTCGATGCCACCTGATCTCGGATTCCATCTATGCAGAAGTAGACCAGCAGATTTGGTTGCGGCACAGACACAAGCAATAGAGTTAGAAGATTATTTACATGCTACAGGGAAGTGGAAAAAGGAAGTTCAAACACCTTATGCACAAGCATCTTCATCTTCAGTGGACCTTGTAGTCCAAAGGCTTGTTAATGATATGATTGCTTTAAAGAAGCAACTACCAAGAAATAATTCTCCTTACCAAGACATTCCACGAAGATTCCAAAATTCATCTATTGGAACCTCAGGGAGGCAATTGACATTGCCATCATCCAAGCAAAGATTGACCATGGAAGGTGCCCCTAGCGAGAAGGCTAATATGTGTATTTTTCACCTGATTGATGATCACGATGGCAATGCTTGCCCAAAAATGGTGAGATATGTTCAAATGAACACTCAAAAAGAAACTGTTGAAGAAGTCCATGAAGATGAAGCCGGTTCGAAATTGCCTAGCGACTCCGAAATTTTTTACCTTGAATACAAATCCGATTCGGATAGAGGTGCTGATATTTTGGTAACTTTGGAGGAGCCCTCATGTTCAGTGTTGACGAGAGCACATAAAGGATATAAGTCTTCTCCTACGGTTTCATCTCCTGCATCCATCAACAAGGCAAGTGAACCTAAAAAGTGAACTTCAAGCTTCCCAAAAGCCAAGAATACAAGCCTCCCAGAACTCCAATTTTAACAAGGTCTGTTACTGACTCCTTTGATATTTTGGAATTTTGTAAATCTTCTAAAATTCAAATTTCTCCCACTGAATATCTTAGATTAAATCCTAAGGAGCTTGATAAACTTATGGATTATGTTAGGGGAAATGAGTTATTAAGATCAATTGATAATCTTGTGAATGCACAAACAAATCAGCCATCCACATCTAGCCCATCAAGACAACCTAAAATTCCTGAGCCCCAACCTCAAAAGGAGATCCTAACTGAAACTGCTCTGTTACTTTCAAAACCTCAGCCTTTCTATATGTCCCTGTTTATCCACGGCCATAAACTCAGCAACTGCATTATTGATTCTGGTGCTTCGGATAATATAATGCCCTCTTCTGTAGCCAAAGCATTAGACGTGCCCTTGACCAAAACCTTTACACAGTGTTATTCAATGGACTCAAAACAAGTACCTTTGTTAGGTCAAATAAAAGACGCTCGGGTAGCCTTGGCAGCACACCCTACAAAAAGGCTTAAATTAACAATATTGGTTGCTGACATTCTTGCCAGTTATGGCATGCTGTTGAGTCGCACTTTCTGCAAAGATCTTGGGGGAGAGATTAAGTTGGATTGGTCACAGGCGAGTATTTCAGTTGGCAAAGAAAAGGTTATCCTCGACCCTGAACCAAAATCAAAGTACATGGTATTTCCCTCTGATGATCTGAGATCACATATCTTGTACGAAGAATCTGAATTTGGCAATTATTTGATTCTTCCTGAATCTAATGTAACTAGAGAAGTGCAACAGGAAGACCAATCCTTGTGGACCTTGGAATTCAATGGGAGTTGTTCTCATGCCGGTTCTAGAGCAGGAGTAGTGCTAACATTCCTTGATGGAAAGAGGATCCCCTCTTCTTACAAACTTGAGTTTAGTAACACGAACAATAGGCAGAGTATGAAGCCTTGCTGCTTAGGATTGAGGAGGCGAAAAGGAGAGGAATTAAGAGGTTGAAAGCTATTGGAGATGTCGAGTTGATTGTAAAGCAGGTTTGAAGTATCTTCATTGTTAAAAATGAAAGGCTCAAGCACTATCATAACAGAGTCTGGGATGAAATAGAAGGCTTTGAAGCCTTCTCTATTGAAGCAATTCCACGAGAGTTTAACTCTAGAGCCGATGCTTTGGCTGGGTCGACTTCCCTTCTCATACCTCATCCTGACTTTGATAATGATGTATATAAGATCGAATTGGTCCATCGGCCCAGTGTTCCAGATAATGTAGAATCATGGCAAGTCTTCAACGATGATAAGCAGATTAATCTCTTTATGCAGTGTTTGGATACGTTCTCTTCAACATATTTCGAGGGATCTAAATCCATTTGCTATGAATTTTCCCCAGATGAGAAGGATAGTTTGAAAAATGATATGATCCAATTAAAAGGGAACAAGATACCAAAAGGACTTGTCACTCTAGAGAAATTGTTTGACTGGCAAGACTGCTACACAAGTGGTCGTGAAGCGCATGAGAATTCAAAGCCTGGAGCCTACGAGAAGGTAAATATCGGGAGTTTGACCACAAGACGGTGAATTTGGAACTTTTTTGTACATCGGAAGAGAAACAGAGGTTTGTCTAGTTATTATAGTCATACAAAGATGTCTTTGCTTGGTCTTATGAAGACCTTAAATATTTTAACCAGGGTCAAGTGCAGCATCACATTCCTCTTAAGCCAAGAATAAGCCCTTTTAAACAGAAGCTGGGGAATTACAATCCCAAGGTAGCTGACACTATCTTTAAGGAGGTGGATAAGATGTTACAAGCTCATATAATTTATCCGATCCATCAACCTAGGTAGCAAATATTGTAACTGTACGTAATAAGAATGGAAAAGTACGAATGTGTGGACTTTCGTAACTTGAAGCAAGGAAGTCTCAAGGATAATTATCCCCTTCCAGCGATGGATCACATTCTTCAGACCATAGCGGAATCTAAAATGATGTCTCTATTGGATGGCTTTTCTGGTTATAACCAGATTAGTGTGGAAGAAGAAGACTAGCATAAGACATCCTTCACAACACCTTGAGGCACGTTTGCTTACTAGCATATGCCATTCGGCTTGATTAATGCCGGTACACATTTCAATGGGCGATGAATGCTACATTTGGCCATCTCAGAAATAAAATTATCGTCATATATCTAGATGATTTGATGGTGTTCTCTAGAAGGCAAAAGAAGCACATTAAGGACTTACAGTGGATTTTACAAAAATGTCGGGAGCATAGAATCTCTCTAAAAAGTCTAAACCCTAAGAAATCAGTCTTTGTTGTAACCGAGCTTTTGGGCCACATCGTATCAAAAGAGGGCATAAGAATAGATCCAAAATGGGTGAGGGAAATCCAGCAATTACCTCTGTCGTCCAATAGAACCGGAATTAAGTCCTTCAGTCAGGTTAATTTCCTACGAAAATTTGTTCCAGACTTTGCTGAGACCACTAAACCTCTTATGAACCTGATGAGTGAAAAGGAGATGTTCTGATGGAATAATGAAACAACAACCGCTTTTGGAGCAGTCAAAGAAGCCATTGCCAAAGCCCAAACTCTGGTTCATCCTGATTTTAAAAGAGATTTTATCATTCATTGCAATGCTTTTGACCATTCCTTGTCCGGAATTCTTATGCAGACAAACCATTTGAGGGTAGAAACTCCAATATATTTCATGAGTATCCCACTAAAAAAACATGAACTAAATTATTCACTAGCAAAGAAGCAAGCCTTTTCAATAGTCAAAGCAGTGAAGCAATTTAGGTACTATATATTGCACTCTTACTCCAAGGTTTTTGTCCCAAATACCGCCATAAAAAATATTTTCACAAAAAAAGGAGGTGGGTATCAATAATAGGGCTTCCTGGGTAGCCAAAATCCAAGAATTTGATCAAGATATCAGTCCCACCAAGCTAGTAAGAGGGCAAGGGTTGTGTAGGTTGCTAGCAGAGAATAGAGAAGAAATGGTATGCAGCTTCAAAGAAATAAATCGCAGCCTCTAAAGAATATTGCAGCCACCAAAGATAATATCTCAGCTACCAAATATAATATTGCAGCCACCCAAGGAAGTAATCACAGCCTCTAGGAAAGGAATCGCAGCATCCCTAGATAAATTCGCAGCTTCCTTGTATTAAATTGTAGCTTCTCTAGATTGTTGTACGGACTCCCTAATTCATCATGTATGGAATGAAATCACTACACAATTCATTAGCAATTGGATTCCAACTCAAAGTGTGCCGAATTCTGAAGAAGATTCTTATTTCTTCAAAACCAAGAACAAACCCTCAAACCCTTCTCCCAAACTTCTCCACAAAATGCAAACAACAGATATCATTGAATGAATTGCTTTTGCCCAAAGCATTGCTTTTATAATAAAAGATATCTTCTCTCACACACTTTTCACTTACATAAAGACTTTGCTTTATCTGCACATTTCAAATATAATAAACTATTATATTTCCCTTCACTTTAATGCTGAAAATGACCCTTTCATTAAAATAATGTTATTCTGACACATAGGGTCCCTGTTTTATGAGCTCAAGATTTAAAACTACTCAACGCAGTTCCAACGAGCTATAACACCAAGGTGCCAAATAGACAATCCCAATAAAAATAGCAACTTTAGCGAATTTACTTAAATAATAATCATAATTCACCCATCTTGCGAAAATAACTGAGGAAGCATCAAAATCAAAATCTGATAGCACAAACAAGAGTGATCCTGATGATGAAAGATGATGAATGAACCTGACGGGGTGACTTACTAAAAATAGACGCTCCCTCCAAGAATCTTGGAGTCCAAACCGGAAGCCAGAAATAAAATCTAAGAGCATCATATAACTCCTCTAAATCATCTGAGCTCAGTAGAAGCATATGCTAACTTACTATAAATAGTAAGTCTCTCAAAACAGGGCCAAAACCCACAACGGGGTCCTCTAATCACCAGAATTAGCCTACAAGGACCCAATGATAGGCTAAATCTACTAACTCCAATGCTTGCTCAAAATGGGGCATTACACTAGAGTTATTTTTGAGCATTGCAACACTCAACTTTCATGCAATACTAGGAGAATTCATTGGTACTGCTGCTGTCCTCTTTGTAGGGTACATAAATCAGATTGTACTTCACCAATTTTAGTCATGTAGACTAGTAGTTATTCTTTATTTCAAATCTTCCAAACTCAAATAATTCACCCTATGAAGGTTTGTATTGTAATCTTTGACAACTTACCTTTGGAGTTGGTCTAAGATAGAAAACTTTCTTTATGCTATGGTTCATCTTTTAGAGGGCTTCGGAGCTGTAATAATGAGCATCAGCATCACTGTCCGCTTACCGATCAGCTTACACGAGTTCAAATTTTGATCTGCAGATGAGTTGGAGGGTTTCTTTAGTCCAGCAGATCAGTAATTATTGGTTGAGGATTGATGGTAGAGGAGATTTGATCATAGGAGATTGCTTTTCAGCTACTCCCATACTCCTAACTTTTATGTATCCAATGAGATTTCCGATTATTTACTTGTGTCCTAACTTTATCACATTGTTTATGTTGACCTCAATCTTGGGCCAATTTGATTTTGAGTGCTTGCAAACTTTAGTGCAGCCAATTTTGGGAGATCCTCTAGGTATAATTCAGTTATTCTCCACTTCCACTTGGGAGAGTATGAGTCAATGCAATCACTTCATGATGTCAGCATGCTTCCAAATGATAAATAGTTGATTGCAATGAGTTGGGTTTGTTGGTGTACTCGAGTTTCCTACCTTGACACTTGGAGGTTATGTGTCAGTGATATGATTCAAATTCTTGATCACAGATGCATCACTTGGTTAGTTGATTTCAGAGTTAGTTATACAGACATCTTTCTTGCTAATCCCTTGTTTATGATAGAAATGTTTCTTGTTTGAGACTTCATGAGGAGATATACTAAGGATTATGGTTTTGAGCTGAGTAGATATTTCTTTCAGTTGCCCAGGGTCATGTTAGTTATTGAAATTGTAATTACTGATCTTACTGGGATGCCACAACGGGAAATGTTTCATATTATGATTGGAGCGGTGCAACGTCAGCATGGTGATTCCCTTATGAGATTGATTTGGAACCAGGTTTGCAGTTCAACAATTGAGGATGAGGAAGCCAATGTTGGCTTACTGGAGTTTACTCCTATGGTGTTCTAGTTTTGTTCTTTTAGAGAGTAGTTTCCTAAGGAGTTAATAGAGTTGGTGCAGTATTTGATTGCTCTTCTTTTGAGAGGTTTTCAAGAGGTCACTTGTTTTGGTACCTTGCAAGGCAATGTTTTCAAAAGATGGAATTATTGATCTCATAGGTTGACTTGGGACCCTCAGATCATTCTTGGTTACAAGCTATATCAGTGTGATAATTGTGTAGTTGCTTTGGCATTGCTTGAGGACAAGCAATATTTGGGAAGGGTGGATTGTAATGTCTCCATTTTCTAGTTCTCTTGTAGTGGAGCCAGTGTTGGTCTTCTAGGTTGGTGTCAGTAGGATCAAAGGGGTATTTCGATGTTGCCAAGCAGTATCTTCAGTTTTAGGGTTTGGATGGTTTTAACTTTTGGTGGTTATTTTTAGCATATTATTATTTATAATAAACTCTGTTTTGGGAAACGGGTCTCCATCTCAACCTTTCCTTAACTTCAAAGTGCAAAGTCTTCAATTTCAAGTTTTCCAAAGGCTGTGAAATATTATTCTATTATTTCACATATATATTTTATAAAGAGACTTTATGATTTAAGTGAAATAAAGTGTTCAAAAAACTCCCCTTGGGTCATGCCTAGATTGTAAAGAACCTAGCTGAGTCTTTGTTGAAGGTAATATTTATTTCTGAAATTGCTTGCAATGTTTTGTTTTTTATATGATAATATTTGACTTCAAAAATATTTCAAGAATTGAATAATGTTTAATATCAATTAATTCTAAACTTCTGAGCTCACCAGAATGGATTAAATTTACAAATTTGCCAATTATGAAACCACATATCAAATTATAAATTCAAATTGGCACCTTAATTGCAAATCGTGGCCAACCTGGAAGAAAACGCAGCCACCAAAAGGAACATAAGACTCCAAAGTCTGAAAGCAGCCTTGAGAATATGGAACGCAAGCCCAATGATGAAATACAAACCTCCCAAATGCTTACACAAATCTCTCCAATGCAAAGCAGTCTCTTAACTTGACCCTACAGCTGCTAGAAGACAACACACAGCCTCCAGGTGTAATTCGCAGCCAATAATTAATTATTTGGTTCTCTGATTTGAAACGCAGCTCCTCTGGAATCATATCCTTGCTAACAATTCGTAACTAGACTAGAAGATACAACAACCTTCTAGTATCAATATAATTTTCTGGAGATAATCAAACCAGAATTATGAATACCTCACTAACAGCAGCAAATTAACAATTCTCCTCAAATTTGGTATAACACAACACCAAATTTGCATCCATAAAATCAGAATTAGATTTCCAAAATTCAGTAGCAAAATTCACCACCAATTAATGATGATTCAAAGTGCAGAAGTGAGGAATCAGTCCTCAAACCCTTGCCAACTTCTCCACAACCAAAAACTTCATAAAAATTGCATAACTCAAGAATGAGGTTCGAATTCTCAAAAAGTTGTATATATAATATCATCCATAGCTTCTCAATGACACTTTTCACTTAAAAGCCACTTGCTTTATGGTTGCACATTTGAAATATAATAAACAATTAAATTTCTTTCCACTTTAAAGATGAAAAGAAGACCATTTCATTAAAATAACCATATTTTGACACATAGGGTCCCTGTTTTGTGAGTTCGAATTTAATACTTCTCAACCCGGTTCTAACGAGCTATAACACTAAGATGCCCAAAATAGATTCCCAATAAAAATGGCAACCTTAACCATTTTAATTAAATAATAAACATAATTCACCCATCTTGTGAAAACGACTGAAGAAGCATCAGAATCAGAATCTGACAGCACAAGAGTGATCTAGATGACGAAAGATGATGAATGAACTTGATAGGGTGACTTACTATAAATGGACGCTCCCTCCAAGAATCTTGGAGTCCAAACCGGAAGCCGTAAATAAAATCTGAAAGCATCACATAACTCATTTAAATCATCTGAGCTCAGTAGAACCATATGATGACTTACTATAAATAGTAAGTCCCTCAAAACAGGGCCAAACCCCACAACAGGGTCCTCTAATCACCACAATTAGCCTACAAGGACCCAATGATAGGCTAAAACCACTAATAACTCCAATGCTCGCTCAAAATGGGGAAATTACAGTCCTCCCTCTCTGAAATTGCTTGTCCCCAAGCAATCTCAAAAAACAAAACCCAAAAGTCCACCTGGAGCCCACAGATAGAATGAAGTAATATCCCTCTCATCACCACACTTAGGTATAAATAATTCCAACATCAACAATGACAGTCCCAACTGGTGCTGAGAGGGTAGGGGTGAATCAGCACCTTTAAAACTTTTCCCTATAAATCTGGTGAAGTAAACTTATAACTGCAAGCTAAACAGATCTAAGCATAAACTAACATCAAGCAATCAATCACACAGTGACACCAGATTTATCACGTGGAAACCCGAATAGGGTGAAAACTACGGTGTGAGGAGACCTCACAAATTTTGTACTCTTCTGGACTACTCCCTATTAGGAGCCTTCCTGGTTAAAGGATTACAACGCACAATTAGATGCGACCCGGTTAAGGGATTTGTTACAATAAGGCTGATTAGTGTCTGCTTAGTTAAAAGACTTAGAACACCTTGAAAGATGTCACCCGGTTAGGGGATTTGATACAAGGGACCTGTTAGAGTCCACCCAAATACTGGGATTTTAACTATTGTAATTGCTAGAGTATAATAGAAAGATTGACCTTTTACAAATGGCTAAACATAGCCTAATAAGCTCTTTGTTTGTGCTCAACTGAAAAGCATCACCGGTCGTTGCAGGTGTGTTCTCCTCTACAGTTGTGCTTCTTTGCACACTCTTCTTTCTCTCTTCTTTCTTCTTTTCACCCTAGCTTCTTCAGCATATAGGTTCACTCTTTTACTCGGCAAAATGAAGGCAACTCAAATTCTCAACAAATAGAAGAATATATAGAGTTCTTGCCCTTACTTTACCTCTCATGCATGACCTAATCTTCAGATCCCTTCCAGATACATCACTCAGTGGAGTATCAATTCACTAAAGAAACATCTGATGCATGTCCTTGCTTTATCTGATTTATAAAAAAAACAATAGATGTGTATCAAGCATCTTTCCTTCATAAGAGATAACGCTTTGTTTTAAAGCCACTGATTCAGACTTTAAAACCTCCAGACGCGCCTCAAACCGATCACCAGTTTAACTCAAAGTCTTCTAGATTTAGTGCAGAAAATCCCGGCCAAAGAGTTGATTGAAACAGGTAGTTGACTATGACTTCCTCGGTTCATACCGGAGTCATTACTAGATCGATTGAGATCCTTATGTTGTGAACAGGTAGGAGCTTTTGACCTGTCACTGTCCCTTCCTTTGCTTACCGAACGCACCTTCCTCGGTTGTATTGTTGACACCGATTTGCTTTTACTTTCTCTGTGCTTGTCAAAACCGGTTGTAGCCTAGTTCTCGGTTGACAGTTGAATCCTCCTTTCCTTGACTGTATACATTACCCAGTTGCTGATGCTTTGTATACTGACCGGTTGCATTTGATTACAATCTCTTTTTTCTTGTATGTTGGCACCATTTGCCAAACCAGCCTCCTTTCATACAGATCTCCTTGGATCTTTAGACTTTAGAGAGATGACAAATCTCTATCTTCTTTTGCCAATCAATGACAATACTTGTAACGGAAGTAGGCTTACCGGTTACCATCACTCAATGCCAACAATCTCCCCCTTTGGCATTGATGGAAAAACCTTGATGGGCAATCATATTATTGTATCACCGGTCTACTGTGCCAATGTGTTGTGCTACTGTGCTTGCAACTCTATATCACTGCTACTACCATTGTTGGTTTATCTACAGGGTTATTGCCAAACTCTCCCCCTTTTTCACAATAATGTCAAAAGCTAGTCTAAAAGACTACCTTTATCTAATCTACTCCCCCTATGAGCAGCAGTCCTTTTCATCAATCGAGAAAAGATGAGGTGTAACCCTCAGTTGAAGCATAATGAATTGATGATCACCTTTGTAGGTTTACTGAAGATCATGAAGGGGTATCACCCCTAGTTTACCTCTGAGATACTCAAAAGTACTCTTTGGTAATGGCTTTGTGAAGATATCAACAATTTGTTCCTTTGTGGGAACATACTCCAATCTTACCTCCTTGTCTTGTACCAACTCTCTCAAGTAATGATACTTGATGGCAATGTGTTTTGTCTTGGAGCGCATGACAAGGTTCTTGGATAAGTTAATTGCACCGGTGCTATCACAATAGATAGCTATTGGTTCAGGGTTTTGTTCTTTGATCCATTCCAAAAGTTGTTTGATCCAGATTACCTGTGTACAATTGATTGCAGCAGCAACATATTCAGCTTCTGCAGTAGATTGTGAAATGCAGTTTTGTTTCTTACTTGTCCAAAAGACTATTCTTCCACCGAAAAAGAATGCGCCTCCACTTGTGCTCTTCCTATCATCAATGTTGTCAGCCCAGTCTGCATCAATGTAAACTTTTACTTCAAATCCTCCCTTGTGTGGAAACCATAAGCCATATTCCTCAATACCCCTCAAATATTTGAAGATTCTCTTTACTACTATAAGATGTGTCTCTTTGGGATTTGCAGATAATCTAGCCACTATGCCAACCGCATGTGCAATGTTCGGTCTACTGTGAACAGCATACTATAGTTTTCCTATCATGGACCGATACATTGTTTCATTCACTTCTTTTGCATCATCCTCCTTTGATAGCTTGAGGTTAGATATCATTGGGGTTCCAACCAGTTTAGATTCTTCAAGCCCAAAGGTCTTAATAATTTCTTTTATATACTTGCACTGAGAGATAAAAATACCTTCTTTTAGCTAATGGACCTGGAGTCCAATGAAGAATTTTATGGTGCCTATCATAGACATCTCAAATTCTTCATCTCTTCAGCAAAGGCTTTGGTCATCTTTCATCACCTCCAAAAATGATGTCATCCACAAAGATCTCAGCAATCAGATTTTCATCTTTTCTGATCTTGAGATACATGTTGTTGTCCCCAGTTCTTATGAATCCTATGGTCAAAAAATATGAATGCAACCTTTCATACCATGCCCTTGGAGCTTTCTTAAGCCCATAAAGAGTCTTTTTCAACTTACAGACCATACCATCATTTTGTGCAGATGTGAAGCCTTTCGGTTGTTCAATGTAGACTTCCTCTTCTAGTATTCCATTCAGGAATGCAGACTTGACATCCATTTGATACACTTTAAATTTCTTGTGTGCAGCATAGGCAAGAAGAATTCTCACTCCTTCCAATCTAGGCACCGGTGCAAAGGTTTCTCCATAGTCCTGTCCAGCTTCCTGGGCATACCCTTTGCAGACCAGTCTTGCCTTGTTTCTTATTACTTTCCCCTCGTCATTCAGCTTGTTCCTATAGACCCATTTTGTCCCTATGACATTCTTGTCCTGTGGTCTTGGCACAAGCTCTCATGTGTCATTCTTCTCAATTTGCTCAATTTCTTCCTCCATGGCCTTGACCTAGTTTTCATCTACTAGAGCTTCCCTTGTGGATTTGGGCTCTATACAGGAAAGTAAATAGATATTCTCTTTGGCCTTTTTCCTGGTCAAGACATTAGCATGTTTGTCATCAATAATGTTGTCAGTGGAGTGATATGTGACATAGCTTGGGAGAACCGGTCGTTGTTCCCGATCAAGCTCTTCTAGTTGAGCAATTTCTTCATCATGATTCTGAACATCTTCTTGTTCACCATCCTGTGCTTCAGGTACAGTCTCTTGTACCAAGTGTCTGTTCATATGGTGTTCTCTTTCGTCTTCAGTTGCTACTTCATTGAACTTAAAGGCATTTCTTTCAATTTGACCTTCAAGACTGTCATGATCATTATGACCGATCTTCTTAATCGGTTATGAAGATTCATCAATTTTTACATTGATGCTTTCAATTATTTTGCTTGTTCTCTTGTTTAGACACCGGAAGGCCTTACTTTTGGTAGAGTAACCCAAGAAAAATCCTTCATCGCTCTTGGGATCAAACTACCCAGAGTACATATCTCTTTTGATGTAACATTTACTACCAAAGATTTTGAAGTAACCTATACTAGGAGTATGCTTGAACCATAGTTCATAAGGAGTCTTATCGGTTCCCTTTTTTACTTGAACTCGGTTCAGTGTGTAGACAGCAATACTAATAGCTTCTCTCCATAAGTGATGAGGGAGATCCTTCTGAATCAACAGGGTTCTTGCACAGTCAATCAGCGTCCTGTTTCTTCTTTCTGCTACTCTATTTTGTTGAGGAGTCCTTGGCGTAGAAAACTGTCTCTTTATTCCATGTTCCTCACAATAATGAGTGAACTCTTGAGAGGGGTACTTACGTCCTCTGTCTGACCTCAGGCACTTCAAGCTTTTATCGGTTTCATTTTCCACTCTAGCTTTGTAGATTTTGAGCATGTAGAAGGCCTCTGATTTCTCTCTAAGAAAGAGTGTCCACATCATTCTTGAAAAGTCATCTACAAAGAGCATGAAGTACCAGTCTCCATAATAGCTCTTTGTCTTTATTGGTCCACACAAATCTGTGTGCACAAGATCTAGAACATTTTCAACAGAAAAAGACTTACTGTTGAAGCTTGCTCCTGTCAGTTTTCCTAACCGATTTTTTTTTGCTCACCTTGACAATACTGTCAAAGTTTATGTGGCAGAGTCTCTTGTGTCATAGCTAGCTATTGTCTTCTTTGGAAACAAGATAGATTCTGCTTGTTTCTCCTTTGACTGAAGCTATGAGACAAGCTCCTTCCATTGAGTCTAGGTAGAACAGATTACGTTTGCTTTGTCTACCAGTTGCAACATGGGTTCCAGACTAATTCTTGACTATATAGGAACCTTGTCCGAATTCGAACAGGAATCCTTTGTTATTCAGTTGTGCAACACTCATTAAATTGTACCTGAGTCATTCAACCCAGTACACATCTTCACAGACAGCATTGTTGTAAAGTGCAATAGAACCTTTACCTTTGATGGCACAGGGAGAATTATTTCCAAAGGTAACCGATCCGTTGTCATTGAGCTCCAAGTTGATAAACTTGTTCTTGTCACCGGTCATGTGGTGAGTGCAACCGCTGTCAATGATCCAATCATCATACTGATGAGATCTTGAGATAAGTGCTATTTCACTTACCACTGGGCTCTCCTTTATTGCAACAAATGCAATTTCTGGATCCTCAGAGTCTTCAGATTCATTGTCTGTGACTCCTTCTGCAAGATAACATTCCTTCTTTGCTTTGCTCTTGAACTGGTCTCTCTTATCTTTATTATCATTATCTGGACATCTGGCAGCAATATGTCCTATCTTGTTGCAAGAGAAGCATTTCAGAGGAAGCTTTCCTTTGTACTTCCCTTTCCCTCTGGGGAATCTCCTAGCGATGAGTGCTTCAAACTCATCTTTCTCCAACTCTTCTGAGAGCAGATTCTCAACAAAGTTACCAATGTTAACGGTAGAGTAGTTACCGGTTTCTCTTCCCTTTTTGGTGGAAGAGATATTGACAGATTACTTAAATGTTGCTTCCTGAATGGGTAAGCTATTATCAATATTACTTAATTCAAAAGCAGCCAGCTTACCGATTAGGGAGTCTACGGTGACTTGATCTTTGGTCACCACTTTGAGCTCTTGAAAAGAAGAGATCTTAATGGCATACTGAGGTCTGAGAGTTCTCAGTATTTTGCTAACCACCTCCTCTTCACTAAACTTTCCTCCAGCGCTTTTGATGGAGTTGATCACCACTTTGATCCGGTTGTTGTATTGCTCAATGTCTTCTCCTTCATTCATCCTCATGTCATCATACTTTCCTCTGAAGCTTTCAACCTTGGCTCTTTGAACATTTGTGTCTCCTCCATATACCACTTGCAACTTGGCCCACATCTTGAAAGCAGATTCTAGATGTTCTATCTCAGCATAGACATGATCAGGTAGTGTGTTGGCTATCATATCCATAGCAGTCATGTGCTCGGTTTTGATCTTCAGTTCATCAGGTGTTAAGATGTCGGAGGGTTCGGTATAATCAGTGGTTACATGATTCCAGTATTGATCTTCGGTGGTCTTCATATACAGCTTCATTCTACTGCACCACAAAGTAAAGTTTTCTTTTGAAAAATTTGGTCTTTCCTTTCTCATCATCTTGACTTTTTCTTTATGTTGTTAAGCGGTAAAGAAAACAAGACTTGGCTCTGATACCAAATTGACAGTCCTAACAGGTGCTTAGAGAGGGGAGGGGTGAATCGGCACTTAAAACTTTTCCCTTTAAATCTAGTGAAGTAAACTTATAACTGCAAGCTAAACAGTTCTAAGCATAAAATAACATCAAACAATCAATCACACAGTGACACCAGATTTATCACGTGGAAACCCGAATAGGATGAAAACCACGATGTGAGGAGACCTCACAAATTTTGTACTCTTCTGGAGCACGCCCTGTTAGGAGCCTTCCCGGTTAAAAGATTACAAAGCACTGTTAGATGCGACCCAGTTAAGGGATTTGTTACAGTAAGGCCGGTTAGTGCCTGTCTGGTTAAAGGATTTAGAACACTTTGAAAGATGTCACCCGATTAGGGGATTTGATACAAGGGACCTGTTAGAGTCCACCCAAATACTGGGATTTTAACTATTGTAATTGCTAGAGAACAATAGAAAGATTGACCTTTTACAAATAGCAAAACAGAGCCTGATAAGATCTATGTTTATGCTCAACTGAGAAGCATCACCGGTCGCTGCAGGTGTGTTCTCCTCTACTATTGTGTTTCTTTGCACACTTCTTTCTCTCTTCTTTCTTCTTTTCACCCTAGCTTCTTCAACATACAGGTTCACTCTTTTACTCGGCAAAATGAAGGCAACTCAAATTCTCAATAGACAGAAGAATATATAGAGTTCTTGCCCTTACTTTACCTCTCATGCATGACCTAATCTTCAAATCCCTTACAGATACATCACTCAGTGGAGTATCAGTTCACTAAGGAAACATCCAATGCATGCCCTTGCTTTATCTGCTTTATAAAAAAAACAATAGATGCGTGTCAAGCATCTTTCTTTCATAAGAGATAACATTTTGTTTTAAAGCCACTGATTGCGGCTTTAAAACCTCCAGACGTGCCTCAAACCGATCACCAGTTTAACTCAATGTCTTCCGAATTTAGTGCAGAAAATCCTAGTCAAGGAGTTGATTGAAACAGGTAGTTTCTATGACTTCCTCGGTTCATACCGAAGTCATTACTAGATCGGTTGAGATCCTTATGTTGTGAACAAGTAAGAATTTTTAACCTGTCACTGTCCCTTGCTTTGCTTGTTGGTCGCACCTTCCTCCATTGTATTGTTGACACCGGTTTGCTTTTACTTTCTCTGTGCTTGTCAACACCAGTTGTAGCCTGGTCTTCGGTTGACGATTGAATCCTCCTTTCCTTGACTAAATACATTACCCGGTTGCTAATGCTTTGTGTAGTGACCAGTTGCATTTGATTACAGTCTCTTCTTTCTTGTATGTTGGCACCATTTGCCAAACCAGCCTCCTTTCATACAGATCTCCTTGGATCTTTAGACTTTAGAGAGATGACAAATCTCTATCTTCTTTTGCCAATCAATGACAATACTTGTACAGGTAATAGGCTTACCGGTTACCATCACTCAATGCCAACAAACAATACCAACTGCAGCGTCTGATAAACTGAACTCAACATTCGAACTGATGATGTTGAGACAGGAACATCACATGGGAGTAACTCAACCGTGAGTAACTTACACGGAAGCAACTCAACCGGCAAACTAGACTTGCCCCTAGTTGGTGTAATGACTAAACTATCATCCCTGTCATCAAACAGATGCACTAATGAACTCTACAACTGGTAGATATCCTAAACATGAGGATCAAAAGTGAAACTAAAAGCACTCCTCACTGTGTACACCTCTGTAAACTGATCAGTAAAAGCTGACTGGCATCCTGTAAAATCTGTCTGATAACCCGGTGTACTGGAAGAATCCCAATCATCATCATCATCCTCACTCATCACCTGAAAGGAATCATCACTGAACTCAAACAATGGATTGTCATCAGACAGTGACATCCATATCAAATAAAGGATTGTTCACAAAGTGAGCCTCGCCACTGTGTTTATCTATACTATAACATGACATTGTCTCTACATCATGTTGGCAAAGGAGGATAAAGTGAGTAACTGGTAAGCTCTCTACCATTCTAAGTGTTGTCATTGATTGGCAAACAAGGATAGAGATTTGTTGTTGTCTTTATAAAGGTTGAAGTTTAAGGAACTCTTCATCAAGAGAGGCTATGAAACCGGTCACTACACTAAGCATCAGCAACCGAACAATGCACTCAATCAGGGAAGAGAGTATCCTAAGTATCAACCAAGGACCGAACTTCAACTAGTATAGACAAGAGTAGCAATAGTCAAAAAGCACTAATCATACTAAGTGTCTATAACACAACCGGGATAGTGTAACACATAGTCCACGCAAATGCAACCGGTAAGATAAAAAAGAAACTGCAACAGATCGAAGGACCGATATATTATAAGACTCCAATTTAAACCGAGGAAGTCATCATCAACAGTTTGTTCCAATCGAGATTTATTGCAGTACATCCGGGTGATCTTGAGTTGTCTTGGTGATCTGTTTGAAGCGCAAGTAAAGGAACTTGAGGCATGACTGAAAGATTTGAAGCCGGATTCGGTGACTTTAAATCAAGGTGTTATCTCTTATGAAGGAAGGTTGCCTAACACGCAACTACTGTTTTCTTCATGAAGTGGATAAAGCTAGAGTATGCATCAGATGTTTGCTCAGTGAACCATTACTTCACTGAGTGATGTAATCGTAAGATCTCAAGATTAGGTCATGCATTTGAGGCACAGTTAGGGCAACAAATCTGTATATATTCTTATGCCTGTTGTGAAGAAGAGTTGCCTTCATTTTGCCGAGAAAAAGAGTGAACCTATATGCTACATAAGCAAGGGTTAGAGAAAATCGACAAAGAAAGATAATAGGTTGTGCAAGGCAGCACAACAATAGTTGAGAATACACCTGTGTTAACTGGTGATAATTCTCAATCGAGCACAAATAGAGATCACATCTAGCTAAGTAGAGCCTTCTGTAACAGTCTTAATTCTATTGTTTTCCAGCAAACTACAATAGACAAATCCCAGTATTTGGGTGGACTCTAACAGGTCCCTTGTATCAAAATCTCTTAACCGGGTGACATCTTTCAAGGTGTTTGAAGTCCCTTAACCGGGCAGGTCTTAAGTTCTTAACAGACCTTACTGTAACAAATCCCTTAACCGGATCACACCTAGCAAGTGTGTTTTTATCCCTTAACCGGGTAGGCTCTTAACAAGGTGTACTTCAGAAGAGTACAAATTTTGTGAGGTCCCCTCACACTGTGGTTTTCACCCTCACCGGGTTTCCACGTGATAAATCTGGTGTCCCTTTGTGTTTGTTCACTTACTGTTTATTTGCTCAGATCTACTTGCTTTTATGCTGTAAGTTTACTTCACTAGGTTAAAGGAAAGAAAGAAATTTTACAAGTGTTGATTCACCCCTCCCCTCTCAGCACCGGTTGGGACTGTCACATCACTCACCTAATATTCAACATGTGCGCTATCATCAGTGCACACATCAACAACCAAGGTACTGCTGCTAAGCACCTCAACAAATGACTCATCTGAATCAGTAAAATTTGTTACTACATCAGCCTCCTCGCATGCACCCACTACCAAAGCAACTGTAAGTCCCTGCAAGTTGTGATCCTGGGACCTATCATCAACAAACGAGTCCTCTGAACCATTTTCTAAAGTCTAATATGACAAATCAGACTCACTACAGCATGAGTCGTCCTCATAGATAACATCAATACTGTCCACATCACCATTTCCAATCTCATCAACCTGTAAAACCTCTGATATCTCATGCTGTCATAGAAATCAGAATTAGAAGAACTCGCATTTTCCATGCAATCCTGAAAACTAACACTCTCATCATGCGAGTCAAAACCCATAGTGATACCCACAACATCCTCTACAGTTGCTCTGTCATCAACGACATTAATAGGCTCAAACATAGGACTTCTATCATAAAAATCAGAACCTGTATCATTAGTATTTTCATTGCTACCAGTTAATGTAGGGCTGCAATCAATGGTGGCTATCATGTCATCGGCATTCCCATGATCACGAGTTTCTGTCACATGGAAATGATGAGACTCAATGCAGTTGTCCTCAAGCAAGTCTATCATAACCACATGCTCCTGGGAAGAGCCTACGGCATCACACGTATAGGGACTAGTAACTGCCTCATTGAGCAAAGGCTCCACTGCGTGGTGGTTGCTGGCTACGGAAGCTACACCTGTACAATCCTCCCGGTTCTCTACCTGTTTTCTCTGTGAGGAAGACCTTTTAAAAATGAAAACCATATACCTTGCCGCATTGTCTATGGTTGACGGATTTGAAAGCAAAGCATTCATCCTTTCTTAATTTTGTCTAAGTTTTTCCATACTTACCATCAAGGCATTTGTCTGCTTCCTAAGATTAACCATGCTATTGAATTGCTTTCCCTATTTACTACCCTTGTGGGGGTGAAGCTCTACCCCTGCGGACATAATGCATACCACGCACAAACCTGTCTGCCATAGCTAAGCCCTCATAACCTCTAGGCTGGCAAGATCAAAGTTCTGATACCACTGTAAAGAACTTGCCTGGCTCTTTGCTGAAGGTACTATTTATTTTTGAATTTTCTTGCAATGTTTTGTTTTTGATATGATAATATTTAACTTCAAAAATATTTCCAGAATTGAATAATGTTTAATATCAATTAATTCTAAACTTCCAAGCTCACCAAAATAGATTAAATTTACAAATTTGTCAATTACAAAACCACATCAAATTATAAATTCAAATTGGCACCTTAATTGCAAATCGTGGCCAACCTGGAAGAAAACGCAGCCACCAAAAGGAATATAAGACTCCAAAGTCTAAAAGCAGTCTTGAGAATATGGAACGCAGGCCCACAATGACGAAATGCAGACCTCCCAAATGCTTACACAACTCTCTCCAATGCAAAGCAATCTCTTAACTTGAACGTATAGCTACTAGAAGACAAAACGAAGCCTCCAAGTGTAATTCGTAGCCAATAATTAATTACTTGGTTCTCTAATTTGAAATGCAGCTCCTCTGGAAAATATCATATCCTTGCTAACAATTCGTAACCAGACTAGAAGATACAACAAGCTTCTAGTATCAATATAATCTTCTGAAGATAATCGAACCAGAATTATGAATACCTCAGTAACAGCAGCAAATTAACGAGTCTCCTCAAATTTGGTATACCACAGCACCAAATTTGCATCCACATAATCAGAATTAGATTTCCAGAATTCAATAGCAAAATTCACCACCAATTAATGATAGTTCAAATTGCAGAAGTGAGGAATCAGTCCTCAAACCCTTTCTAACTTCTCCACAACCAAAAACTTCATAAAAATTACAAAAGTCAAGAATGAGGTTCGAATTCTCATAAAGTTGTATATATAATATTTTCCATAGCTTCTCAATGACACTTTTCACTTAAAAGTCGCTTTATTGTTGCACATTTGAAATATAATAAACAATTATATTTCTTTCCACTTC
This sequence comes from Chamaecyparis obtusa, assembly GCA_027943335.1. Taxonomy (NCBI): domain Eukaryota; kingdom Viridiplantae; phylum Streptophyta; class Pinopsida; order Cupressales; family Cupressaceae; genus Chamaecyparis; species Chamaecyparis obtusa. The sequence goes on from BSBK01001430.1 coordinate 1,331,741, forward strand.
AAAGATGAAAAAAAGACCCTTTCATTAAAATAGCCATATTCTGACACATAGGGTCCCTGTTTTATGAGCTCGGGATTTAAAACTTCTCAACCCGGTTCCAATGAGCTATAACACTAAGATGCCCAAAATAGATTCCCAAGAAAAATGGCAACCTTAGCCGTTTTAATTAAATAATAAACATAATTCACCCATCTTGCAAAAACGACTGAGGAAGCTTCAAAATCAAAGAATCAAAATCTGACAACACAAGAGTGATCCTGATGATGAAAGATGATGAATGAACCTAACGGGGTGACTTAATAAAAATAGACGCTCCCTCCAAGAATCTTGGAGTCCAAACTGGAAGCCGTAAATAAATCTGAAAGCATCATATAACTCCTTTAAATCATCTGAGCTCAGTAGAACCATATGATGACTTACTATAAATAGTAAGTCCCTCAAAACGGGGCCAAAACCCACAACAGGGTCCTCTAATCACCACAATTAGCCTACAAGGACCCAATGATAGGCTAAATCCACTAACTCCAATGCTCGCTCAAAATGGGGACATTACAAATGACAACTTTCAGTTGTTTTAAGTGAAATGTTAAAAGGGATAAAGTTTATTATTTTATTATTGGAGTTGCCCTAATTTGGTGTTGCCCCAACTTGTCATTGAAACTCTATAAAATAGAGTTTTGGCTCTCATTCTTCTTAGGTTTAATATTGTGAAGATTATGTTATGTCACTAAAATGAGCTCAAGGAGTTCTTTGGCTGGTTGAGGACGAAAAACCTCTTCTTGTCTTGCTAGTTTTAGTGGTGAGAGACCCATCCTAGCTAGTTGTGTTAATGTTTTTCAAACCAGAATAGAAGAATGCAATAACCAGAAAAGCATACGAACAGATGACACGATTATTTATCCTAGGAAAACCCTTCTACTCAAGGGAAAAACCCAATCACACCCAGAAAAGATTCTCTTTATTGATCTCTTCAAAACAAATACAATGATCACTTGCTTATGATTGAATACTCTCAACATTCAATCAATAAGCCTTATCATAAAATGATCATTTCAAAATTACAAATAAGCAGAAGTGTTTTGCCAACACTCATTAGACTTGCACAACACGCATATTGATCTTTTTCAGTTCAAAGAATACAAACAAAGTATACATCTCTGTATATATAGAGCATCCTGTTGTAGCTTAATCATATGCTTAAGCTTCAGCTAACAAACACCATATGAAACACTCTCACACTCAGGCAGGCCCCCAAAAAAAATCCCCAAGCAACACCCGATCACCCTTTAATCAATAGTATTATACCATCACTCTCCCTCTTTATTGAAACATGCACAAGTCTAACTGTAAGTATGTATTGAAATCCATCGTACCTAAAGAAAACACCACACGGTGATCTGTAGACAACCCATACAACAGTGATAATATAACTCTCATCTTTAGCCCAATGTAGCAGCAATGACAGTCCAGTGAAAAATGCTTACAAAGATGAGTCACCCAAAATAAAAGGATGTAATCGCGGATTATAGAGCACGACGGGCATGCTTAGAATTTAAGAGATATATCGATGACAAATTATGAAAAGTCTCTTCACACACACAATGAGCCAATACCACCCGATGCAAGATAATTAACAGGAAAATGAACTGGTGAATATGAGTAACCAATGAAAGATCGAGACTTATTAATGATATGCCGCAAAGACCAGAAACAGAACCAACTGAGGATTTCAATAGCCAACAGTGCAAATGACTGGATAGAAGTAACTGACACCAAGTCAGCAACCACACAGCACAATTATATGACATCCACGATGTCAAACATCACACGTAAGGTGCCAAATCAACCACAAAACTGAGTCAACCATCTTCAGCGGTAATTTATCTCTCTCGCAGCTACATTACATTAACAAGTTGGTGTTTGTGGTTCAAGATTTACAGTGATTTTGGCTTTGTGGGTGTTTTTAGATTTGAGAAACATGCACAAGTCTAACTGTAAGTATGTATTATACCATCACTCTCCCTCTTTATTGAAACATGCACAAGTCTAACTATAAGTATGTATTGCAGTACATCGTACCTGAAGAAAACACCACACGGTGATCTGTAGACAACTCATACAACGGTGATAATATAACTCTCGTTTTTAGCCCAATGTAGCAGCAATGACAGTCCAGTGAAAAATGGTTACAAAGATGAGTCACCCAAAATAAAAGGATGTAATCGCGGATTATACACCACGACGAGCATGCTCAGAAGTTAAGAGATATATCGATGACCAAAATATGACAAGTCTCTTCACACACACAATGAGCCAACACCACCCGATGCAAGATAATTAACGGAAAAATGAACTGGTGAATATGAGTAACCGATGAAAGATCAAGACTTATTAATGATCTGCCACGAAGACCAGAAACGGAACTGACTGAGGATTTCAATAGCCAACAATGCAAACGACTGGATAGAAGTAACTGACGCCAAGTCAGCAACCACGCGGCACAATTACATGACATCTACGATGTCAAACATCACACGTAAGGTGCCAAATCAACCACAAAGCTGAATCAACCATATTCAGCGGTAATTTATCTCTCTCGCAGCTACATAACATTAACAAGTTGGTGTTTGTGGTTCAAGATTTACAGTGATTTTGGCTTTGTGGATGTTTATAGATTTGAGAAAGATGAAGATATTCTTATGTTTTTTATGTGAGTTTCTTGGTTTTGGTGTGGTGTGAGTCTTTCTGGAGTATTGTTTAAGTTTGGAATGATCAGATGCTTTTTCTGAGTGCTGATGTGTTTTTTCTGAGTTGTTGGGAATTGCCTTTGGCTCATATTACAGTGATAAGACCTTCTATGCATTTCTTTTGCGTGTTCCTCTTTGTTGGACGATGCATTTTGAGTGGTCATTTGTTATCTTTGGTGAAAAACTGAAATAATTATGGTAAGGAAAGGTTAAGGTTGTTATTTGAGCATTGGAAAGCAGTCTTAAACTGGGTTTAATACTGCTGTTCACAAGGAAAGAATGCTGGAACAGACTTGGAGCAGCTAGTGACAGATTCTATCATGGCAAATAATCACCCAAGTCCATATTATGCCTTGCTTAGTTCTTGTCATGTTTTTTTAGCAGACTTTAATGATTTTTTTAAGATAATTTCAGGTCTGATTTTTATATCAGAAGTCTGATTTAAGTTTGCTAATCACGCCTCTTTTGATAGTGTTATTGAGTTTATCATATGCTTGATGTGAAGAAAGACTTTCTCTTGTAATGCTATAATATTTTATATGGTAATGTATCTAATACCTCTTTTGATATTGTTATTAAGTTATCCTGTGCTTGATGTGAAGAAAGACATTCTCTTGTAATGCTATGATATTTTATTTGGTAAAGTACCTAATTGAGTGGTGATGGTGACAAACCCCCACTTCATATATTTTGTTATTGAGAGCAATTGCATATGTGGGTTTATTATCATGCATGTAATCTGAAGTAAACAATCAGCAAGTTACTCTTCATTAGTTCAAATCTTGCATCAAATATCACAAAAAAACCAGGGGTGCTTATTACACAGATCAAAGCCAATTACTTGTACGAAGGGAATAAGACTCTTCTAGATAAATAGCAACATGGAAAACCCATAGTTGAGATTTGGTATTTTTTTCCAAATTAAAATTAGGTTTTCTCATCCCTAGGAAACAACAAAGATGAATGAATGAATGAAGAATTTTAATGACGTCCACGAGACCATCAGTCTAAGGGACCACAAGAGCACAGCCCTAAACTAACTCCATAGTCACTCTCCTGCTGTGAAACTTGACGATCAAACTAGCTATCTACTTGATCTTATCCTCCTCAAATAAACTGCACATGCCGCCATCTTTCAGGATGTCCCTGTACTGAACCCAAATGTCATCATAAGTGTAATGTCCTCGTTTTCAAACTTTTGGAATTAGCATGGTTTGGCGACCCTCACAGGCTAATCAAGCGATCAGAGGGGGTCAGATGGCAGAGCCAGTGTTGGGATTTAATTCTGGAGGTTCAATTTACCAGGTCTGCTCTTCGTTCGGGTCAATTTGGTCAACTTACTATTTTTAGTAAGTGGTATTTTGGGTATGGCCAGGATTAGCAGGGTGTCTGCACGGAGTGTCAGATGTGCCAGGATCAAGTTTCAGGGAATCTCCAATTTGAGAGACTTACTATTTTTAGTAAGTCTATTTTTAGCAGTTGGCTATTTTTGGCAGTGGGTTATTTCTAGCAAGTCAGTTGGCGTTTGAGGCTCTGGTGTCAGAAATGAATTTGTCACAGTCAGTGTGATTCGATGGCTTTGGTTTTAAAGGTTATCGTTATTAAATTAAATTATTTTAATTTAATAACTTTATTACTTTATAACTTTAATGTTATAAAGTGAAGTTATCATTTAAAAGCCTTTTTAATGAAAAAAGTGAAATTGTGTTTTTTCTAAAAAAAACTATATATTCATTTCCAAAAAGCACTTTCACCATCTATTGTTGAATTATGATTTTATTGAAGTTTGTGAGAGAGACAACCTAGCTAGGGTTTTGAGGACTAATTCCTCTTCTGGCAATTTGAGCCATTACAGATTGATGGTGAATTTTGCAGTTGTATCTGAGCTCATAGTCCAGTGCTGAAGTATACTGGATGTGTGTGAAGTTTTAATTCTATAGGCAAATCGATTTATTCTCAATGATTTTGAATTGTCTCTATGCTGAGGTTTGATATGTGATTGGGAAATAGCAAAGACAATTCTTTCAAGCTCCGTCAATACTAAGCTGAGGCGTGGACTAAAGAAAGGCTGGGATGCCTCACTACCTTGCTCACGTGCTGCATTTAGGGGGCCATTTTCAAATTTCCAGGCCCTGAGATTTGCTACAGCCAGTCACGTGATTACTTGGACTACCACGTGACTGCTCTAGGGTGGCGGTTTCTTATTTTTGTGTGTGAAGGGGAACTTCTTTAAAGGCTGGAACTGTATGCATTCACTACTCACGCAGGGTGACAATGATGTAACTTCTGGGAAGGTCACGTGAGGGCTTGGCACATTTGTTACAGCCAGCCGTAAGTTTCATACACCTGCAGCTGGATTCATTTTAAGGTGTCGGGTTAATTTGTTAAGTTGTAGAATGAAATCAATTATAATAATTGCTTTAATTCTGATATTTGTAAGCAATTCAGTGGTGTTGTAATTTATGATATCGTTCTAATAAATGATGAAAATCTGAAAGTGTTCATTGAATTTCAAATTAATTGTTCATATTCTGAAAGTTATTTTAAGTGCAATTAAATTAGAGAGAGAGCCAGCTAGGCTCTTTACAGTGGTATCAGAGCATTTTTCCTGCCATCCTGTGGGGTCTGGATTCATTTATATTCTGAAGTTATTTTTTAAAAGTGATCAACAATTCCACTTTCGCTAGCTATGGATAAATACAGGAGGTCTAGTTCTGGAAATCGCCAAAGCAATATGGGAAAAAGACAGGAATTAAATGCTTTAGTAGAAAGTATGGAGAGACTTAGATTGCATCAGCAGAGATTGGCATATAGTTTGTCGGATCCAGTGATAGTAGACAGGGCAGTGAGATACATGGTCTCTGCCTTTAGAAGGCCGACATTGAGTTTGCAGGGGAGAAGGTTGGAGTTTTCTCCGACAGTTGTCCATGATGTCGATGTTCCTTTATCTTGTTCAAAAACCGCTATTCCCATCCGTAGTGCTGATGATGGATTTATTGGACAGGAGCCAGTGGATGTTTCAATACCATTGGTTGACAGTAGCGCTAAGCATCACCAGGTTGAGGCTCCCAGAGCAATCACTACGGATTGTACAGAGGCAGCTGATGTTGCAGTTATCACTGAGTGTTCAGACTCTTTCATGGAGGGAGTTATTATTGGAGATGTTTATGTCAGTTGTAGTAGTGGCGCTCCAGTTCAGGAGGCATTTGCTTCCTCAGTTGGGACTGAGGCATGTACGGAGTTTCCCAGTGGTGAGGTTGGTGATCTGGGCATTACAACAAGGTCAGTTGATGATAGTTCGTGCTCCAGCATTATTGGTGCACAGTCTAACGTGGAGTCATGTGTGCAGAGTCACGTGTCAGCAGTTGAGATTTTAGCAAGAGATGTGGGAGTTGATAGTATAGACACATTTGATGACACTTTTGAGGATGTGAGTTGCATTGGAGATGACACCCCTTGTGAGATGTTGGGTGATGACTGCGAGGAGCATCTGAGCTCTGACAACTCAGAGATTTATGATAGCAGTCGTAGTGTGGGATCAGTACAGAAGACAGTGGGTTTTTCTTGTGTTGAGGATGTGAGCATGGAGCTTTCTAGTGATGACACTCAGGATGGGAGTGTTGCAGTTGATTTGGGCGACGTAGTTTCATGCAACAGTTTAGTTGATTCACATGACGACATTGAGTCGTGTTTGCAGCCAGAGTTAGTAGAGGGGATGCGGATAGATGATGTGGACACTGGCATTGCAGATATCTCTGATGCTGAGAGCGAGGATGATGAGTGTTGTAGTGTTTCTAGCTTTCTATATCTGACTTTGGGTGTAGATTCAGCATTGTCATATGGTGGTGGTGGGTTCCAAGATTCTGTGTTACACGGACTCACAAATGAGGACAGGGAAGCTTATGAGTGGCGGGAGTTTGTTACAGCCAGGGCTTCCGCTTCTAGAGAGGGGGTTACTTCGTCGGTAACTCATGTGGATGTATCCCAAGATCTGGATTGTCCAATGGTTGCAGAGGATGAGGGAGTTAGAGATTGTGTTGAGTCAGATTCAACAGCAACTTCCCCAAGGTTAGATGAGGACATGTCTGATGCCTGTACTCAGTTTGTAGATGTGTACTCAAATGAAAGTACATAGAGAGATGATGATCTTGAGGGGAGTTTGTTGGATGCAACTTCCTCTCATAGTGTAGACAGTGTGTTTGAGGTCGTTCATAGGAGGTTCATTGTATAGAGTCATCATGTGACTAGCCAATTGCGAGTTGATGAGAGAGATATTACTTCTACTCTTGAGCATTTTGATGTCGCTCGTCAGTTGTTGGTTGTTTATGTTTGGGGTGCTCCTATGATAGATGAGCCTAGTGGTGGTTACCTTTCATTGACAGAGATTCATTCTTTGCATGAGGCTGTCAAGATTTTGAGACAGAATTACTTATAGATGGTAGCCGACCGAGATCACCTAGTTGTGTGGGGGAGTACAGCTTATGAGGCACTGATGGACAGAGAGGAGGAGGTGAGTGAGCTTACCCAGGAGCTCACAGAGACTACTGAGGTTTTAGAGGACACTCAGCGGGCTCTTCAAGAGTCGCAGATCCTATTAGAGGAGGTGACCATGGAGTTGGAGCATTTACGGTCCACACCAGCCCCAAACCCAATTTGATTGCACATTGAGGTGGTTGGTGGTGAGTTTTCTCCTATGGTTGGTGATGAGGAACATGATGTTGTGTCAATCACATCTATTCAGGTTATGGGAGCACTTGGAACAATGAGGTAGGAGTACTAGTGGAGTCAAGCTCTCAGGTTGATTTGCTTCCTTTTGCTGGAAGTGAATCTATTTCATCATCTCACATGGCTGATAGCACGGGACAGTTGGTTGTGCCACATTTTTAGAGGGATCAGCTATGAATTGCGGGGGAGCAAGTTGACGCTGCCACATATAATTTCTACTGCACCGAGGCATTTATGGAATATTTACTTGACAGTGCAGATGTGCAACAGTATTCTTATAGAGTGTCTAAGGGTACTCTCATCCGAGGCTCTTGTGCTATTCGGAGGTTGGTAGGGAAGATTGTGGAGACTCTATCTACTATGCTTCCCCAAGGGATTTCGAGGTTGGGTTTGTTGAGAGGGTTGCTCAGATTCCTACCCAGCCTACAGTTATGCGGAGTCAGAGATTGGAGCCATCTCATGATTCCCAGTTTGGTAATGATGAGCTATTGACAAAGATTGGGGCTTCCAACCGGCAATATACGGTGGAGTATGTTCATCATTTGTCTTTTGACCCACAGGTAGAAGATTTCATCTCACGCAAGGGTAGTTCGGCTCTAGTTTCTTATCATCCATTATGGGATGGATTGGCACCATCTTTTACAGATGGAATTGGCAGTTGCAAGTTAGACTACTTGCAGTATCCCCACACCCAGAACTGTTTATCAAAGGGCAAAGTTGATAACAGTGAGTCAAGCACATTTGGTCACTGTCTTTTTTTCATTGCAGTTGGGTGTGAGTGTTGGATAGACAAGGACTCAAGTTTTGAGAGAGTTGTTATTTCAGTTGGGTTGAGTTCTGCTGGGTTGTTTTCTATAGCGGGATTTGCAGTTGGTCTTTGGATGTTGTTGTCAGTGGTGTCTATTCTGTTGATGTTGGTTGTTTCTTCACAAGAGTATGGTGAGGATCGGGACATTACTTATGACCATCCTTGGGATCCGAGTGGTTTGTAATGTTGCTTGTTTTTTTCTTGATTGCTTGATGACAAGCAATCTTGGGAAGGGAGGACTGTAATGTCCCCGTTTTCAGACTTTTGGGATTAGCTTGGTTTGGCGACCCTCACGGGCTAATCAAGCGATCAGAGGGGGTCAGATGGTGGAGCCAGTGTTGGGATTCCATTCTGGAGGTTCAATTTACCGAGTCTGCTCTTCGTTCGGGTCAATTTGGTCAACTTACTATTTTTATTAAGTGGTATTTTGGGTATGGCCAGGATTAGCAGGGTGTCTACACGGAGTGTCAGATGTGCCTGGATCGAGTTTCAGGGAATCTCCAGTTTGAGAGACTTACTATTTTTAGTAAGTCTATTTTTAGCAGTTGGCTATTTTTGGCAGTGGGTTATTTCTGGCAGGTCAGTTGGCGTTTGAGGCTCTGGTGTTAGAAATGAGTGTCACAGTCAGTGTGATTCGGTGGCTTTGGTTTTAAAGGTTATCATTATTAAATTAAATTATTTTAATTTAATAACTTTATTACTTTATAACTTTAATGTTATAAAGTGAAGTTATCATTTAAAAGCCTTTTTAATGAAAAAAGTGAAATTGTGTTTTTTCTGAAAAAAGCTATATATTCATTTCGAAAAAGCACTTTCACCATCTATTGTTGAATTATGATTTTATTGAAGTTTGTGAGAGAGACAACCTGGCTAGGGTTTTGAGGACTGATTCCTCTTCTGGCAATTTGAGCCATTACAGATTGATGGTGAATTTTGCAGCTGTATCTAAGATCATAGTCCAGTGCTGAAATATGCTGGATGTGTGTGAAGTTTTAATTCTATAGGCAAATCGATTTGTTCTCAAGGATTTCGAATTGTCTCTATGCTGAGGTTTGATATGTGATTGGGAAATAGCAAAGACAATTCTTTCAAGCTGCGTCAATACTAAGCTGAGACGTGGAATAAAGAAAGGCTGGGATGCCTCAATACCTTGCTCACGTGCTGCATTTAGGGGGCCGTTTTCAAATTTCCAAGCCCTGCGATTTGCTACAGCCAGTCACATGATTACTTGGACTACCACGTGACTGCTCTAGGGTGGCGGTTTCTTATTTTTGTGTGTGAAGGGGAACTTCTTCAAAGGCTGGAACTGTATGCATTCACTGCTCACACAGGGTGACAATGATGTAACTTCTGGGAAGGTCACGTGAGGGCTTGGCACATTTGTTACAACCAGCTGTAAGTTTCATACACCTGCAGCTGGATTCATTTTAAGGTGCCAGGTTAATTTGTTAAGTTGTAGAATGAAATCAGTTATAATAATTGCTTTAATTCTGATATTTGTAAGCAATTCAGTGGTTTTGTAATTTCTAATATCGTTCTAATAAATGATGAAAATCTGAAAGTGTTCATTGAATTTCAAATTAATTGTTCATTTTCTAAAAGTTATTTTAAGTGCAATTAAATTAGAGAGAGAGAGCCAGCTGGGCTCTTTACAATAAGCCGTGCATTCGAAGAGAAAGATCACTAATTGACTTGATAAGAAGGTTCAAAAGCTTTCTTCTATGTGTATAGTTATTGACAAGCCATCGACTCCATTGATTTGAAATGATTTTTCTCATTACTATCATTTTTATTTACTCTACTAAATTTGTAATGACCCTTAATATAAAGGCCACTAAAAATCACTAATACTGAACTGAGAAAATTCGTCAAACAGTTGGCATGCACTGAATACACTGCTGAAAAAAAAATACTGAATATAGGAAATTATTTTGCAATATATGAGTTCGCTGTCCCAAAATTTCAGAATAATAGATAGCAACCAAATACCATCTAAAACACTATCAATGATGTAGGAAATTGCTCAAAACCATATGCCATTCATATATCAACAATTTGCAACAATGCCATACATTTTTCAGTCAATGATATGATCATCAAACCCTAGGTTTGCAATATAGATAGACTGAAAATTACAATGCCCTTTCACTTGCAAAATCCTAGCCTTCCTTTGTTACCAAAAATGCCAAATGGCAAACAAAGACAAGTACAATGTAAAATAGAAAAGTGCTGAAGCTATATTTTGTACTCAGCTGAAAACATACATTTCTCAGAAAATATGCCAAATGCCAAATGAGAAATGAGGAACCTGATTGTAGATGGCTGCAATAATTTTCGGACTGCTTTTTCGAACTGCTTTTTCGGATCTGCTTTTTCGGACTGCTTTTTCGGATCTTCTTTTTCGGATAGCTTTTTCGGATTGCTTTTTCGGATCTGCTTTTTCGGATTGCTTTTCCAGATCTGCATTTTCGGACCTGCTAAAAACGGCCGCCTATAATTTCGGCCCTACTAAAAATGGCTCCTGAAATGCTGTTTCAATCACAAACAAACCCTTACATCAAATTCTCAATGAAGTACCAATGAGATGGCTGAGTACCAACTCCAAATTTGCAACCCTTCAGTAGATATTTCACTACCTCAATTATGCCAATCTAGGGGAGTGATTCGGTCCCAAAGATCGAATAGTATTTGCAAACCACAAGGCTACAAATTGCTTCACAATGAAGAAGAAGAAATCCCAAATCCAAGCATGTCAAAATGAATGCCCTAGCCCTCTATTTATTTACTTTTCTAAGAAGTTACTAAAAACTTCTAAAAAATCCAATTATAATGTACTTTATAATAAAATAACATTATAATAATAAAGTACATTTCTCAACTCAAAATTATAACAATGTAGGCTCATAACTGAATGTAGGCCCAACTACAACCGAATGTAGGCTCAAGACTGAACGTAGGCTCTACTACAACTGGATGTAGGCTCAAACTGGATGTAGGCTCACTCTGGATGTAGGCTCCACTACAACTGCATGTAGGCCCAAACTGGATGTAGGCTCTACCGAATGTAGGCTTTGTCAGCAATATGCAATCAAATGATCAACATAATGACCCTCTCTCCAAACCATTTGCCTATGAGAGTCGATGATAGACAAATCCATCATGCCAAATGATGTCAACCAAAATGGGGACATGACAGTCCGCCCTTCCTGAAATTGCTTGTCCCCAAGCAATGGCTAAACAAATAATCAATCAATCCACCTAGATCCCAAATGTAGTCATGATCTAAACTGCTGTCAATCAACGCAAGCTCCTGCAATATTCTCTGAAATATAATCAAGAGGAATCCATAATCAAACTGGCAAATACAACTCAACCAAACTCCAACATCACAACTGCCAGAGTCAGGAACCCACGAGAAACAAACTCTCGAAATATCAGAACCCAAGTAGAGAGGACAACTCAAACTGCCAACATAGTAAATATCACCAACACATCCCACTGGCCTGTGTAAAGCACACAATCCAACTCTGCAACAATAGTGAACACTCCCGAATAAATCTGCACCAAGTACAGAGAATCCACACACTGTACAACTCCTGAAGTGAAAACAACTCTGCAAATCACCAACCACTGTCTCATAACCATAACTCCCATGTACCGCTGATGGCAAAAAGACAACACAAGATAGACAGCAAGAAATAGAACCCAAACCAAGTTTGCCTGCCATCAACTCCTCAACACATGGATCAAATGCAAACTGATGAACATATCTTGCAGTATGATGCTGATAAAAAGAACCAACCTCAGTCAATAGCTCACCATGCACAGGTAATACAACCCACTGCAGCTGATCACCAGCTAAGTCAAGAGATGACATAGGCAAAGGAGTAGAATCAATAACAACAACCGCTGAGGTATCACTCCCAAACTCCTGCTCTAAGTCATGCACTATCAAGATGTCAACCACAGAACCTATCACCATGTCATGCTCATCACAACTCTCATCCCGTGGCGTCAAACCATCCCATAACTGATGACAAGCACTAGGGACCAAAGTATATCTACATAACATCATCTCATCAACATGGTCATCAAAGGTAAACTGATGAGCATACCTCACAGTGTAATGCCGATAAGATGCACCAATCTCAGTCAATGACTCAGACTGCACTCCAGAAGAAACTAACTACAACCAATCACTAACCAAGCTGGAACTAACTACTACCTCCGAAGACATTGTCAAGGGAGTAGTATCACTAGCAGGAACCATGCCAACTGTCGGCTCACCAACATCACACATGATCTCTGATACAACACCCCTAGTCTCCGTGCTATCAGTAGTAGAGACCACCATCATGTCAGGCATACCACAACAATCTCCTGCAGCACCCAACTCACCTGAACTTGACTCTAGTGGAAACGAACCCGATATGCCAATGCTAGTATCAAGGATGGATGCATCCCCATCTCCACTATCTCTGACAATCTCGACCATGGACATCCTCGGATCACCAGACAACACAGTCTGTGACTGTACAGAATCTGGTAAAGACTGAAGTCACTCTAACTCCATGGTCACCTCAGCCAAATGAAACTGTGACTCCTCGAAAGCCAACTGTGTACTCTCAAGAAACTCAGAAGTCACCTTGAGCTGCTGAGTAAGCTCACTCACTTCACCTTCCTTGACCAACAAGGCATCATATGCTGTACTGCCCCACTTCATAAGATGATCTCTGTCGACTACCAACTGCATATAATTCTGACTCAGAATTCAGATAGCCTCCCACAAAGAGTGGATCTCTATCAAGGAAAGGTAACTGCCTCCCTGCTCATCGCTAGTAGGAGAACCCCATCCATAAACTGCTAACAACTGACGAATAGCATCGAAATGCTCGCAAGCGGCAGAAATGTCACGCTCACTAACTCTCAGCTGACTAGACACATGATGGCGCTGGCTAGTCGAACTCCTAGACTCTACCCCTGGTACACTATCCAAAGGAGTAACCTCAAAATAGCTATCATCTGTAATACTGCCATCCGAATTCTGCAGACCAGCTGCTGAACTCGTATCATCAAACTGAGTGACTGAAGCATCAACATAAACCTCCGTATCAAAGGAACCCGCTGAAAAGACTAAGTCCTCAATACTGTCAATATCATCCTCCTCTAACACACTATCCAAAGGAGTAGACTCAAAATCACTGATCTCTGGAGTACTACCATCCATACTCTGCGAATCAACTCCAAAGCTCACATCATCATATGGAGTATCAAAACCTGTAGCATCGTTATCCAACTCCATCGTAACAAATGAATCTGCCGAGGATGCTAAGTCCTCAGAACTATCCACAGCATACTCCTGGATGTCATCAATACCCATATGATCCTGGGACTCATCTGTAAATACTAACACCTCAGATGTACCTGAATCATCACAAACCCACTGCACCCTGAGTGGTCGAGTGGAAATGTACACAACTCCTAACATCGGTGTATAGAAACTAATACCAACATCTGACAAGCTGTGGGCACAAGAAAGGACAACACCATGCAATCTGCTAATCAAATCCATGATAGCACTCAAACAACTATTGCTACCAATAGGTGATAAAGATCTCCAGTCAACATAATCCCAAACACCAATATAACGATCCCGAATCCACATCCATAAACTAGAATCAGCTGGTAACTCAAGCAAACTCCTCACCTGAGTAATATGACTAATACCAACTAACTCCACATATATGTCTGATACTGTACTCATTACAATCTCTGAATCCAGAATGTGAAGGCTAGACATACTCATATCATCATCAACATGGGACCTGACTGTAAAAGAAAGTGGAGTCCCTGCCACAAGTGCTAACTCATGAACTGAACTCGCTTCAAGACAAAGCTCATCCACATACCTGTCTGATACTGACCCTGAATCCCAGATATGAATGAAAAGTGTACTCTCACAACTATCAGCAACCACATGTGATCCACATGTCGTAGAAAGCTGAGTATCACGTGTGTAAGATGGATCTGAACTCAACTCTACGCCATACCCATCCACATGTCTCTCTGCGGCACTATTCCAATCAACTGTACTATCCTCGATCACTGTAACATCATCAGGATCAACCGTACCGCAATCACTATCAGTGTCAATAACACAATCTGGTGTGCCTATGATGTCTCCCTGTATCAAATCAGCACGTCTCTCCAAGTCCTGTAATGCCAATGGAGTACTCAACAAAGAGGCCCGAGTGTCCTCGAACTCTCGAGAAAGCCTGCCAACTTCCTCCTCCTTCCTCCTCAAGGCATCTAAATGGTCTCAGGCAAGGCTAAGAAGATGGTCACGATCTGAAAGAAGATGTAAATAACTCATCTTCATCGCTCCCATTCCTTCCTTGATCGCCTGTAAGTCAACACAAGAAGACTCTGCCTAAACTCCCTTATGTCTATCCTGTAACTGAATCATCCGAATGTGATCCTCTATCATATCCCGCATCCTGTCATAATGAGATAATGTAGACACAACACTGTCTTCATTTATCTTCAGTTGGCTTGACAAATCATGTGAAGTGCAACCAGCCTCAACCTCATGTGACAAAGCATCCAACTGTGCCTGATATTCTCTATCAGCAAAGTCATGAATACTCAATGTCTGCTCATCGCTGATATGTATCTCATCATCATGCACAACAACCGCCTCACAATCATCATCTGAATCCATTGTGCGGTAGTTACTATTCTGAGCACCTGTGACATCATCCCCAGGCAACCTGTATACAACTGTCTCTACTTGAGTACCAAGTTGACAGTTACTATCAATCCGCATAGTATCCTTCACCACTTCCTCCTGTGGCTGAGTAGAAACTGAAACATCTGTCGGAATACTAACTTGTTCATCAAAATCCTCATGAAGGTTTCTGGTAACTGTGTCAGCCGATCTTATGTTATCTCTCCTGCAAGAAGATCTGCCAAATAAAAAACTTGACAACTTATTCACCTTGGCTGGGTCGGACAGTATATCATTCATCACATGGTGGTGCTTATTCCACTGTTCAGACAAGTTCTGGTCTATTCTCTTAAGTTCATCTCGAATGTCTGAATAACCATCATTTCTACTGTGTCTATCTGTTGCCCACGATCGTGTCCTCTGAAACCCTGTACTATTCCTGTCCATGCTGAAATCAATCAAGTGCTGGTCACTCATGCAAAGATAGTTCTTACCCAACAGGATGGCAAGAAAACCGCTCTGATACCACTGTAATGACCCTTACTATAAAGGCCACTAAAAATCACTAATACTAAACTGAGAAAATTCATCAAACAGTTGGCATGCACTGAATACACTGCTGAAAAAAAAATACTGAATATAGGAAATTATTTTGCAATATATGAGTTCGCTGTCCCAAAATTTCAGAATAATAGATAGCAACCAAATACCATCTAAAACACTATCAATGATGTAGGAAATTGCTCAAAACCATATGCCATTCATATATCAACAATTTGCAACAATGCCATACATTTTTCAGTCAATGATATGATCATCAAACCCTAGGTTTGCAATATAGATAGACTGAAAATTACAATGCCCTTTCACTTGCAAAATCCTAGCCTTCCTTTGTTACCAAAAATGCCAAATGGCAAACAAAGACAAGTACAATGTAAAATAGAAAAGTGCTGAAGCTATATTTTGTACTCAGCTGAAAACATACATTTCTCAGAAAATATGCCAAATGCCAAATGAGAAATGAGGAACCTGATTGTAGATGGCTGCAATAATTTTCGGACTTCTTTTTCGGATCTGCTTTTTCGGACTGCTTTTTCGGATCTTCTTTTTCGGACAGCTTTTTCGGATCTGTTTTTTCAGATTGCTTTTTCGGATCTGCTTTTTCGGATCTACTTTTTCGGATCTTCTTTTTTGGACCTGCTAAAAACGGCCGCTTATAATTTCGGCCCTACTAAAAATGCCTCCTGAAATGCTATTTCAATCACAAACAAACCCTTACATCAAATTCTCAATGAAGTACCAATGAGATGGCTGAGTACCAACTCCAAATTTGCAACCCTTCAGTAGATATTTCACTACCTCAGTTATGCCAATCTAGGGGAGTGATTCGTCCCAAAGATCGAATAGTATTTGCAGACCACAAGGCTACAAATTGCTTCACAATGAAGAAGTAGAAGAAATCCCAAATCCAAGCATATCAAAATGAATGCCCCAGCCCTCTATTTATTTACTTTTCTAAGAAGTTACTAAGAACTTCTAGAAACATCCAATTATAATGTACTTTATAATAAAATAACATTATAATAATAAAGTACATTTCTCAACTCAAAATTATAACAATGTAGGCTCATAACTGAATGTAGGCCCAACTACAACCGAATGTAGGCTCAAGACTAAACGTAGGCTCTACTACAACTGGATGTAGGCTCACTCTGGATGTAGGCTCCACTACAACTGCATGTAGGCCCCAACTGGATGTAGGCTCTACCGAATGTAGGCTTTGTCAGCAATATGCAATCAAATGATCAACATAATGACCCTCTCTCCAAACCATTTGCCTACGAGAGTCGATGATAGGCAAATCTGTCATGCCAAACAATGTCAGCCAAAATGGGGACATGACAAAATTTCTGTTGTATCTTTGTTAATTAAAGAGAAAAAGGTTGCAAAATTTTAGTGTGGTTGGAGGCTTAATGTCAAAGCTCTATGTGTTGTTTGATATACCATTCTCTTTAGTATTTACCATGGTGTCAAGATTTTCATCAAGAGAAATACCAAATAATGGACAGTGTTTGTATGAGAATAAAGAGGAGCTGTAGAAAAAGCTCTATGTGTTGTTTAATATATCATTCTCTTCAGTATTTACCATGGTGTCAGGATCTTCATCAAGAGAAAGACCAAATAATGGACAGTGTTTGTATGAAAGTAAAGAGGAGCTGTAGAAAAAGCTCTATGTGTTGTTTGATATATCATTCTCTTCACTATTTACCATGGTGTCAGGATCTTCATCAAGAGAAAGACCAAATAATGGACAGTGTTTGTATGAAAGTCAAGAGGAGCTGTAGAAAGCTTTGTTTGAGAGAAAACAGCTTGAGGAAATTAAGAACATGGAACAACTTGGAAAGGAGGTGGCAGAAGGGGATAGTGAACTAGCATTGACTATCTTGCATTGGAGGATGACACAACCACCATGGGGAAAAAACATTTTTGAATACACAACCATGGTGAATGAGGCAGCAAAATATTTTTCCATTGGGACCAACCAATATTCGGGAAGAAATATTGAAACTTGAATAATTTGCAACAGTGGAAATCTAAATGATCATCAAAGCTTTCTTATTCGGTTAGTGTAAGAAAAAATTGATTTCTCTCTAAGGAATCCTTAAACTAGAAATTCAAGAGAGAGTTTTCCAATTTTGGCAGTTACCTACCTTGGAATTCAATATCTTCTGGTTTTGGGCTCTTATCTCTTGCTGAGCAACCCCAAGCTCAAAATTTGTTTGGTGTCTTTGTTGGGTCTAGTGTAATTGTATGGATGGTTGGGCCTTTAAATTTTGAGATCAATAATCTGAGTGAGTTATGGAGAAAAAATGTCGTTTTGCGAGGGCGGCCATAGATAAATCAAAATCCCACGAAAAAGATCTTAGCTACCAGAAAGATGAGGTACATGAAATGATGGAAACTAGGGATGCAAATGAGAAGCTGTTAATGGAATTGGATCTTTCAGTGAGAGCTGAAGAGAGGTTGGAAGTTGTCTAGGAGACAAATAAGGCCAATGTTGGCTCTCCATTGTCTCATAACAAAGGAATTTCAGGTTCTAAAGGATTTGACTTGTCAATTTACTCTTTGATATTTTTGATGTTAGTAAGGAAATAGTGAATGCACTGAAAGTGTGAGTAAGGACGGGAAAGTTTGAACATAGCCAAAAGCATGACTCTGGCAGCAGGGCATCCTCTTGATTATGTTTTCAGCTAAATGCTGATGTTATCCCAATAAAGAGTTGATGTCTAAAAATCTTTTTTGCTGATGGTGTTTGGGAAAATGCTGATGGTATTCTTGTGGCATTTATTTTTGTTACTGGTTTGGATCTGCTGGAGACTACAGATGACTGGACCTTTGCCAAGGCTGAACTGAATAGATCTTAATATGCAGGGTCATTATTTGTACTCCAATTTTCACAGGAGCTTTTGCTGGGCTTCTTGAAGAGTATAACGGAGGTTTAGATCAAGCCTATATCCAGGCTAACCCAAGCATAAGTATTTTATAACATGTCTATAACAAGAATCTCTAAAGAAGAACGAGATGGTCTATAAAGTTGTTGACACCATAGGAGCAAAAATCGTTCAAACCAAAATTATAAGATTATTTGAAAAGATGGGGAAAATATCAGAAAAAAAATCAGGGAAATTTTGTACCTACAGAAAAATGTAAAAAAATTGTAGAAAAAGAGACAAAAACTATTTTCTAAAAAAACTTTAAGGGCATTTCCATAGCATAGAGAGCAAATAAAATAGAAATTAATAAACTATTTTTTAAAAAAACTTAATGGCATTTCCATAGCATAGAGAGAAAATAAAATGGAAATTAACTCATGAATTGTCGAAAATAGATTTTGTCATTTCTATTCATATTTTTGATAGCAAAGGCAAATATTCAGCTAACTTTTTAAGAAGGCAGTCACCATGTAAGATCAAATATTAGCCAAGTCTATGAACTACCTGAGATCAAAATGAATTGTAGAAAATAGATTTTTTCGTTTATATTCATATTGTTGATTACATAAGCAAATATGCAGTTAACTTTTTAAGAGGGCAGTCAACAAATAGCTGTCTAAGTCTGGGAACAAATATTAGCTAAAGTCTATTAAGTAACTGAGATCAAAATTTATCAGACTTTTACAGAGGGCAGTCACCAAATAGTTGTGTATGTCTGAGATCAAATATTAGCTAAGTCTATGAAGTAACTAAGATCAAAATTTATCAGCAGCGACCTAGCTACTGTTAGGAATTTATCAAAAGTGAAATTTATTAAAAGTGGAAACCATTTTGAAGTGATTCAAGACTTTCATTATGATTGAGGCAAGGAGTTTTGTAGGTGTAGTTCAATAGTTCAGAAAGCTTATCAAATCAAATTCCACAATTGCAATGCTTTATATTCCATAATGGCAATTGGTAAGTCCTTTATATGGGGTAGAATTCAACAAAAGACATTTGTTTAGTTGAAGTAAAAGATTAGCAAGCCATTGATTTCAGTAACTACTATTTGAAGTCGAGACCAATGTTAATGATAAAATTAAATATATTAATTATAATTTAAAAATTATAATAATTTAAATGTTGAAACTAATTTATAATTTTAATTATAAACTATAGGGGTCCGTTGCTTCCCCACTAAAGGGCCATCTATAATAGTGTATAAAAGTTATAATTTTAAAATTAGTGTATAATATTAATTATATATTTGATTGCATAAGAATCCATGGGCCGAGGCGTGTAGAGACCTTGGGTCATATTGAAACCACGATATAGAGAAAATTCATTAACTATTCCAACACTATCTCAAATGCCCAACACAATTTAGGATGATTGAGGCCCTTTCAAATTCGGTTGAAGATCGCCATTGCTCCTACCACTCCTTTGTTTAGGATTTTCCGGAGGTCGAAAGAAAACCAAAGGGACAAATTAACAAATTGCTTCCACGCCGATTCCGCATTGACTTCGCTTCCATCTTGGAATCAACCCTATTTCTAAGTGATTCGTCAATTTCGTGAGTTTTTTGTAGGGTTCTGTAGATTTTTGCAATATGTTTTACGTTTTTTGCCATTTTAAAGGGATTTTAATGCGCTTTAAATGCAAAAATGTCTTTGAAAATTGAGTCAATGATTTTTTCATGAATCGGGATTTTCAAGGGAAAAATCGGCTGACTCTAGGATTTAGGATTAATCAGATATAATCAGGATATTTTGCAGATTATTGCTTCTACGTTGACACTATCTAAAAGAAATAGCAGGCAAACTTTTAAATAGAAGCCATTTAAAGTTCAAAAAGCCTTATCTACTAAACTCCAAAAATTAGTGTGTGAGCAACTCATTATATGGTAATTAATAACAACATACCATTCTAGAAATTTCTTTGATAAATAGTATTCTAATTGCAGGCAGAAACCAATGCTTGCTTTGAGAATCTCCTTATGCTTTTGCTCCTTTCTACAAGTTATAATGCCTGAGAAAGCATCCATTACTGACCTTATGTTTCCATCGACTATTGGTGGAGGCTCTGATTTGGAGTCAAAAATAATCCGTTCAGTTTCTATGCTGATGTCAAACAAACAAGAGTGTGAGAAAGTAATCTATGTAAGAATCATATCATACTAATCAGTGAACTTTGAAATAAAAGAATCAAAACGTATTAATAAGACCCTTCTAACCATAGTAACAAGTAAATGACAAGTAGACAGATAGGGGAACACATTCTGAAAGAAGGCATGTGGCTAGAGGGAGGCTATATTCCATTTAAATATAGTCACCAGTAGATGTGCGTGTGGCATTTGGGGATGGGTTTCGCGATGACAAATCAAGCTGCAACAATCATCTGAGAATATGATTTTAAATTTATATGCCCTAAGATATAACTATCATGTGAGAATATAATTTTTAATTTATATATATATTAAGCTATAAAAGTCATCTGAGACTACGATTTTTAGTTGTATGCATTAAGATACACCAATCATCTGAGAATGTTTATTCATTAAAATATAACAATCACCCGAGATTGATTTCAATTTATATGCATTCATCTTTCATGAACAACACATACAAAGCATTCACCTGGCTGTCACATTTTGACTAGCAATTGGTGCTGTACACTGAAGCTTAAAGGGAGAGATTCTTGCTAGTTTAGGAGATCGCTGCCCTTGCTGTCTCATACTTTCGAATGAGGCTGGTTGAGAAAACTCCCGGTAATTTATTTTCGCGCTATCTCTGTCATTGATAAACTTGTCAGATACTGAGAAAAGAAAAGCAGTGGTTTTTTAAGTGGGCAGCAGTTCAGCACAAGATACACCTGAAAAGAATATTTCAATTTTCGTGTTTTAAGCTCTATTCTATATTGCATACCCTTGAAATATAAGACAGGTAACTTCGCTTAATTATCACATTTTGGTAGAACAACAGAGGTTTCCCAAACCAACCATAAATACAAAGAGAGGTGGTAATCACAACTCTCTGCGGCTTTCAGATTAAATATAACTTTGCTTAGTTTTCAGATTTTGGTAGGGCAATAGAAGCTTCACAAACCTACCATAAATACAAAGAGGGATGGTAATCATTGGCGTTAAAGCTTTCAGTGACAATCCAAGCCAGCATTGATTGGAATAAAAAAGAAATTGTAATCAGTCTGTTTTAGTTGTTTTTTTCTTTTCTTTTTATATTTAAGTGCCATTTTTTTCAATGTTATTTGCTCCATTTGCTGTCAATGTTAGGCAAGTAACAGAATGAATTCAATTGTGGGTGTTGAAGGCCAGTCATGTAGAATAAGCAAATCCAAATCAAATTACAATTGAAATGTGAACAAGCAAAACTTACGGGCTGAGCAATGGAACGGGAAGGAGATGATTCAGTGCCATGGCCATGGCTCACTCTTTATACACTTCCAGCTCTGATGAGTTTGTATGCTAATGTCAACTGTACAATTGAGCGTATCTGATTTAAATATTATATGCGGCTGGAGTTAAAACCCATTCTCGTTGCGAACAGTGTCCTTTTTATTTAATTTTTATTAAAATTTCTAATAGACTAATATTTATTTTATATTCTAAACAATTTATTGTGTCAGACATAAGATAGATAGATAGATAGATAGATAAAATTTCTATGTCTACAAGGATAAGATTCATTTTGGAGTGATTTGAGATTGATGTCCTTCAATCTTAAGATGTATCCGAAATTCAAATTTTATATTTTTCGTTCTTTTATGCTCGTTGTAATAGCTAACTTGACACGTGCTATGTCGTTATGTCATAGTATTAAAACAAGTATACTGTGCATTTAATTACATACATGTAATTACAAGGACAATAAGTACAATGTGTTCCAATTTCTAATGGAAATAAAGAAGATCCTCATCATCATATAGGTCATATGTATGTATATGTATGTCGTCTTTAATATTGTTCATCATCATTAATACAACCAACCAAGGGGTTTGACTCAATTGAACTCATTCACCTTTTAAATTAGTAAACTCGTAAACAATGTTTCTAGACACTACTTGAGAAGGGGAACAATTTTTTATGCAAGCATTATGTTGAATTATTCTTGCTCAACACAAATCAATCGCATGCATAAAATTAAGTGCATACTACTTATAATTGAACCCATGGCACTTGGAATTGAACTGTAGAGATTTATGAGATCATGGGGAAACACAAAACTAAGGACATAATTTTTTGTTAGATTTTGCAAAAAAATAAAGAATAACCAAAGACCTAGTGTACTAAGATTAGCCTCAAAAACATTAATCTAACCAACTATCTAAAAACTAAATTAGGAGACTAATGATATTTCCCTTAATCAAGAAACAAAGATGCATAACAAACCTCTTACTAGATTTGAGTAGATGCTAACTCAAGTTGTGGTGAGATTAAACATTGCAAAATGTACTATATTGAATATGTGGCATAAAATCTCTGCAGTCATCTCTCAGTTATAACACCACAAAACATGACTAATCACCAATGGACCTACCACATCTTGAATTCAAACTACACTATCATATTGTTTAGCATATAGGTAAAGAGAGGTCAATCAGTTTATAAGTGAGGCATTATAAAGTGATGAGGACCTAAACATTTGCCTATGACTCTCTATTTTTGTCCTAACAAAGAGCTATGATCTACCTACAACCTTATTCTATTGTTTTGTGTGTGTGTGTGTGTGTGTGTGAGAGAGAGAGAGAGAGAGAGAGTATTTCCATAGAAGGAGATCTTACACCCGATGTCTATACATCCCTATTTGAAAATAGGAAGAGATCATTGTTGTAGAGAATTTAAGTCTTTGGAAGAGCATAAAGGTGATGCAACTCAACTGTTTGAGCCAACCAAAGAAAGACAATAGACATACTCATCAAACTCATTGCCAATTGATCTAGGTCCATAAAAAATTTATCGCTATAGACTACATAGTTGATAAGATCGACTATATATATATGCTTAAAGGTACATGTAATTTGAGTAGACAAGTTGAATAATATTGTATTCATAAATGAAAAAATAAAAGAGCAACTAAAAATAATTCAAAAAACAAATAGAGATTCAAAAATAACACATAAAATGCTAGTTTTTTAGTGGTTCACCAAAATGACTACATCCACTCTTCAAGTAGGGAAATAACTTTACTCACTTCTCAAGCATGCAAATACATCAATTTTGCATTCATATGTATATATTTGTTTCACTCTTCAAATGTGAAGAGACAATAGTGATTCGAACAGTTGGAGCAATTGAATGGTCACATAACCATTAGACTTCACACTCTTCACAATCTCCTACTTGAATACCAATGCATATATATATATATATATATGAACAAATATACCCCTACTTTTCACTCGTAATATCACATTGCAATCAATCCCGAAGAAGCTCTACAAGACTGAAGCCTCTTCAAATTCTATTCACAAACACTTCGGATGAGTGTTCTCCATGTCAAGTCAAAATTAATTAAAAAAAATACCAACTATGTAGCATTATGAATCATAACTATATCTACTCCAACATCTAAGCACCCCTTTTCCATCTATGTTTATATTCTTACCATAATGATCTCAATTCCTATCACCATATTCGCCTCTACCTCTCTTACCACCTCCAAATCCCATGCATAAAATATAACAATGTATCTTGATGCGAGGTTGAGCTCAAAAGGAATCCAATCTATATGGAAATTAAGGTGGCGAAACAACTTCCTACACCAACCTTGAGAGGATGGTCATGTAAAAATTTATTAGATATTTATAAAAGTTACCAAAGCTTAATATAAATAACATGCATGCCAAAATGAATTGATTTACGTGGGGAAACCCC
The DNA here is from genome assembly GCA_027943335.1 of Chamaecyparis obtusa. Classification (NCBI taxonomy): domain Eukaryota; kingdom Viridiplantae; phylum Streptophyta; class Pinopsida; order Cupressales; family Cupressaceae; genus Chamaecyparis; species Chamaecyparis obtusa. The sequence goes on from BSBK01001430.1 coordinate 1,356,111, forward strand.
TTTCTAGAGAAAAATTCCACACTCCAAAAGCTATTATTCAGAGATCAATAACAAATTACAATATACTCAGGGAGAAATATTCTAACATGAGTATCACCAACTAGAGATCTAAAGGTAACTAAATATCTATAAGACTCTATTAAACATACCCTTCATCTCACACACCCAATATAGAGGAGATATAGTACACAAAACTTGTCAAACGGTATTATAAAACCATGATCTAAACCACTTATAAAACACTTCCCATCTTTTATCCAATCAAAGATGCAATAAGATGCATCAAAACACACACCAACACGTCTAACTCCCTTTTTCAACTCATTTATGTGTTCAACATGTTTTTAGATTTCTCATTTCGAGAGTCCCAACTTCCAGAGGTTGACACTTTTGAACAAGGTGTTTGATTGATAAACTATTTGAAGCACCACAAAGCTCACATCGTGCATTATCATGCTATAATTGTCTATGTCAGTTACAAACACTTTTGAGCTATTTTGAACCCTCTAAGGCCTTCAAAAATGGCTTTGTAAAGTTTCTTGATCAGCAACTTCAAAAATAGAAACTTTAATATCTTCAAATATGGACATGATCTTGCAATAAAAATTTACCAACTTTCTTATCTACTCCATTTGAACATTTGGGGAAAGTTTAAAATAATATGTGCTCAAATGTTGAACTTATTATGAATAGTAACCTTATGTAGATATAAGATTGAGGCACAACTTCCTAACAATCTCCCACTTGTTGAACACCTTGTAAGAGAAAAGGGAGTATCTACATCTCAATTTTATTGATAGGGGTCATAAGGCCCATAAAGTCAAAATGTCATCTAAACTTATATGTGTTCACAACCTTATTATTCGAGTTTGCAACATTCATCAAAATCTCTACCTTAACTAGCTTCACCCTGCTATCCTTGACCATATGTCTAAAAAAATGATACTAAACGTCAATGTGTTTTGTCATGGCATGAAATGTCAAGTTCTTGGCTAGGAAGATTGCACTTTGACTATTACAATAAATTTTCATTGCTCCTTTCTTTATTCCAATATCTAAACATAATGTTTTAAGCAAAATGGCCTCTTTACAAGCATGTCTAGCTACCATATACTAACTTTTGTAGTGGACAAAGAAACCACAACCTATCACTTGATCACTCAGCCGATTACATGACCAAGTATTGCAAACACATAAGAACTGGTGGATCTCTTCTATCAATATCACTTGCCCAATCTAATTTCACATAATTGTGAATATCAAGGAAAATTTTGTCTCATATCATATTACCATGATATTACAAAGAATACTCTCAGGTACCCTTCAAATATTTGAAGACTCTTTTAACTACATCCCAATAAACTCTACCTTGCTTAGAAATATATCTGGAAATAACTCACACTGTTTGGGCAATATTTGGTAATGTACAAACCATAACATACATCAAACTTCTAACTAAACTCTAGTAAGGTACTTATCTCTTTTCTTCTGTGTTTCTGATGGTGATGTAGGATAATCTGAAATAAACAACTTTTCATTCCAATTGTAAAAGGAACACATTATGGTCTCCAATCTTGCATGTCAAACCTCTATAAAATTGAGCTCACATACTTACTTAGGTCTAGCCATATCTTTCTATTCACTCCATCTCTTTTAATTTCCATCCCAAGAATGTGTTGAGATACACCAAGATCTTTCATTTCAAATTTAGCAGTAAGATGAGACTTTAGTTCTAAAATCATACATTTCCCTTTACTAATGAATAAGATATCATCATTATGTAATGAAATGTATAGGAAACGACACCATTATATTTAAAATAAACACCATGGTCTAATTTAGAATGTTCAAATTTCAAACTCAACACATATGTATCAAATTTCTAGCACCACATTCTAAGACTTCTCTTGAGGCCATACACAGATTTCTTCAATTTAAAAACCAAAATACATTTCCATTTTACCATGTAGGGCTCTGGCTATGTCATATAAGTATCCTCCTCCAAATCACCATGAATAAAAACAATTTTTACATCTATTTTCTCAACCTATAGATCATAAGCCAAAGCAATAGAAAGAAAAAATATAGTGGATGTCATTTTTCAACACGAGAAAAAATATCACCATAATCAACACCCTCAACCTAAGAGTGCCCTTTTGCAACCACCCTTTCATTATACTTCTCAATATCTCCATCAAAACCAATATTTTTATTGAACACCTATTTACAATTGATAAGTTTTCATCCTTCAAGACATGGTACAATATCCCGTGTTTCATTCTTTTTGAAAGCTATCATTTCTTCATCCATAGCAATTCTTTAGGATTCTACAGTATTCATACCTAATGCATCTTCCATAGATCTAGGTTCATCCACACTAGTATTCAAAGAAAAATATATCTTCAATCATCAAGTGAATTCCTTTCAGGTGGTTGTAAATGCCTTATAGTGCTTCAAACAAAATGAGTTTGAGATTCTTCATCCTCTTCTGAAGATTCAGATCTAGATGAGTTCTCATTGACTTCTTGTCTATCTAGGAGTCTCAATTAAGCATTCCTACACATAGAAGGTAGTTGAATAACATCTTCCTTTTTAGTTTGTTCTCATTGCAATGTAACAAAAGGATTAGTTTCTATAAAAATAAACAGTTCTACCTTGTATCATCTTTTGTGTAAAACGGTCCCAAAGCTTGTAACCTTTATACTATAATAGTATCTGACTAAGATATATTTCACAACCATGTTCTCAAACTTTTTTCACTTCTCCTTTGGCACATATGCATATGCCTCACAATCAAAAACTCTAAGATATATCAAGGAAGGCTTATGACCCGACCATGCCTCCATAGGTGCTTTTATCAACAAGAGTTAATGTAGGGGACCAATTAATCAAGTAACAAGTATTGGCAACAACTTCAGACCAAAACCTTTTTTCTAGGCTAGCACCACTCAACAATCTCCTAGCCCTCTCTATCAACATCATGTTCATCCTTTCTACAATTCCATTGTTCTATGAATAATATGGAGCTTTTTATGCCCATGAATTCCAAAATCTTTACAAAATCTATCAAAATCATTAGAGAAAAATTAATTGCCATTATAAGTCCTCAAACATTTTATTTTCCTTCCAATCTATAATTCAGCCATTGCTTTAAAAATTTTAAATAAACTAAAATCATTAGATTTACTCTTTATAAAATATACCCATGTCTTTTTTCTATTATCATCAATACATGAAACAAAATTTGTGGATTTCCCAATTGAAGGAACGTCTACTAGACCAAAAACATCAAAATGAATTAGACCTAACATACCACAAGATTTATGAGAACTCAAGTAAAAATGAACATGGTTTTATTTTACATATATTTGTAACATAAAATAATATGGTTAAGGTGGCAATAAGGGGTTCTAGAGTGGTTCCCTAATGCAACACCTAACCAATCCTTAGTTGCATTCGAAGGAAGATGACCCACTAGGAATAAGTAAGACTCAAGAACTAAGTAGCTACAATGATCCTCCACTTGTAAATGTGGGGATTTAATTAGGGGAAATATGATTGAATTATGCAAGATAGAGTACTAGATAAGATGAAAAGACAAGTTTCAGAATGCACAGACTAACAAAAATCAAACAGCTCAATGCAGATTCCATAATTGAGGTCCAGAGGATGTAACTAACCTGTAGAATCAATTTGAAGCTAATCTGAAGTGACTATGTTGCTTGGATTGACGTGTTCATGGTACTAGGTCATCTAGGCCAACTTGTTCCTTGCACTTTCAACTATTTTCAATTGCAAACTATCCATGAGGTCTTAAACTTTTTAGATCTAATTTGGTTCTAGCGACACTTGTTCCTACACACAAAAAACAAGGAAAATATTACATAGAAATGGGTTTGCCTTAGACAAACCCTAGTTGGGGAATCAACCTAAAATAGAAATAAAATATGAATGAAAGGAAAACTTGTAAATGTAAATTAGATATTAGATCTATAATGTAAATGCATATACCTTAATAAATGAGCTTTGAGGTTGTGACATCTTGGAATATGTTTGTAATTTCTTGAATGTAGTTGTATGTAGTTTCTAGATCTTTAAATGTAGAGAAGAATCAAGGATGCCCTTGAAAAAATCACAAATCTACAAATACTCCTCAAAGATCTTCAATGTTGTTATGCTTGATTAATTTGTACCTTGAAGAATGGATCAATGAATGTGGATGGATAAAGGATCTTATTTCTTGATTGAGGTCTCCTCTACTTGGCCTTCATGAGGGAGAGAGACTTACTACAATAGAGATGATTGCCTTCAAAGTACAAGTGACAACACATGATAAAATATAATTTATATTTTTTTTCTTGTTTAAACCGAGACATGTAGGACTAATTAAAAACTTGTAGCCTTAAACCTCTATTTGTGGCCTTAAATTTCTTGTGTGGACTTGAACCATGCAATTTGATTCTTTGAATTTATATTCACCTTTTATGTATTTAAAATTAAAGGTTTTACTTAGAATAATTGTCAAAACTTGTTATGTTGAGAAAGGGAAGTCAATTTAGTGTCCATCTTATGTTTCAATTAAGCTCACTGGTCAATGAACAACGAGAAGTAACAAGCTCATATACTTGCAAAGTTGAATGTGAATTCCTAGATTTGTCCTTATGGTTGTACATTTTAATGCACTTCTCTTTATTGCGATCAAATTACATACGAATGTCCAAACTCTATCTTTTTATAAAACATCTTAGCATTCAAATTTGAATACTTCACATTAAGTCTCTAAATAACAACTTACTTGACTTAGGCTGGATTCAACCTATAATTTAATTTAATTTTTACAAAAGAAGTTCAAGGTTGTATATATACACTTTAACATCCATCATTGCAATCTTGAATTAGGATAAACAAAAAATCAAGGAGGGGATACAAATACAATAGATAGTTAGATTCAATTTTAGGTTGAATATCACATCTTGCATAGAAATAATTCAATTGAATGCTAAAATACTCAAAATGAGTTGAAGACAAGTGCAAAAAATATACTAGTGATATATATTGTCCACCTATACATTTGTATCCACCTTCAATTACATGTAAACAATCATGAATTGTAGACAAAAAAAAAAAAATAACCAACATGAAATCAAATAAAGAATATGCATATAAACATGAAATAGATATGAATGATGTCTCAATTGTATTTCATATCTTCATTTTCAAACCTTATATATAAATTCAATCAATAACTTCTAATAAAAATCTAAAATAAACTAAAATAGAGATTTTGGTAGAGAAATTACGAGCATATTTTACACACCAAAATAATAATCTTCTATTTGAGTGTTCATACATTCATTCAATACAGATTTATAGATTTTTTTAGATCCTATTTATAATGCAACAAATCTCTAAATATATGAGTTTTTTTAACAAATTAAAACAACTCAAAATACAATGCCAACTAATTACTTTCGAACCCAAAATAGCCACGTGAGTTTTTATTATAACTCACATTAATTTATTTTAATTACTCTAATGATGCAATATTCCTAACACCCCCTATTAGCTATTTTTACCACCATTATCCTATCACATATAATTTATCTAAGACATCTTCAATCATGGACTAAAATATCTTATACATGGGCCAACACATCATGTTATCCAAATTTTTGTTTCTAACGCGTCATGTTATCTCTCCTTGTGGTCGACGTACAACCCCAAGGTGTTAACTAATGTTCTACATGTTAGTGTGTGAGGAAAGGGGAGTTCATACCCCGCACACCTATGGTGGTGTGAGGAAAAATGAAGTGGTTTATGTAGGTGTGTGGGGAACCAGACACCAATAATATAAAAGAGAAATTTTTTCCCACGTACCCTGGGGAATTGACATGCTTAGTGGTGTTTCTTACAGGTAGTGGGTAAGTGCACCAAGATGGTCAACAAAAAGGGGGTATAAGTGGCCACTTTTTCTGAAATCAAGGAAACCTAAACTTTACAGAGAGATTTGAAGGTCATGCACGCAAAACTAGGAGTTGTGTAAACAATAAGAATTTTAGTACTCTGAATCTAGTTTCTAAAATACTAAAGTTTTTTTAAAATGGATAATATTAAGAGGTTCAAACCTCTCACGCACAAAAAACTATTCTTATTTTTTTCAAAAAAACATAACATAGATGTTTTCGTGCACTTCACAAACTCTATAGTTAGATTTAGTATTTTTTCAAAACCCTTTGGTGGGATAATAGGTAAGAGTGAGATCTAGAAGTTGTGTATTGTTTTGTAATTTTATGTTGAGTATTTATTTTTTATGATGTTTTGAAGTGGCCTACATCTTGAAAATCTAGTACCTGTTCGTGCGTTGGGCATAACTTGCATCAAAAAATCCAAATTGCAAACTTTTTTTTGAAGTGTATAAATCTAGTTTAGAACAGTAATATGCAATTTCTTTTTAATTAAGTCAAGTAGATCAAAAGTTATTAAAAAAATGGTAGACATATGTCTGCGAGGACTGTGAAGATACTGATAAAGAAAATTAAAGTTTACCATGCTAATGTTGTCCAAAAATAGAAAAATATATATGTTCAGAAAGCTTAGAAGATGGTGTGAGATGATGTAGTAATTTTAGAGATACCCAGTTGATCATTTGTAAAGTGGATGATGACGAAGTCGAGAATCATGTTGAAAGGAAGAAAAAATGTGTAAATAGACAAAATTGGAGGGAAAATGGGCTTGCAGAGTGTTTATGTTGTATTCCAAACCTTTTACCAAGCCATAACCCATAACCCATACGGGTTATGGTGTACAAAATAACCCGCTCCAGTTTTGAAAACCAAAAATCACAATTTCAAGTTCTACATAACCCGTATGGGTTATGAAGACATAAAACAACATTTTCAGTTTCACATAACATGTATGGGTTATGAAGACATTAAAAAAATTTCTTGTAAATGTGTAATACAATACACATTTGTATAGATTTACATATATGATATGTTAATATGTAGCTATATATACATATATTTATATAGATATATGTATATATATATATACACATAATATATAATAT